>CM051237.1:216074132-216472366 GCA_027917425.1 Gastrophryne carolinensis | reverse complement strand
GACTAAAGCAGCCTCTGTTTAAGACCATATAAGCATTTGCTCTAATCATATTTGAAATTAGGCCTGATAAAGACACTTTTGCTGGCCAAAGCACTACTGTACCCTGGCAGCTCGATTCCTGCCCGGGGCATCCCATTCTGTGACTAAAGCAGCCTCTGTTTAAGACCATATAAGCATTTGCTCTAATCATATTTGAAATTAGGCCTGATAAAGACACTTTTGCTGGCCAAAGCACTACTGTACCCTGGCAGCTCGATTCCTGCCCGGGGCATCCCATTCTGTGACTAAAGCAGCCTCTGTTTAAGACCATATAAGCATTTGCTCTAATCATATTTGAAATTAGGCCTGATAAAGACACTTTTGCTGGCCAAAGCACTACTGTACCCTGGCAGCTCGATTCCTGCCCGGGGCATCCCATTCTGTGACTAAAGCAGCCTCTGTTTAAGACCATATAAGCATTTGCTCTAATCATATTTGAAATTAGGCCTGATAAAGACACTTTTGCTGGCCAAAGCACTACTGTACCCTGCCAGCTCGATTCCTGCCCGGGGCATCCCATTCTGTGACTAAAGCAGCCTCTGTTTAAGACCATATAAGCATTTGCTCTAATCATATTTGAAATTAGGCCTGATAAAGACACTTTTGCTGGCCAAAGCACTACTGTACCCTGCCAGCTCGATTCCTGCCCGGGGCATCCCATTCTGTGACTAAAGCAGCCTCTGTTTAAGACCATATAAGCATTTGCTCTTATCATATTTGAAATTAGGCCTGATAAAGACACTTTTGCTGGCCAAAGCACTACTGTACCCTGGCAGCTCGATTCCTGCCCGGGGCATCCCATTCTGTGACTAAAGCAGCCTCTGTTTAAGACCATATAAGCATTTGCTCTAATCATATTTGAAATTAGGCCTGATAAAGACACTTTTGCTGGCCAAAGCACTACTGTACCCTGCCAGCTCGATTCCTGCCCGGGGCATCCCATTCTGTGACTAAAGCAGCCTCTGTTTAAGACCATATAAGCATTTGCTCTTATCATATTTGAAATTAGGCCTGATAAAGACACTTTTGCTGGCCAAAGCACTACTGTACCCTGGCAGCTCGATTCCTGCCCGGGGCATCCCATTCTGTGACTAAAGCAGCCTCTGTTTAAGACCATATAAGCATTTGCTCTAATCATATTTGAAATTAGGCCTGATAAAGACACTTTTGCTGGCCAAAGCACTACTGTACCCTGGCAGCTCGATTCCTGCCCGGGGCATCCCATTCTGTGACTAAAGCAGCCTCTGTTTAAGACCATATAAGCATTTGCTCTAATCATATTTGAAATTAGGCCTGATAAAGACACTTTTGCTGGCCAAAGCACTACTGTACCCTGGCAGCTCGATTCCTGCCCGGGGCATCCCATTCTGTGACTAAAGCAGCCTCTGTTTAAGACCATATAAGCATTTGCTCTAATCATATTTGAAATTAGGCCTGATAAAGACACTTTTGCTGGCCAAAGCACTACTGTACCCTGGCAGCTCGATTCCTGCCCGGGGCATCCCATTCTGTGACTAAAGCAGCCTCTGTTTAAGACCATATAAGCATTTGCTCTAATCATATTTGAAATTAGGCCTGATAAAGACACTTTTGCTGGCCAAAGCACTACTGTACCCTGGCAGCTCGATTCCTGCCCGGGGCATCCCATTCTGTGACTAAAGCAGCCTCTGTTTAAGACCATATAAGCATTTGCTCTAATCATATTTGAAATTAGGCCTGATAAAGACACTTTTGCTGGCCAAAGCACTACTGTACCCTGGCAGCTCGATTCCTGCCCGGGGCATCCCATTCTGTGACTAAAGCAGCCTCTGTTTAAGACCATATAAGCATTTGCTCTAATCATATTTGAAATTAGGCCTGATAAAGACACTTTTGCTGGCCAAAGCACTACTGTACCCTGGCAGCTCGATTCCTGCCCGGGGCATCCCATTCTGTGACTAAAGCAGCCTCTGTTTAAGACCATATAAGCATTTGCTCTAATCATATTTGAAATTAGGCCTGATAAAGACACTTTTGCTGGCCAAAGCACTACTGTACCCTGGCAGCTCGATTCCTGCCCGGGGCATCCCATTCTGTGACTAAAGCAGCCTCTGTTTAAGACCATATAAGCATTTGCTCTAATCATATTTGAAATTAGGCCTGATAAAGACACTTTTGCTGGCCAAAGCACTACTGTACCCTGGCAGCTCGATTCCTGCCCGGGGCATCCCATTCTGTGACTAAAGCAGCCTCTGTTTAAGACCATATAAGCATTTGCTCTAATCATATTTGAAATTAGGCCTGATAAAGACACTTTTGCTGGCCAAAGCACTACTGTACCCTGGCAGCTCGATTCCTGCCCGGGGCATCCCATTCTGTGACTAAAGCAGCCTCTGTTTAAGACCATATAAGCATTTGCTCTAATCATATTTGAAATTAGGCCTGATAAAGACACTTTTGCTGGCCAAAGCACTACTGTACCCTGGCAGCTCGATTCCTGCCCGGGGCATCCCATTCTGTGACTAAAGCAGCCTCTGTTTAAGACCATATAAGCATTTGCTCTAATCATATTTGAAATTAGGCCTGATAAAGACACTTTTGCTGGCCAAAGCACTACTGTACCCTGGCAGCTCGATTCCTGCCCGGGGCATCCCATTCTGTGACTAAAGCAGCCTCTGTTTAAGACCATATAAGCATTTGCTCTAATCATATTTGAAATTAGGCCTGATAAAGACACTTTTGCTTGTCAAAGCACTACTGTACCCTGGCAGCTCGATTCCTGCCCGGGGCATCCCATTCTGTGACTAAAGCAGCCTCTGTTTAAGACCATATAAGCATTTGCTCTTATCATATTTGAAATTAGGCCTGATAAAGACACTTTTGCTGGCCAAAGCACTACTGTAACCTGGCAGCTCGATTCCTGCCCGGGGCATCCCATTCTGTGACTAAAGCAGCCTCTGTTTAAGACCATATAAGCATTTGCTCTTATCATATTTGAAATTAGGCCTGATAAAGACACTTTTGCTGGCCAAAGCACTACTGTACCCTGGCAGCTCGATTCCTGCCCGGGGCATCCCATTCTGTGACTAAAGCAGCCTCTGTTTAAGACCATATAAGCATTTGCTCTAATCATATTTGAAATTAGGCCTGATAAAGACACTTTTGCTGGCCAAAGCACTACTGTACCCTGGCAGCTCGATTCCTGCCCGGGGCATCCCATTCTGTGACTAAAGCAGCCTCTGTTTAAGACCATATAAGCATTTGCTCTAATCATATTTGAAATTAGGCCTGATAAAGACACTTTTGCTGGCCAAAGCACTACTGTACCCTGCCAGCTCGATTCCTGCCCGGGGCATCCCATTCTGTGACTAAAGCAGCCTCTGTTTAAGACCATATAAGCATTTGCTCTAATCATATTTGAAATTAGGCCTGATAAAGACACTTTTGCTGGCCAAAGCACTACTGTACCCTGGCAGCTCGATTCCTGCCCGGGGCATCCCATTCTGTGACTAAAGCAGCCTCTGTTTAAGACCATATAAGCATTTGCTCTAATCATATTTGAAATTAGGCCTGATAAAGACACTTTTGCTGGCCAAAGCACTACTGTACCCTGGCAGCTCGATTCCTGCCCGGGGCATCCCATTCTGTGACTAAAGCAGCCTCTGTTTAAGACCATATAAGCATTTGCTCTAATCATATTTGAAATTAGGCCTGATAAAGACACTTTTGCTGGCCAAAGCACTACTGTACCCTGGCAGCTCGATTCCTGCCCGGGGCATCCCATTCTGTGACTAAAGCAGCCTCTGTTTAAGACCATATAAGCATTTGCTCTAATCATATTTGAAATTAGGCCTGATAAAGACACTTTTGCTGGCCAAAGCACTACTGTACCCTGGCAGCTCGATTCCTGCCCGGGGCATCCCATTCTGTGACTAAAGCAGCCTCTGTTTAAGACCATATAAGCATTTGCTCTAATCATATTTGAAATTAGGCCTGATAAAGACACTTTTGCTGGCCAAAGCACTACTGTACCCTGGCAGCTCGATTCCTGCCCGGGGCATCCCATTCTGTGACTAAAGCAGCCTCTGTTTAAGACCATATAAGCATTTGCTCTAATCATATTTGAAATTAGGCCTGATAAAGACACTTTTGCTGGCCAAAGCACTACTGTACCCTGGCAGCTCGATTCCTGCCCGGGGCATCCCATTCTGTGACTAAAGCAGCCTCTGTTTAAGACCATATAAGCATTTGCTCTAATCATATTTGAAATTAGGCCTGATAAAGACACTTTTGCTGGCCAAAGCACTACTGTACCCTGGCAGCTCGATTCCTGCCCGGGGCATCCCATTCTGTGACTAAAGCAGCCTCTGTTTAAGACCATATAAGCATTTGCTCTAATCATATTTGAAATTAGGCCTGATAAAGACACTTTTGCTGGCCAAAGCACTACTGTACCCTGGCAGCTCGATTCCTGCCCGGGGCATCCCATTCTGTGACTAAAGCAGCCTCTGTTTAAGACCATATAAGCATTTGCTCTAATCATATTTGAAATTAGGCCTGATAAAGACACTTTTGCTGGCCAAAGCACTACTGTACCCTGGCAGCTCGATTCCTGCCCGGGGCATCCCATTCTGTGACTAAAGCAGCCTCTGTTTAAGACCATATAAGCATTTGCTCTTATCATATTTGAAATTAGCCTGATAAAGACACTTTTGCTGGGCATAGCACTACTTGTCCCTGCCAGGTGTACTTACTGCTGGTTTTTAGGGCATCCCATTCTGTGACTACACCAGCCTCTATTTAAGAACCTAACCATTTGCACCTATTCTAATTGAAATTAGGCATGATAAAGACACTTTTGCTGTGCATAGTCTTACTGCTGCCTGCCAGGTGCTCTCTGGTTTTTGGGACATCCCATTCTGTAACATACCATTAGCCTCTGCATTTACTGTAAGCTGCACAGTTATTTAAAGAAATTTGGCCTGTATGAGCCTGCTAACACACTGCTGCTGTGTGCATATATACTGATCTCAAGTCAGCTTTGGGGCATCCCATTCTGTAACATACCATTAGCCTTTGCATTTACTGTAAGCTGCACATTTATTTAAAGAAATTTGGCCTGTATGAGCCTGCTAACACACTGCTGCTGTGTGCATATATACTGATCTCAAGTCTGCTTGGGGCATCCCATTCTGTAACATACCATTAGCCTCTGCATTAACTGTAAGCTGCACAGTTATTTAAAGAAATTTGGCCTGTATGAGCCTGCTAACACACTGCTGCTGTGTGCATATATACTGATCTCAAGTCAGCTTTGGGGCATCCCATTCTGTAACATACCATTAGCCTCTGCATTTACTGTAAGCTGCACATTTATTTAAAGAAATTTGGCCTGTATGAGCCTGCTAACACACTGCTGCTGTGTGCATATATACTGATCTCAAGTCAGCTTTGGGGCATCCCATTCTGTAACATACCATTAGCCTCTGCATTAACTGTAAGCTGCACAGTTATTTAAAGAAATTTGGCCTGTATGAGCCTGCTAACACACTGCTGCTGTGTGCATATATACTGATCTCAAGTCAGCTCTGGGGCATCCCATTCTGTAACATACCATTAGCCTCTGCATTTACTGTAAGCTGCACATTTATTTAAAGAAATTTGGCCTGTATGAGCCTGCTAACACACTGCTGCTGTGTGCATATATACTGATCTCAAGTCTGCTTGGGGCATCCCATTCTGTAACATACCATTAGCCTCTGCATTAACTGTAAGCTGCACATTTATTTAAAGAAATTTGGCCTGTATGAGCCTGCTAACACACTGCTGCTGTGTGCATATATACTGATCTCAAGTCAGCTCTGGGGCATCCCATTCTGTAACATACCATTAGCCTCTGCATTAACTGTAAGCTGCACAGTTATTTAAAGAAATTTGGCCTGTATGAGCCTGCTAACACACTGCTGCTGTGTGCATATATACTGATCTCAAGTCAGCTCTGGGGCATCCCATTCTGTAACATACCATTAGCCTCTGCATTTACTGTAAGCTGCACATTTATTTAAAGAAATTTGGCCTGTATGAGCCTGCTAACACACTGCTGCTGTGTGCATATATACTGATCTCAAGTCTGCTTGGGGCATCCCATTCTGTAACATACCATTAGCCTCTGCATTAACTGTAAGCTGCACATTTATTTAAAGAAATTTGGCCTGTATGAGCCTGCTAACACACTGCTGCTGTGTGCATATATACTGATCTCAAGTCAGCTCTGGGGCATCCCATTCTGTAACATACCATTAGCCTCTGCATTTACTGTAAGCTGCACAGTTATTTAAAGAAATTTGGCCTGTATGAGCCTGCTAACACACTGCTGCTGTGTGCATATATACTGATCTCAAGTCAGCTTTGGGGCATCCCATTCTGTAACATACCATTAGCCTCTGCATTTACTGTAAGCTGCACATTTATTTAAAGAAATTTGGCCTGTATGAGCCTGCTAACACACTGCTGCTGTGTGCATATATACTGATCTCAAGTCTGCTTGGGGCATCCCATTCTGTAACATAACATAACCTACCTACCATACTAAGCAGCTCTCTTATTTAAACTAAGCAGGCCTCTTGGAGGCTGAGTGTCCACTTTTGGGTGTGCATTTATATTCGGTTTCATATACAGTGGGGTATCCCAATTTGTAAGATAACCTACCCCAACCATGTAAACTAAATAGGCCTGTTGCAGCCTGAGTTTCTCTGCTTGCGTATGGCCTGCATTACAATCTGTCTCTTTCAATGACACTGCTGCCTGGGGTATCCCAATTTGTAAGATAACCTACCCCAACCATGTAAACTAAAGGTTACGTCCTTCCAGAAGGAAAACTTATGCCGAACACTATTTTTGTTAGGGGCATTGACCTTTGGATTGATCGGCATGAAATTAATTTTTTTTTTTCAAAGTATGGCGCTGTGAAGAAGGTCAAAATGATGTCTCATACTTGGATTATTGTTACTTTTTGTTCAGCTTGAAATATAACAGGCCACACGGGCATCCCAAGGCACATGCTATTTTAAACCTATCTGTTATACAACATAAGCGTTGATCAGGCTACTTCAGTTTGCACTTGTTTTTGACTGATTTTAATAAACCAGGCCGCAGGGCACCCCAAAGCTGCACCTTGCACCCTATCTGGTATACAACATAAGCGTTGATCAGCATCAGCTTCATTAAGCTACTTCAGTTTGCACTTCCTTTTTGACTGCTTTCATTTAACCAGGCCGCAGGGCACCCCAAAGCTGCACCTTGCACCCTACCTGTTTATACTAAATAAGCATCTACAGCCTCAGCTTTATTAAGTTATTGCATTTTGAATTGGTTTTGGTCTGCTTTAAATACACCAGGCCGCAGGGCATCCCAAACCTGCATGTTGCACCCCATCTGTTATACTAAATAAGCGTTGATCAGCATCAGCTTTATTAAGCTATTGCATTTTGCATTGGTTTTTGTACTGCTGCCAAAACACTAGCCCATATGGGCATCCCAAACCAGCACATGTCACCCTATCTGTTATACTAAATAAGCTTCTACAGGCCCTTTTTTTATTTATTTATTTTTATTTATATAGAGCTGCAATGGCTTATATTGTGAGGTTAATTTGCCATTTTGCAGCATAATATAGAGCAGCCCCTGTGTAAATCTGAGGGGCAATAGCTTATATAGTGAGGTAAATTTGCCATTTTGCTTCGTTATATAGAGCAGCCCAGTTGCCATCTAAATCAACTACTGTCCGGCCAGTACAGCTTTTCCAGGGCAAACTCTGCTAGTTGCGGGCACAAGTCAAGTTTGGCTTCCCAGCAAATCCAGTGGATCTTGAAGGTGTGTTGGCATGGTCATGTCAAGGTATGACATGACCTGCTGTTTGAGGTCCAGCTCCAGGTCTTCCTGCTTCTCATGAGTAGACTCACTATGCGGGTGTAGAAAGCTACTCACTAGCGACTGAAGACTGAGGTTGCTGCTGATGGAGCTGCTGCTGCTCCTTCCACCCCCCCAGCAGCCATGGCAGTGGAAGGTGATCGCAAAGTTCCCCTAGAGTCAGACCTGCGGGAGTATGGGCCATGGCGCAAATAGACATCGCCCAACTGACTACGTGGGATGTCTCTGTAGTAGGTCAGTTTTTCCTCCCTCTCAGTGGGCGTAAAAAATGCCCCCATTTTGTGCCGGAAGCGAGGGTCCAATAAGTTGGAGAGCCAGAAGTCTTCCCGCTGACAAATGGAGACAATTCTGCGCTCACTAGTACGCATGCATGTGAGCATGCATCGTGCCATTTGTGCAAGTGACTCGGAGGGACTACCTGTCTCCATCTCCACTGTAAACTGCCATGGTGTGTCTGGGTCCTCTGTCTCGCCTTACTCACAACCCTCTAGCTCCTGTGGCTGCACCTCCTCTCCTGTCAGATGACTAGATAAAATGGTCATTTTGTGAAACCTAAACTGTGGTTTGCTGTGCCCCACCCCCTCCTCCTCCTCCACTTCAGCCCCCACAGGCTTCATGTGGCTGTGAAATGTATGTGCCATGTCTCCAGTGCCCTGACCAGCCATGCTTTCCAACATGTGTTGTAGTACATGAAGCAGTGGAATCTCATCGTTCATCTCATAGTCCTGGCAACTGACTAATAATGTAGCTTCCTCAAAGGGCCTAAACAAACGGTCGGTGTCACGTATGAGCTGCCAATGGTTTACATTGAATTTACACAGGGGTGTCCCCCTATCCGTTTGGATCATCCAGAAATCCGTGATGGCTTTTCTCTGTTCCTATAGTGCAGTGGTCCTCAACCCTGTCCTCAAGGCCCACCAACATGTCATGTTTTTTGGATCTCCAAATAGCCAGCTCTATTGCTCTGCAGCTGCACTAATTACTCCACCTGAGCATCTTTGTGGAGATCTGCAAAGCCTGGCCTGTTGGTGGGCCTTGAGGACAGGGTTGGGGACCACTGCTATAGTGGATCCTGCATATGGAGGGTGGAATTCCAACGGGTGGAAACATCGCAAATCAGACTATGGTGGGGTACACCTTTGTGACGCTGAGGCTCAATAAGGTTGTGCTTGGTGGTGTAGGAGTGCCAGAAGTGCATGCTAACTTTCTTTCCTGTTGTTCGGATGTCTTTCAGATGGGGGCAAGACTTCAAAACTAGACTGAACACGTGTGCCATGTCAGGACGCATGACTCTGGCTTCCTTGTCGCAGCGCAAACAAGATGTTCTTCCAAGTGTCAGTCACCATGGGTCCAAATTTGCAGTTTTCGTGGATTAAGCAATGCTTTCATGGATTGAGTTCTCATTTTTAGTAGTTCCTCCCATGTGTGACTCTGATGGTCAAGGAAAACCATGTGAAGAACAGCGTGAAACCACAATCACCAAGGGGGCCTAAAAGGATATATATTGTCCACCATGAGTCTATAGTTACAGCTCCAGGCGTAGACAACACTGTGCACTTTGGTACACACTGACAGGCTAAAGGACTGGCCCACCTTCTGTTCAACAACCATGCCATGTGACTCTCCACCTCGGCTCGGCACAAGCCATCAGTTCTCTGAAAGGTCCACCACTGGGTAATGCAGCAGGCTGGACTTATGGTGACGCTGTCTGAGAGGAGAAATCCCTCAGACATCAAGATTAAAAATTCCAAGAATTTTTGAGGGCTAATTATTCAGAGGCAAATGATAGCTAGTTGTTTCTGATTTAATTGCAAGGTGGAAACACACCCTCAAACAAAACTTCACTTTCGCAATACTATTGCATTTGTCTATTCATAATTTTATGTATATACACTAACTAACCTACTTTTTCTCCACAGGATGCTGCATGGAACACTGCCACATCGCTGAGTAGCTGATTTTTCCTACCAACAGTCCGCAATAATTCGCTGCTGCTGCCGCCGCCACCGCCGCAGACTCCAGGGACCCTCTTCCACTACCTCGGCTTGCAACACTTCCTCCCACGACACTCTCCTCATCACTAGTTGCCGGATAGTGGAAGAAGAGGCGAGTGTCTCCTCCACTTCTTGGCTGGGCAGTAGCTGCTGAATTTTATGATTATCAGATCTTGGATATCAGATCAATGGATAGTGGAGCTGAACCCAAAGCATAACAGGCAGACAGTTGACTGGGGGTGTCAGATGCCACTTGTGATGCAGTGGACTGCTTTTGCAGCACTTCCAGACAAAGTTGCTTCATTGGCTGACACAATGACTGGTAAAGCTGTGGAACATATGGTTGAAAAGCAAGAATAACCATTTGTTTTTATATGAAAAAGACCCTGGTTTATACAGACTTTTTTTTTCCAGAGACTGCCCTGCGTGGAAATGAATGGCGCATGGATCAGCCAAGCTTTCCTCCCAACAATGCCTGATGTATTCCAGTAGATTGATGACGGGGCCAGACCAAGAAAGATGGATCGTGCAAAACAGATTTAAGGCGCTGCTCTCAAGTTACAGACATTCCTCCGCATCGGACCACAAGTAAGTATTGATAAAAAATCCTTTACGTTACTCTTACTTTTTATTAATATTCTTCGGATAAGACGGATCAGACATGATTCCAGATTAAAAATTCCAAGAATTTTTGAGGGCTAATTAGTCAGAGGCAATGACACCTTCTTGTTTCTGATTTAATTAAAAGGTGGAAACACACCCTCAAACAAAACTTCACTTTGGCAAACTTTTGCATTTGTTTATTCATAATTTTATGTAGATATTACTAACTTTTTCTCCACATGACTCTCCACAGGGTGTGATTCATCCAATTTTTGGGCTCCTGAGGCCAACCCCAGGGTCTGTTTAAAGTAATGTTTGGGCTCCTGCTGCTGCTGCTGCCAACTTCTGCCAACTCCAGGGTGTGATTCATCCAATTTTTGGGCTCCTGAAGCCAACTCCAGTGTATATTTGGGCTCCTGCTGCTGCTACTGTCAACTCCTGCCAACTCCAGGGTGTGATTCATCCAATTTTTGGGCTCCTGAGGCCAACTCCAGTGTATATTTGGGCTCCTGCTGCTGCTACTGTCAACTCCTGCCAACTCCAGGGTGTGATTCATCCAATTTTTGGGCTCCTGAACCCAACTCCAGTGTATATTTGGGCTCCTGCTGCTGCTACTGTCAACTCCTGCCAACTCCAGGGTGTGATTCATCCAATTTTTGGGCTCCTGAGGCCAACTCCAGTGTATATTTGGGCTCCTGCTGCTGCTACTGTCAACTCCTGCCAACTCCAGGGTGTGATTCATCCAATTTTTGGGCTCCTGAGGCCAACTCCAGTGTATATTTGGGCTCCTGCTGCTGCTGCTGCCAACTCCAGGGTGTGATTCATCCAATTTTTGGGCTCCTGAAGCCAACTCCAGTGTATATTTGGGCTCCTGCTGCTGCTGCTGCCAACTCCAGGGTGTGATTCATCCAATTTTTGGGCTCCTGAAGCCAACTCCAGTGTATATTTGGGCTCCTGCTGCTGCTACTGTCAACTCCTGCCAACTCCAGGGTGTGATTCATCCAATTTTTGGGCTCCTGAGGCCAACTCCAGTGTATATTTGGGCTCCTGCTGCTGCTACTGTCAACTCCTGCCAACTCCAGGGTGTGATTCATCCAATTTTTGGGCTCCTGAGGCCAACTCCAGTGTATATTTGGGCTCCTGCTGCTGCTACTGTCAACTCCTGCCAACTCCAGGGTGTGATTCATCCAATTTTTGGGCTCCTGAGGCCAACTCCAGTGTATATTTGGGCTCCTGCTGCTGCTGCTGCCAACTCCAGGGTGTGATTCATCCAATTTTTGGGCTCCTGAAGCCAACTCCAGTGTATATTTGGGCTCCTGCTGCTGCTGCTGCCAACTCCAGGGTGTGATTCATCCAATTTTTGGGCTCCTGAAGCCAACTCCAGTGTATATTTGGGCTCCTGCTGCTGCTACTGTCAACTCCTGCCAACTCCAGGGTGTGATTCATCCAATTTTTGGGCTCCTGAGGCCAACTCCAGTGTATATTTGGGCTCCTGCTGCTGCTACTGTCAACTCCTGCCAACTCCAGGGTGTGATTCATCCAATTTTTGGGCTCCTGAGGCCAACTCCAGTGTATATTTGGGCTCCTGCTGCTGCTACTGTCAACTCCTGCCAACTCCAGGGTGTGATTCATCCAATTTTTGGGCTCCTGAGGCCAACTCCAGTGTATATTTGGGCTCCTGCTGCTGCTGCTGTCAACTCCTGCCAACTCCAGGGTGTGATTCATCCAATTTTTGGGCTCCTGAGGCCAACTCCAGTGTATATTTGGGCTCCTGCTGCTGCTACTGTCAACTCCTGCCAACTCCAGGGTGTGATTCATCCAATTTTTGGGCTCCTGAAGCCAACTCCAGTGTATATTTGGGCTCCTGCTGCTGCTGCTGTCAACTCCTGCCAACTCCAGGGTGTGATTCATCCAATTTTTGGGCTCCTGAAGCCAACTCCAGTGTATATTTGGGCTCCTGCTGCTGCTGCTGCCAACTCCTGCCAACTCCAGGGTGTGATTCATCCAATTTTTGGGCTCCTGAAGCCAACTCCAGTGTATATTTGGGCTCCTGCTGCTGCTGCTGCCAACTTCTGCCAACTCCAGGGTGTGATTCATCCAATTTTTGGGCTCCTGAGGCCAACTCCAGTGTATATTTGGGCTCCTTCTGCCCCTCATAGTGATGCCACTTCAACTCTCTGCAATTGTGCCGCTCTGCGATTCTATTAGCGATGCCTCTGATCTGCATGTGATATTTCTTCAAAGTATTATTTAACTAACCCAGCACGCATCCTGTGCGTGTTACAGCAAGGCTGAATGGTTTACAACCCTATTGAGGCTCTAGGAGGCTCAGAAATAGCCGTTTTTAATAGCGATTCGTCGCGAATTTATTCGGGTCGAAACGATTTTTGTCGGAAAATTCGGCGAATCAGTCGAATCGAATTTTTCAAAAGTTCGCTCATCTCTATTGGCAATGTCACAAGCTGTTTTAGAGACACTCCATTAAGTGCCTCTAATATAGTCCTGCTCTTGCATGTCGATGCACTTGGGATATTCCAGTCCACATCAGTAAAGTTATCTTTATTTATATAGCAACAAATTCTGCAGTGCTTTACAGTTAGATGGTTCATATACAAACTGTAGTAATTACATAGCAACAAAGGTAAGCTATTTAAACAAAAGGAATGCTCACAAGCCACAAGCTGATTTGGTGCTTTTTGAGCACAAATGGTGTGGTGCATAGTGTCTAATAATGGATTGGGTTCAGAAAAATAATGTAGAAGTTGGGTTAGAGAAGATGAATTAGATAAGGGGATGTGGTAGGCTACAAAAAGCTTTTAAGGAAGATCTAAACTCTTAATGTATTGAATCAATGTAATTGTTGGGGGTAGGGCATTCCAGAGAACTGGTGCTCAGGAGAATTCTTATAGGTGGTAGTGGGATGTCTGGACTATTATATGTTTGAAAGTGACTGTGCAAACCTTTGAGCACAATAAAGGACCAGGTAGAGCTGTATAGGCCTTATATGATTGCTTACGGTGCTAGAGACTTGATCCATTAAAAACATTGAATAATTATTAGTATAAGTTTAATAAAATAATACGTTTTATTATGCTGAAGACAAACAGGCCCCTGTCTACTTAAAAAGTGCAGAGCATGGAAATAAGATTAGTGATTTAGTTTCATGTCACAAGTTCACTGGTCATAGTACATGAATACAATATATATCTCCATGTCTTCATATATTAATTGCATCACTCTATCTTGCCAATAAAAACTAAATTACATTGTAACTTATTATGACCTGTTGCTTTAGTGGCGTAATTAAAAATTATTTGCAAAAGCCTTTCCAGTCACCAAACAAAATACTTTCTAATACCCAAGGTAGTTGAATGACTCTTTGTTTTCAATTATATTTTACTTTTGAAACAATGTCACCCTTCCCCTAAATAATATGTGCATATGGAGCTAAAACATTTAAAGAGCTTTAAGAGCTTTGTAAAGTGCTAGGGCCACAGCGGAAAAAAAAAAAACTTGACAAGAACATTTATCACATCATACAAGGAATCAAAAAAGGGTTCTTCAAATGGTTTAAATGATAAGATCAACATGAACTCAAAAGAACCATAAGGTCAAAGACCAAGGCATACTATGCACTGATGCCCAAACGTTACTTTTCTTTGAGGAGCAGAAGAATCAGCCAAGGCAAAATAGCAGGGTAAGGTATGGCAAGCCCTGCACTGGTCACATTTAAATGAAGGGCTGCAGAAAGAGAGGTTCCACCTACTGGCACTTAATAAGACATTGGGTCTGTGTAGCAAGGAGGGAGAGGGGGCAGTGCAGCAGCGTGGCACACAGGGAGAAATTAAAGGAAAATACACAGCAGCAACATTGTGGGATAATAAGCAGGGTGTACAAAAGTAGAAGGTCCTTAAAACAGCTGCTATTAGTTAGAAACTGCATCAGACTCTTTTTATGTCAGTCGAGTTACACAAGACCATCTGAGGTCTACTAATGGCTTTGTTTACAGGGCTTTTGATATTTTGCTTACTACCATCAGCAAAGTCTGTACCTTGAAATGAGATAAGAACAAGAGATTTAAAATTACCCAACGCACACCTGCTTGGAGAAAGTACAGAGGACAGAATAGCTTCCTCAACCTGCTCCTTCAGATCTCACAAGTAGGCTCAGCTACCTTATATTCAGCTACCTTATATGTAACTTTGTACATATGTCATATCATATCATATTGTCATATAATAATGTAGGGCTATCTACCTCAAACTTTCTGAGCCAGGACTAGAAAGTGGAGAATGGTCACCAACACCCTCCACTTTTGTAGATGCTAAATATTCCTGTGCACTCTTGGTTTTAAGTTTTTTCCTGCCCAGTGTTTGGATGCAGTACAAACATGAACGATGTTTGGATTCAGGGCTTTAGAACCAGAATATTCCAAAAGATTTGGCTGAACAGCAAATTCCACATATTCCAGCAACATTATTGATTGACTTATTTTGGCCTTATGGTCATTCAGCTCATTTGCCTTTATTCTCAAACGACTGGATTTTTTACAAACCTGGCAGAACATATACAACTATATACTACACTAAATAAAGTTATAGTAATATTAATGTTGGTCATTTAGAAAATTGTTGCTGCGTGGGTGCAAAATAAAAACATTAAATTGGTAAGTTCTCCATGTATGTATTCATCTCTTCACATTTACCAAAGAAAGACAGGGGCAGGCAAAATATTTTGTAGTTCCTATCACTTATAAAACTCGCTGCTCTGCTATTAGGGTTTCTTGTCAGGTCTGACATGTGACCATTGAAAATATTAGGTATGTCACGGGTGATTGCAAATAAAATGAAGGTTTCCACAGAAGGTGACTAATGATGACCCCAGCCTGCTTCCACTGCACAACAGACATTTCTGGTTTTCTCCATTTTCACTGATGGGGGGGTCGATTCAGACCTAGGTGAGAATTCTCAATGGAGAATACTGCCATTGATTTTCATTGTCTACTGGGTGAAAATTTTCATCTGGCTCTGAATCAGCCCCAAGGTAGACAGGGAAGCCCCAAGGTTAAATGACTTAAAACTTAAATGTTAAGGGCAAGTATCAGACCAGATTCTCATATACCATTGTAGATATTGATGTCACCAGGACAACAATGTCCCTGTGCCATTGGTAACAACTTAGTACTGTGAGCATTAGTCTTCTGCACCCCTGCAGGTATTCTAACAAGATCAGTCAACATTTCCAAAGGGTCTCATTCAGCAAACAAACAAAAAATAGACACCAACCCATTGTTACATTTATGCCTAACAAAAGCTATTCCTTTTGCCCTTTACTTAAAATCTAGTTGTATTTTCTCAGTGCTTTGGACATATACACTCTCTGTTTTACCTGAAACCTTCATTTTCAATAGCTGAGGTTTTGCATGGTAATAAAACAGCATGTAGCCCATTGTAAAGACACTGAGCTCCGATGTTACAACGTGTTTAGGATGTGTGTTTGAGAGTTCTTGATGTATTCTGTGTGCCATTAAAACTTATATTGCCAAATAAAAATCTGGCAATGTCTTGTCAAATAGACCCTTTGATAATTGCAAACATTCACTTTGGCAGCAACAGTTATTTCATAATTGTCCCTTAACACAAAAAAGGGTTAAAGGTGTTGTTCTTGGGACCTTCTTCAACAATTGGCCTGAAGCCCTTATGCTCCTCATGGTTTCTATTTAATAGTTGTCATCACCACCTTTAGCTTTAGAACTTGGCAATCATGCACTCTATAAAAGAAAAACATCTGGGCCCTTTATGTCTTAACACAAATAAAGGAACCTTACGTTAAGGCTTGCATTATGATTGACTGTAGTATACCTTTTAAACTAAACTTTTATACCTAAAACTGGCTTAATGAACCAAGATTTCAACAAGTTGCAAATTCATTTTTCTTTCTGTACATATTTGTTTTAGTTGCATCTTCTTTAGCTTAAAGTCTGTTTCAAGTTCAAGGCAAAAAAAGTTATACTTACCTGATTACCAACAGGCTTAACCTCATGGACCCCTGCTGGATGAACTGGTGTTATTTTAGCTCTGTCAGTTCAGTTGAAGAAACCAAACATCCTATGGTGCTGCTGTGCCAAAAGGCATGTGCCATGCTGTGCCTCTTACTTAGCAGCATACAGCGCCCCCTCCCCTTGATTGAGCCTAATATTGGGCGATGAGGCTTTGGTCTGCACCAGTAATAGTGGTCCTGATTAATTTGCAGAAAGCAGGATGGCTGGGATAAGCTGCCCCAATTACCTTGGTGCCCAGGGTGACCACCCTGCTCACTGTCTGCTAGAAACAGCCCAGTCTGTATGCAAAATTTTCGAAGCACTTAGCTAGAAGTGCATGAAAAAACAAGTCTAATACAATTACTATTTGATACAAATAAGTTGGATGCATAGATACTCAAAGGCATTAAAATACAAATAAGCATGTAACATATTTAAATGCTAGAAACAAAAAAGTAATACCCAAAGTAGACTTAAAGGTACTGTAACCCCCCCCCCCCCAAAGAAAGTGACTTAACTTCTCTCAGCCCCAGTTGTTTACGGTTGGTTCCCAGCACTGCGCTAAAGGATTCTTTGGACCACAACTAATGCTTCTTGTAGGTTGTGGCCCTGCCACTCCCAACAGTCACTGTGCATCATTGCAATGGAGGGGGCATACCAGGCCTTGCTGCCCCAAAATTCTTTGGGGCAAAGCTTGCTGTATGTCATGGCCCTGCTGCTCCCACCAGTCACTGTAGCTGTGCACAGCCCCCTCCATTTCAATCAATGAGAGTGGGCACAGTCTTGGCATGCCCACTCCGTTTCAATAAATGGACGGCACTGTACAAAGGCATAGTGACTGACATGAGAGGTGGGACAGTGCTCAAAGACACCTGGGGATTTATGTATAGAAAAAAGCTTATTTTTACATCCTCTGCAAGCGATTAAAAGTTTCAGAGGTTCTCCTTTGTTTTGCTTTACTTAATAAGGTATACCATAGCAAATTTTGACATAATAGTGGGCTTTGTACATTTTAGCAAATTGTAGCAAACTCAACCAGAACGTTAAAATGCGATGTTAAGAGCATGTCCTGTAATGGACATGCTTGAATTCTGTAAATAAAAACTGTCTATGATTTTACCAATTATAACAGGGTGGGATAGGGAAGGGGGATTTAATTTATTACTAGCCACTACCATAAGTCTTCTGTAGCTAGTCTGACAAAATTCTATTGCAGTAAATGAGTAACAACTAAAGTGGACCTCCACCTCCCTGTGCATCCCAAATAATGATTCCTTCTGTTCACTAAAGAATGACATAAGTAACCCAACTCATAGTTGCCACTCCTTGCCGTTGAGAGCATATGAGAGAACTAACCATTTTTACACACTAAAAACTTGAATAAAGTAGGTTACTCCAAGATATGGTGTTTGGCAGGATCACTTGAAGCAGCACTATCGTGAAATGTGTCCCAATGATAACAATCCATATAAATATGGGCAGGGAAGAGGGGTCACATCCAGCATCAGGAAAGCCAGGCTTGTTTTTTTATTTTAATGGAAGGAAGAGGATCAGGGGTTCTGTTACCCCATATACACTAAACCAGACACCCCTGGATTTTATTACTACCATGAGAGAATAAATCACAAGCTTGGCAGGAGTTTTTTTTTTTAGTTCGTATATAAGTGACCCCTCCTCTCATTAGCCGACTTGTTTATATGGATTTTTAATATAACACAATTTCACGATAATGCTCCTTTAATTTTTCTTTTACAGCAATAAGGCTGCATGAAGGAGGAAGCCTGAGCTGAATTAATACATTTGTTACAGTGGAAGTAGGATAAAAACAGTTTTAACCACAAATCAAACTGCCTCTTTAATTTATGTGAGTGATGTTTTTTCCCTGAAATATAGTCTTTGGCATAAAGCCACAGTAAGTTTTTATTTTAACGCGAAACCTAGATGGCTATTTGTTTAAGGCTTACATCTATGATTGCTTTTGGTCTGTTCTCTGCTAGGATTTTGTTAAAGACCATTCCACATTTGGGATACAGATGCCCACTAATAGACCTTGTAGCTATTTTCCATTGTATTGCTATACTGATGGCTATCTAAAATATTGAACACATTTTCCCAATGCATTTTAAAACAACCTCCAAGGACGCTGATATTGCCCAGATCGGCACAAAGCTTTTTCCAAGTACCAACGTTTTTTGAAAAGCCCTCTGTTCTCTTTCCCTTCTTTCTATAACAGCTGCACAGCTTCACATGACACTGTCTGCGTTTCATGTGGACACACAATGTTATTTGTGCTGCCACAAAAGAGACAGGTTTATTTGGGAATACTGTCCCTGATGCAAGTTAAGTGACTTTTTGTATTTTCTTTTGTTCCAGAGAGAGCTGCAAGCGTAAAATAGCAAAATAAATGCATGCTCATAAAGACAGATCACTTGTAAAAAACGTTTTTAAGTTTTGTGACATGAAAACATTTTTTTTTTAAGGTAATGGTTTTGTGACAACTTTTCTGATAAGAAGGCAATGAAGAATAATTCAGAAAAACATATTAGTATCAGTCCCACAACATTTATAGTATTATTAGTAATAGCAGTAATAATAACTGTACAAATATCAGTTAATAAAATGAAACATTCCTGTAACCGTTACACACAATGCCACAAAGCCAATGGCTCCCAAATTTTAAAGAAATGCTTGATCAGGCAGGAGTGTACTTTTACCTACCAAAGGTGAAGTCTGAAAAGACCCCCCACCCTCTTCTGAAACATTTAATCTGTATTTACTTATTTTCTTAAAATAAAATAAATTAAAAAGACAGTCTGGGCGGTTAAAAAAATAACACATTTTAGGAAATCCTGTAGAGAAAGCAGGATTCTGCTCTTATAAAAAAGCTAGTTGTTTTAATGGCTTTGGCATTAACTATAAAATTGCATAAGGCTATATATGCTCTCTGTGTTTTGTTTATTTTACCTGCTTAATTACATTTAAATATAAAGGCAGCAAAGTCTGACTCGTGTCATATATACTACTAAACTAATATGTGTTTAGCACATTTCTAAATACATCTGTATAATATTAAATCAGCTAAGTCTTTTAAGGCCAGAGGTATATTTTAAGAGAACCAGACAAGTAAATACAATTTTAGATGACTGTGAATTTGTTCTTTTGCTCCATTAAACATAATTATCCGGCATGCTTGATGTCAAAGAATAATGTGTAAGTTTTTACTTTTCATTTAACTAAATTCCTGCAAACATGAGATTATAGGTTCTGCTTTGCTAGGCACACTCCTCATAGTTCATACATGGCATACAGCTGCGTAATGGAAGGAAACATAGCACAAGAACTCGTTTACATACAAGATTGTTTTAAGCTGATTGGATCATTTGTATTAATGTGCCAGTACATGACCATGATTACTGGTTGTATGTTTAATTTACACATACTCTCATTTATAGGTCGAAGTGTTAATGTTAAGTCAGTTGGCCTCATTGGGAGACATGGACCTCAATCAAAGCAACCTTTTCTTGTGGCTTTTTTCAAAGCAAGTGAAGTTTTGCTCCGATCAGTAAGAGCTGCAAACCCAAAAAGGAAAAAACAAGAGAAAAATAAATCCACACCTCAGCAAGATGTATCAAAAATGCAAAGTCTTGCAGGTAATAAATAATAAGTTTTGTGAAAACTGCAATGTGAACATCAATAAGATGCCCAGTTTCTCTTCAATTTAACAAGACATAAACATGATAAAGGTCATTGAAGTTCCTTACATTGATTCAACACTATGGGGTTTATTCATCAAGGGATAGCGGCAGGTAGGGCCTTGTAGCGACAGGTAGCGAATGGTGAAAGCCGGGCGCTGTACGCAATACCACATTTAAAGCAATTCCACTAAGCGTGTAGCCGTGTAGCGTCCGATTCATCATCACAGATGGCTCAGCGTATACCGCCGGCACTCTGCCTTCCAGAGCGCCTGTTATAACCTGTCGCTACCTGTCGCTCTCCCATACATTTCAATGGATGTTACCTTAATTCACATTAAACAGGGTTTTCTTTTTATTATTATTTTATTTAATCAACTCATTGTTTGACTTCTCCTGGCCTATTTAAAGTCATTTTTGAAAACTTGATTTAGATTTTTTACATTTTTATGCAGAATTGTCATTACGGGTCTGGTATTAAAGTGTTAATGTCACAATGTAATAACAATGTAATTCCATAAGTTTTTGCTTTGTTACTAGTGGATATGTGTTAAAAAATGGACTTTAATCACGCAGCTTCTGGCGCTCTGGGCTACAGCGACCCAGTTTTGGGCGCCGTCACTGTGTGAGGCTGTTTTTTTGATGAATATGGTTTGAGTTGCTCAAACTGACCAGTCGCTACCGTTTGCTCCCATATAGCTCTGTACTGGTGTTATAACAACTCACACATCAAATTCATCAATGCCGGCCAGCGAATGAGGCGCTTGGTAACAGCGACCCATTAGCCGATCACAGCGACTACTAGCGGTCGATCTGAGCGCCTCGATACAGACGCCCATCTGCCGGTACCTGGCGCTAGTAATGCATTAGCCTGTATGTCAATATTACTGCTCCAGAAGGCATAGCAATAATTGTTCATTTTTATATAAAGCATTTTTTGCGGCAGTCCCAGGTAATTCAAAGTACTTGTATTTCCAGTTTCTAGCCTAAAGACTTGTACAGCTTGTCCTTTCACTTCTCTGAGGTCCTTTGTACGTGGAGGTCAGTAGTCGCCGGCCATTAAAGCTCTACCATTGCTATGGATAACTCTACCATAGCTGTGTCTCTTGTAGGCTCCCAAAAACTATCATCTATAAGACACCACTGGGAAGACACAATGTAGGATGCACCACTGTGTGAAACCTTGCCAGTTGCCAGATATTCTTATATCGCCAACAAACACACAGCACATGTGCGACTGACATCAGCATCTCATTCATCTGATGCTTGTGGCCATGCCCACTGTAACTTACAGTGCACACTGTAGCATACAACAATAAAGGGATTAAGAGGGGTGCCATGTGCCTACTACAAGTGTGTCCAAGCTCCAATTCAGTTTAGCTGTACATTATTAAGTGTGACCCAATAATCTGATCGGAGCAGAGCTGCGTCTGTGCAGTGGGAAGTCAGTGAGGAATTTATACCGGATGACCAGCAGGGTTTCACACATCAGGGCACCTTGAATTGGGATGCCCCAAGGGTACGAACCAAAACACAGGATAGTGAAAACTCCTGGTTTTGGGCCAATGGTTAATGATCAGTGATTTTAATTGCAGTCACATTTTTAATGTTTGCATACAGATATAAGCGTTTCCCCTTCTAAAATATGTTATTTTTGCTTCTAGATCACAACACAAGCGAGCAGAAGCAGGCATGTAAAAAACACGAGTTGTATGTTAGCTTTCGTGACTTAGGCTGGCAGGTAAGGGTGTTGCAATTTGCCTTTTAGCTATATAGCAAGGATATTTTAATGTAATTTTGATTAAATATTATTTTATCAGATATGGCAATTACATCTGAAATATGTAAGGATATTATTTTTGTACGATATGATTATGTTAGATTTCCAAAAAATGAGGAATGTATGCTGTAGGCATATTTACATTAGTAGGTTTAAGTCTAATAACTGTTTAATTTCAGGACTGGATAATAGCTCCAGAGGGATATGCAGCTTTTTATTGTGACGGAGAATGTTCATTTCCCCTCAATGCTCATATGAATGCCACTAACCATGCCATAGTTCAAACTTTGGTGAGTAACTAGACATCACTGTGTTCAAGATTACTATTTATATTTTATTTAAATATGTTTCCCGCTAAAGAATGTGTCTAACCATATTTTAGTAGGTGAATGCAGGCTATTCAATTGTTTAGCTTGAGCCACGAATTCATAGCTTCTCCCACTTTTTCTAATTTATTTTGTTTTAGAAAAAGTTATGATCCCTTGCATCAAGATGGCCATATCAATAGAACAAATGTGAAAACTACAATAATTCGATTTCTAATAGATAAATAATATCCTCTGAATTATTTTGCTGGCGCATACTTAAAACTTGGGTGTTGTGTTTGTCCAGCCAAGACAAATGGAAGCTATATGTCCCGTTTGTCCCCTGAATAATTGCCATCCGGGTCCGATGTCTTAAAACTTACCCATCAGTGATGGCGAGCACCCCACCAGTTTCCATTCTCCATCTCCTCCAGAATGTAATTATGCCACCCTGCATTACCACTCTATTCATTCCAATGAATCCTGGAGGAGTTAAATAATGGAGACTTGGGTGGGATCTCGACAACCGGTACATTTTACAACACCAGCTAGACAGCCTAAACATTTAGGCTGTAAGTTGTTAAAGTTTAACAAACTGCCAGCCTGATGCGGGAGAGCTTGCTTTCTCATTTGACTGATATTCACTGAAATTGCAATCTCTTCACCTTACTACACAAAAAAGTGCAAACACATATTGTTCTATTTTAAATTGTGTACCCTATAGGGTGTTTTCTGAAGCACGAAAAGCACTCTACATTTCACATTTGGCAAAGCTGACCACATTGTCCCAAAAGTTTCTAATATCTTTACATATAGTAGACCTATATCCTAGAAGTGAAGTCTGCCACTTTCAATCCTGTTGCTCCCTAAACACGCAGTGAGCAGATACTGACCTATCCTGCACAGGAGAAAACAATATGAATACAAGGTACAGACCCAGATTCAGAGTTGGTACACAGTAGGTGGGAGTAGGTCTCAAACAAAAGGTCCCCGGCGAATAGCACTTCAACGCTTTACATTCCCTGATCCTACCACTGCATCAGAGAATGTTTCTGTAAAATGTATGGCTTGGCCCACAGAAACTCGAACATTTCTTATCCCAATACTCATGAGCCCCACAGTAAAGAGATGCTGCTCTGTCTGAAGGGAGAAATGTAGTAAAGCATGGCTCTGTTGGGGCAGTTTTCAGGACACTAGTGATGCATATCTCCACTGGGACCTGAGCTATGGCCATGTGGGGCAATGGCATTGCCACCATGCTACAATAGGTTGGGCCGGCTGCAAAATTATACCTCTGATATCCTATAACACAGATGCCTAAGTGCATCTCACAAGAGAAGTATTCACAGTGCCAGCAGTCGGCTGCCCTGAAAAATTGGAAAGAATCTATGTGTACCTTCAGTTTTGCCATGAAGGGGTAGCGGAAGGGGGTTTGCTGTACTAAAGGACACCTGGGACACAATTCTTTGCTTTCCCAAATGGATATATTCACTTTCACGAACAAACCTTACCGTGCATGTGTAGTTTTGTTCAATACACTTTCACCTTCCTGACAAAAATCTCTCTTGTAGCCTTGTCCTCAAACCTGGCAGGTCATGGGTGGGCAAAGAGTGCCTTGCTGAGGTCTAAACAAGCAAATGGTCAGTTTAATTTAACCTTATATGTAAGTTCTGGCAGGCCTTGTAGAAATACATATTCTTGCCATGAAACTAGATATTATTATTTCTTTTTTTTTATATATTGTTCCACCCTCTTCCATAGCACTTTGCAATGTAGTTATTACATACAGGGTAAAACATATAGTACATAGACAATTGCACACTGGATGCAACAAATTTTAAAGCAAACACAATGAGAGTAGGACACAATAGGAAAAAGAGCCCTGTCCTTATAAGCTGGATATCCATATATGCACAAAGTATATAGTAATTCAGTGATATATATTATTTTCATTGTATTTGTTTTACTGCTTAACATATTTTTCACATTCAATAATGCCAACAAGGACTGCCAAAGCTTTGTGGGCATAAGCATAGCATACCGTTTCATTTTCGGAAAAGTTTAATGTTTCTTTATGCATTGATGGTAATTCAGAAATCTTGTTTTTATTAACAGGTCCATTTGATGTTTCCTGAACATGTTCCCAAACCATGCTGCGCACCTACGAAGCTAAATGCCATATCTGTTTTGTACTTTGATGACAGCTCCAATGTTATTTTAAAAAAGTATAGAAATATGGTTGTCAGATCATGTGGATGTCATTAAAATGAGACATAGGTTTAACTCTACAGTTACAAAATTACACAATTACACACATTGAGTGGAATAGGAAATAAACCACATTTTAGACATATGACCCAATATACATTTATATGTACAGTGTTATGTATATAGTAGAATTTTGTAATTTATTTTTCTGAAATGCTGCATTCAATAAATACACTTTGGGACATAATATGTGATGAATAATCTTACTTAAACAACAAAACAGAATTTAAACAATGTCTAAGTAAACCATACAGAAGTGGACAATACCTGCTTTTTAATGCACATATTTTGACTTTTCATAGTTTCATACTGTAAGAAATAACTGTGTTGGGGAATGATGCATGTAGTATTTATTTAAAACATAAAGGTAACAGTCATAATGACATTCTCCTGTCTTCCTCCTTGGTCACCTCCTCACACCGCCGCCTTCAAGACTTCTCCTGTGCCTCCCCACTTCTCTGGAATGCACTACCCAGCTCAATGCATCACTCCAAGCCTTTAATAGTGTCCTCAATACACCTCTTCAGACAAGCATATAAACTTGCTTAAGCACTACCTTCACTGGGCACATGCCGCCAAACTCAAGTTCTACCATTTGTGATCCCTCCCCTTTTTGTCTCCACCCTTGATCCTTTAGATTGTAAGCTTGCAAGGGCAGGGCTCTTCTTCCTATTGTCTCTTGTTATCACATTTGGTTTGAACTTTGTAACATCTACTTTATAATGATCCCTGCACAGTATGTTTTGCCTTGTCTTTAACTGCACCTTGTACAGCGCTATGGAAGAAGATAATGCTATATAAATAAACAATAATAATTATTATTATTATAAAGTACTTCAATATAAATTCGTTGCTAATCAGCTACAATTACAGTTCTTATCACAATGGTTTCAAATTATCTGGGAAAAATGTAGGTAACTAAATTGCAATGCATCCCTTTGTGTGATATTAACATCCACAAAAATGTAGTAAGACTGAACATTTGTTTAGATTAAATGTACATTTGCATATTTAATGTACATGTTAAAAGCAGAACTGTGATTCAGTGTGCAAGTTCTGCAGCAGCCTGCTCTGCAAACCATATAATATGTATACTGAGTCACCCCAAAGTCCAATAATCCTTAGTATAGTAGATGCTTGGAACAAACTTCCAGTTGAAAAAGTCAACAGTAAATAAATTTAAACATGGCTGTATATCAAAGTATATCATAGTCAAAGTATCAATGCTCACTGATGTTATGCTTCTAATAATCAGTAAACCCCACACATTCTTACCCCACCTATTCTCTGAACTTAACATCCTTAGCCAAATATCAAGTGTTGTATAAACAATACAGAATCGTTATCTTTAACCCTTTAAGTGCCAACTCTGTAGTATCTATATAGCTTGCATTTCCCCCAGGTGCAGGGAAAAAAAGCTTCTCCATCCGGGATCTAGTGCCATGTGTATCCACCCCAGGCATATGTAGTGGGTTTAACCCTTGATAGTACAGATAATAGTTCCATTCCATTTGAAAAAATGTATATTTTTTTTTCGCTCTATAAGATGCACACACCCATAGGATGCACCAAGGGTTTAGATGAGGAAAATAAGAAAAAAATATTCTGAACCAAATAGTGTGCTAAAATGCCTCCTCCAAATCACCCCATAACAGGCAGCATGCAGAATTCCCCACAATCACCCTATTACAGACAGTGTGTAGTGTAGCCAAAAACAGATTGTTCCCAATTAATACTAAAAATAAATTATTTAAATAATGAATACACTATCATCAGTTAAATATACACAAAACACAAGGTTAAAATTAATCAGGGGATTTCCCTCAAGCACATTTATCTCCAGCAAAATGTATCAATGCTGCAGAATGTGTCCACTGTCAGTTTGAACACAGTTTGACCAATCAGTGCTAATACTATTAAATATATAAGAGTATATAAATATACACATGTAGCAATAGTAACATTATACACAACAAACATACTTTGTGGATCATGTGCCCCCTTGGAACATTTACTCCTGACTAGACGAGTATCCACTTTAATGTCACCTTTTGAATTTTTTCTTTTGCATATGCACTTTATTTGTGATCCTCAAAGTATGTTTTGTACAATCTTAGCACTTTGGAGACACATTCAGTCAGTCCCCTTGTTTATTATCTGCACAGACTATTTGTTACATGTGTATATTTATATACTCTATTTGCACTGACAATGCATGCAGTCTGCAACACTGATACAGAAAAAGTGAGTCTTATGGGTTGAAACTTACGGTAATTGTTTATTTTTTCCACATATTTCCCCCATAAATATTGCAACAGCACTGAAAAAATTACAAGATATTTCATGTTAAAGCCCAGACTCTGACAAAAAAAGCAATACATAATTTTCCTGGAAAGTTCTGCAAAAATCACAGTTAAACATGCATAGTGCAAAATGTTCAAAAAGTGCCTGGCAACAGAGGGTGACAACATCTCTAGGTGGGCTGGCAGGGAAAAGGTTAAATATTAACTTGCACGGGAATCTTAAAATCTTTTGGCTCAAACCATTTCCCTTGTGTCTTCTTTTCATCCTATTTGGGTACAACAACCTATAATTCATTATACAAATCGTGTTCCCTTTACAGAGTCACATGAATATAAGAAACTTGGAAACAGTATGCTGATATGTAAATCACAGGCATGGGGGCACACTACTAACACAAAGAGGAAAACAATATAGGCAGAACATCAAAATCCTTACGAAAATTGAGTTTCCTCTTAAATAGCTCCAATTGTAGCCCCCCCCTTAGGTAAGTCCAAACTGAAAGGGTTGATTTAACCAATAGATACATTAGCTTGAATTAAGTCACTCTAAAGATCACCCAATATTTCAATCATTTTTAAGCACACCTTAGAGGGACAGCCATACATTTTACAAGAGCCTGCCCCCCAGACCTTCCTCAATGACCATCCATTATATTACAACAGCCACTGTTTCCACATGGGATGCAACATCAGGTCAATTTTCAGGAGGGATCACTTAAACACCCAAGCTGAATAAAACCCACCAAGCTTGTGGTTTATTCTCTCATGGTAAGAATAGAATCCAGGTTTAGTCTATCAGGGGGAGACAGAATCTGTCACCCCTGATTTCTGGTACCGTCAATTAAAATAAAAAATCAAGCCTGGCTGGATATTTATTGATGTCGGTTATATATGTGACCCCTCCTAACCCCATACAGCATATTTATATAGGGTTTTATCAGTGGGCCATTTTTCACGATAGTGCTTCTTTAAATATCTCAGAGACTCTGACCCTGAAATTTAAGACTCATTTTTTCTCACTTTGAACTTGCTTTAGGGCAGGACTGTAAGCCAAAGCATTGGATAGATAATCAAATAATGTTCATTACACCCCCTTCCAACGTGTTTCTTTCTTTACTATACCCTATACCCTCTAACCCTAATGTTGTATGTCCTTTCTGCTAGCAACTAGTGATGAGCTGGAGAAAGGAATATAAGGTTTGGAAGCACCACTGGCTGGATAGTCCCCAGTATTCACTACTCCTAAATGCCAAGTTAAAGTCTATAGGAGAGAGTTCAAACTAAAGTATTTGTCTTTTTTCCATTTTTTTAATATTAAAAGTCCCCAACCCCCCAAATTGACAGTGGGTATAGGCATGCAACACGGCAGTCTCCTGCCCCGTGAGCTGGATCATTTACGAGTTCACAAATGGTTAAAGTGGACCAAAACTGGTTCTAATGTCTATAACATTTGGGATCCTGATTAGGAATGCCCTACTTGTGAAATTACACTCTGTCGCCTATCATCCATACCTCTTTAACAATCCCAATTTGGCATCTTCTGCATCCATCTAGTCTGTGCGTGTTCACACCCACCGTAACTGAATGGTAGGTGTGGTCATGCACATTTTTGCATTGTCGATGGCTGCCAACAGCTAAGCTCCCATTCAGACTCCAGGCAGAGAACGCCTTCCCGTAGAGGAGAGGATGTGCACACAGTTAGCTGATAACCAGCCAGCAGGTACATATACGTATATATAGGTCAAATAAGGTGGGGATGACACATTTCATCTCTACAAAAATATAAAAATAAAAAAATAATGAATTACCATAAGAATTATAATAGTTTCTAATACAACACTAATATAACATTATCATTGCCATTAATAATAATAATAATAATAATAATATATATATATATATATATATATATATATATATATATACACAATTATTAAATAGTATATATTTATATATAGCGACGAGAAAAAGCAGTTAGACTCTATATATAAAAATATTACACAGGTACATTCTAGGAGTAAAAAGCCTCAATCAAATAGTGTCCAAAAACATAAAAGATAATTAGAACCGTAATCATGGTCCCTCAACTCTGACAGGTGATCTGCTATATGCTGTTATAGTAACACTTAAAATAATTAGTACATAAGGAAAACATTTGAGTTCATTCCCTGAGGAATCCTGGTGCCCATCCAGAATATGAATTTAGTTTCCCATTTTAATAATTTATTTTTATATATCCTCTCTGATATTTAAATTAGCTCTATCAATAGCTTGAATTTTTAATGAGCTTGTGTCCCCTGAGTGTATGTATTTCCAATGTGGTGATAGATTTGACCTGGCTTCCCAAGCAGCGCCCCCTTATGTTTGGCTACCTATTTCTTCAAGGACCATGTAGTACAACCAACATAGTGCAGTTGGCATGCTGTGCATGAAATGTGGTACACTATATTACTAGTCCAACAATTTAGAAACTACTTGACTTTATATGTCCTTTATGTCGCATATGACGTAAAAAATTCCCCTTGTTGGATGTACTTACACATGCTACATATGGATTTAGAACATTTAAAAAAGATGGTAGTAGGTAGGGATGAGCGAACTGGTTTGGACGAACCGGAATTCGCTCCGAATTTCAGGGAAAATTCGATTCGGCACGAACCCGAATTTTTTTTGGTTCGTGCCGATCGAATTTTCCCTGAAATAAAAAAAAGAAAATGCCGGCAGGCTGTCAGCGGGCGGTGGAAGCCTGCCCGCTCCCACCATGCCGGCATTTTTTTAAAAAGCAAACACTTACCTGCATGGTCGGAGCGCGGAGGCCGGCGCCGCTCTCAGGCGCCCTCTGATGACGCGCCCTCTGATGACGCGTCCTCTGATGACAGCTGAGAGCGGCGCCGGCCTCCACGCTCCGACCATGCAGGTAAGTGTTTGCTTTTTAAAAAAATTCCGGCATGGTGGGAGCGGGCAGGCCGACTGCGCTGTCAGCGGGCCGGCTTCCGCCGCCCGCTGACAGCATAGCCGGCCTGCCCGCATTTTTTTAAAAACAGATGGTAGTAGGTAGGGATGAGCGAACCGGTTCGGACGAACCGGGATTCGCTCCGAATTTCAGGGAAAATTCGATTCGGCACGAACCCGAATTTTTTTTGGTTCGTGCTGATCGAATTTTCCCTGAAATAAAAAAAAAAATGCCGGCATGTTGGGAGCGGGCAGGCCGGCTACGCTGTCAGCGGGCGGTGGAAGCCGGCCCGCTGACAGCGCAGCCGGCCTGCCCGCTCCCACCATGCCGGCATTTTTTTAAAAAGCAAACACTTACCTGCATGGTCGGAGCGTGGATGCCGGCGCCGCTCTCAGGCGCCCTCTGATGACGCGCCCTCTGATGACGCGTCCTCTGATGACAGCTGAGAGCGGCGCCGGCCTCCACGCTCCGGCGCCGGCCTCCACGCTCCGACCATGCAGGTAAGTGTTTGCTTTTTAAAAAAATGCCGGCATGGTGGGAGCGGGCAGGCCGGCTATGCTGTCAGCGTAGCCGGCCTGCCCTCTCCCACCATGCCAGCATTTTTTTTTTCAGATGAGCGATTCGTGAAAGTTCGATTCGGGCGAACACAAATTTCTTGGGGAAATTCGGCGAATCGGCCGAATCGGACTTTCAAGAAGTTCGCTCATCTCTAGTAGTAGGTAACCAGTTACCTGTGCTTTGTCTAATACTTGGGGCATGCCGGATGCCAGTATATTTCTAAGGCTGGGTGCTGTGTGTGCTACAGTTCTCAGCCCTGCATCAATACATGTTGTGAGCCTAGTATCACATCTTAAGATCAATAGATTTTCTTTTATAATTTTGGCTATGGCATCATACATACATACATACTGTATGGGGGAGAAAAACAAACTACTTGTGTTTGTTTCTGTTTTATATTCTTACGTGTCCCCTTTAAGGAGACTCTCACCTTCACAGTTATTGCAAGAGTCTCCTTAAAGGGGACAGTAGATCTAGGACACGTATGGCAGGTCCCAAACTGTGATGTCAAGTAGCTCTAGGGTCTTGCACTAAGGCAATGTAACCATGCCAGCAGACCCCCCCCCCCTTCCAAATAATAGCATAGATCTGGTGGCACTTCCATACTACGTCATTCTTATAGTTCAGCCGACACTACTGCGCCAGTCTCATAGTGTGGTCCCTGTTGTCAGAATGGTATTCTGCCCAGGTCATGCCATATTATATTAGCGTTGTGGGATCTCATTATAATATCACATGATCACGTCAGTCAAGTGTGACTTGTCGATCCTGATGGGCCAATTAGGGGAAGGGAGAGACAGGGAGGGTATAGTAAAATTCAATTATGCAGCAACAAGACATATTGTATTAGTAATAGATACACCTATATATTTATTTAAAGAAATAAATACATAGTGTGGACTTACTAACTCAATGAATGGGTGCCTGTTATACAGGAACTAGCCCCAAACGCATCCTGCATGCACTGAGGAAGATACATTTTCAGTTTATTGATAGAGTAAATTAACTTAAATTAACCACCTGCTATTGCTATTGAATGACTGCATGCCATGCTACTGTATGGCTTATGCATGTAACCAATGTAAAGATGTGCTATTAATAAGCTATCTAATAAAGAAGGCCTGTGCTTCCCCAGAGCCCTTAAATGATTTAAACTGTTCCACATATTTACACATTCTACACCATACACATTTCCATTTGAGATCTGTTTATTGAGCCACATTGGTACAAATCCAACCTGATTAAAGCCAATGTTTTTGGATGCCTATATATTTTATCGAGATTTACTTTCTGAATGTAAATGTCCTATGTTCTTATGTTTGCTTGTCTCAGTCCCCCTTAGCCCATCTGATTAGTTTCTCAACATCATTGGTTAGGCAGAGGTTTAGGTTCTGCTGGTCCTGACCTAGACTCTTTTTAATCTCTGAGGCGAGGTCTTCTTTATGTTGCTTGATCTAAGCCTCTAAGCGTCCAAGTCTCAAAGCTTAGTCTGCTTCTGTTGTGAGCAGGGAGCTTAATGTTCTAAAGTTGGCAATACATCAGATTATAAGGCCCACTTATTTTTGTTTATATGGGGATAGCATTAGTTTAGAGTCTCCACACATTAGGAGCCCAAAACCAGGTATCTACTTTCTTTGTTCCTATAGTGATGCATGCAATCAAAAGGTAGAAATCAACAGAACCCAATTAAAATATGATATAGTTACAATACCCTAGTACAGTTCTGCTATGACACTGTTTCTCAACCCTGGGGGTTACGCGGAGTAGTTCAGGGGTACTTATTTTGGTAATATTTGTAATTGATCTCCTCCTTGGGGGTACTTTGGTTGTAACTTCCTGTCGCTAGGGGGTACTTGGCATAAAAAAAGGCTGAGAACCACTAAGCTATGACAATGTTTTGCATCCAAGGTTGGTGGGCTTGTATCATCTTATCGCGTAATTCAGGCTAATAAAAATAGTGACATACTTAAACTCTAGCTCATCTGAATGCTGGCTAACGTTAGTCAGCTCATGATTAAGTTGTCCAGCGAAGATGAAACGCGTTGGGCGGGGCTAGCACTGTGAAGAGATACTACGTAGCTACTGAGAGGAGAAGCAGCAAGCGCTCCCGCAGTCCGGCAGCCGAGGAGGCGGTGAGGAAACACGCAGCTGCATTTGATATAGATTACACTGAAGGTAGCGTGTGTAAGAACATAAGAGGTCTTTACAGCGCCCCCCTTTTCAGTATTTGAAGTTGGAATCTTGAGTATAAATGCATATCTTTTTGTGAATGCTGGTAAGCCTAATAAATGTGGGCAGGTGCTCTGAATTTTTAAGGATATTATGCTATGTGCTTTTTATTTTCATTTTTATGAGATATAAATCCCTGGAATGGTGGATCTATAGAGAGCCTTGGATAATAAGGAGGATCCAATTTCAATAGCATTGTTCCATTATACCCTAAAGTTGGCTGGAAAACACAAACAAGTTTTAACACTTTAAAGAGGAGCTAAATCATATTGCAAGCTTTTGTTGGCTATCTGGTACGTGATTTAGAATATGGTGATGGAAATGTGCACAAAAGCCTAAATTTGAGTCACATAAGAGGTGGACATTATTTAAAATGTGTTGTAAGAAATCTGTTTGAATTTGAAGGAATTTTGACCTCCCGCTGAGTTGTGTAGTGTTTTGACACTAATACAAAGTAACTTTTTGTAACGTTAACCTGTAGTCTACTGGGTTGAGGACCTCAAGCTAAATTATGCTTTGTTCTGTGCAGGCACTGAAGAATGACATACCGGACTAGTAGGACACTTTTTTCTATTCTTTGGTGGTGTAAAACTGCATCAAATCCTTTGTGAAGAGTGTAGCACCAGATGAAGAGACTCCAGGGTCGTTTGTCACTCTTTATCTGCTCAAAAAAAGCATGGCTAGTTCTGATATGTGATTTAGAGTTTCTGTGGAAAGCTCCTACAACTGATCACCTTATCTTTAACAAACTGTAGATGAGGCTTAAACTTACACCACCTCTGTATTGTAGCAGATGCAATAAATGGCATGTATGGTCTTGAAATAATAGAGCCCTCTACTACGTTAGAGATTGAGCTGAAACAAAATTAAAAAACAACCTTGGCATCATGTGCATGAGCAACCGGATGAAGACCCACAACGAAATTCCATGGTTGCAAGCACTCCCGCCTGGAAGATAGAGCAGCTGCCTTGCCTTGTCTACTCGCTGTACTGCCACTTCCTCCATCTCCCTCCTTATTCATGCCATACAATTAGACTATTGTGTTTTTAATCAGAGGGAGAAACATGATTTGAGAGAATTAACATGTGGAGTCTAAAACATCCTCCCCACTATTGGCTTCTACTCCTTATTTAAATGTATCACTGTTAAGCAGTCAGCCTTATGTTCCAAATATATCAGCAAATTAGTGCATTTACTCTACTAAAAGCTACAAGATTTGCTCAAGGCTCTACAGGTTCAGGCTGACACATGGCTGAAGCCCGGTTGCATGTGAAACAAGGTAGCCTACATCTTGACACACATGTCTTGCCTGCTCCATGTGATGAACGTAATAGTTCAGTATTTCTAGTTGGGATGGCCATTAAAAGACAGAGAGTATTGTCTTAAGTATTTCAAAGTGAAATAAATTAGTACCAACAAAGAAGTCAGTGATGTACATGACTGGATCATGATGGAATCATAAATTGGGCTTTTACAACTGGAAAAGTTTAATTGGATGCTTCTTCACTTATAAATATAGGTGGTAATCACTTGCAAGACAGCTCGCCAGGTTTAAAAATGTGCTCTCATTTTTATCATTTTCTACCAGCTGTTTCTCGTTTTTTGGATGTGCAGCAAAAATACAACTTTATATATGCCACAGTAATTCTGCCAGTGACAGTGAGCTAATAGAAAGTTCCAGATGATGTATGCAAACAGAAGATGCTTAATAGAGTTCTGTACTTCAACATGCAGAGTAGCAATCCAGATGTTTTGAGTAATTTTAGACCCCTTGAGGAAGCAGCAAAACGTCCAGATTCCTTCAGCCACCAAATGAAAGCTCCAATAGAATAATGGTTGGCTAAGATCAACCAGTGTCCTTAACTTGCACAGCCTGTGCTAAGGATTGTTGCCTGCCCTTCTGTGGGAAAGTTATTAGCATTTTAGCACTTTGAATAACATACAGCAGTACAGCAAAGGTCTGTACACACTTCTTAGTAAGCTTTTCTGGTCTTGATGAGTCTTGTAGCCTAATATGATTAAGCTGGCACTTTCTTCTGCAGTTATATGTTCATTTTAGCTGGTGACATTTATCAATATGAACCAGGCTTGGATTTCAGATGACATCCACCCCCCACATGCATTACACTTTCTAACTGCAACATGCTGCTGGGTTTGTTTGTCTAGGACATGGCATACATTTACAAAGTTAAGAGTACATAATCTGTACTTGAGGTGATGCTGCTGTTACATCTGCATCTGTAATCCTTACTATAGCTTATCTAAATGCATGACTTAATTAATGGGGCTCAGCTTACATACACACACATTACACTTACTAACTGCAACATGCTGCTGGGTTTATTTGACTAAGACAGGATTTACATTTAATTAAGAATACATAATCTGCACTTGAGGTGATGATGCTGTTACAATTCATAACTAAATGAATGGGGCTCAGCTGACCTTCAATCCCATTGCCTACCTAACCATGGCATGGCTTCCTTCTCCTTCTTCTAACACACCATCTTTGTGATAAGACCAAAAAGATAGAGATACTTGCCTGCGCTGAAAAAACTATTATATATTATCCTAAGCATGATTCTTTCAAAAGACTCCTGTCTATATGGTAGACATACTTTGTTTAAAGAATACCTGTCCAAGAGACCAGTGCTCTAATTTTGTAAGCATACCACCTCCAAGAGACTTCTATCTTTTTTGCAAGATCTACAAGTTCTACAATTTTCTTTAAAAAATACCCCTTCAAGAGACCTTTGGCTGTTTTGCAATAACAGCACTTGCAATAACACACAGAAGTTTTGTTCTTTATTTTAAATGTCTTTTTATTATAAAATTCTATTTTGTAACTAATGCAACTCCAAGAAATCTTTCTCTGTAGTTATATCATCAATATCATTTGGCTAAAGGAAGACCTCTAATAAGGTGATTCTGTCTTTATAGTAAGGCATTAATCTATTTTATGTTTGTAAGGGAGATCCCTCCAAATACTTCAGCCTGTACTATTAGAAATAAATGTCTATTTCCTAGAAAGAATGCAAGAAACCTTTGCTCTCTTTTCTGAGGACCCACCAAGAAAGCTATTTCTGCTTTTGAATTTAATTCAGTATGTAGCAAACACGGTGTTTAGACATGGTTTCTGATATTAAATTGGTATCCACACCACTGTAAACATTTAAATAAAGGGTTTTCATAAGGAAAAATAAAATATTTCTAAATATTAAGGGGTCTCTGACAATTAAGGGACTTTCTATGCAATATTAATGCATATTGTTTATTTCCAGAGATCAGAACATACCAGTAAAATGTAGATTTAAATGGTATTCAGATTCAGGGCCTAAAAAATCCCAAACATTTCCAAACATTTAGATTTAGATTTAACTGCTCTCAAACTATTTTTGTACATATATGGCCCTTGTATGCTTGTGCACACATAGGAATTTTCCTCTGCAGACCCATTCACAATCAGTGTGTTCACATGCCTGGAGTGGTGGGTTGTCCTGATTTTTTGTAATAAAAAAAAGTTTTTTAATTAAATCATATTGCGTGTACAAGCCCAATTTCTTCCGGTTAAAACAGTATCACATATGTATTGGTAGACACCCTTTTCTGCCCAGGAGACTCCCCCAACTTGAAACAGTGCTTTAGGAGGTTTTCAGATTAAATACAACTGCTATGCACACCTTGCAGATTTTCAAGAAAAACAACCCCTTACATTTGAAGTATCCCCTACAAACTTTATATTCTCTGGAAGTACACACCTCAAGCTTTCTATGCATACCAGGCTTGTTGATGTGGTCGGAATTTTCTGGAAGTAATCTCTTGATGAATTCTTTGGTTGCACAGGGTTTCCCTAAAAAGATAATAAAAAACAGAATAAAGGCACATTTTCCTAAAAAAAAAATGCAAGCAAGAAAAAATTGTTGAAGTTAAATCTCAAAGTTCAATGTCCCCTGAACAGTACAATACCCAACATGCATAGGTAAGGTAAAGGGAAGAGTTGCCAAACACCCCAAAGTGAAGCATGCGCGTAAGGATAATTTTAATTAAAAATTTCAGTGCGCACCTTACGCTTTTTTCAACCAAAATAACCCTTTACATTTAGAAAACTCCCCCACAAACCATATTTTCCTTTATTTACAGAGTTTAGGCTTTAGCATGAAATGTCTTGTTTGTACTTTTTCCAGTATTTTTAAATACACTTTCCAGTTAAAATAGGAAAACATTCTTGTTTTTAATTATTTCATTTATTTAAAATAAAACACTTATTTTATATAAGAAAACCGTATTGAATGTGAAAACCTAATTTCTCCCAGTTATAATGGTACCACATATGTATCGGTAGCCCCTTTTCCTGCCCAGGAGACCCTTTGTGCTCTTCCCAAAGCCCCCCTGGGCTTTGAGAAGGCAGGTGATGGGGGCTGGGGGTTAATGGCAAGTCACCCGCTAGCCGCTAGTCGATTCTCCCTGTGGGGCTAGTTTCCAACAGAGTTAGTTTTTAAAACTTTTCCACCATGTATCTTTTGTGCTTTTTGTTCTCTATTCAGTATGTTGAAATTACACACCCTGCAGCACACCTGTGGAAATAAGCTTCTAAAGGGACACTATAGTGAAATTATATCATTAATTCACATGTTTGGTTTGTTAGTAAATCACAGCAAAAGATTGCTGCTTTGACCAGCAGCAACCATTCAGTTTTGATGTACAAGCTCACTCGGCAAACCCAATTGGTTACCAGCCATCACGTAACTGACAGCCATGCAATAAATGAGGAAGGCACTGGCTGATCTGACAATAGTGCTGCTTTAATGTTATGTTCATGGCCAAGTTTAATGGGATCTTTTCAAGAATGATATCTATTTTTGCAAAACATCAGAATTAACACGATATTCATTTTTTTCCTTCTTTCTAGGAAATATATGTCTTTTTGACCATTATATATATGTTTAATTCTTGGCTTTAAAATTTTATGGCGCCATTGAATAATATATACAATATAATATATCAACCAGGCACCTCTATTTTAAGAGAATTTATAAACAAATGATTTATAAATAATGATTCATTAGATGTAGTAGTTTCTGGATATTCTTGGAAACCGGCTATTTGTGTAAGTGATAAAAAAAGACTTATGCGTGATCACAAACATCTGGATGCATTAAATATAAGCATAAAGAAGGTTAATTGCATTTAATCTCAAGTATGTTTTATTCCTATATCTATTAAATGGGAATATATATCTAACTGGTCAGAGATTTGTGTGATATCCATGTTATCTATAGTATATAACATTAAGCCATGAAATGAAATAGGCCATAAAAATGACTCTGCAAGAAGAGATTCATACGGTATTTAATGCTAATCAGTCCACAGTCCATTATGTTCCAATATTTTAGCCCAAACACTCCCTAGTTAATAAATATTTCAGTTAATTACTAAATTCAGCTGGGTTACACCCACCTGAGGTTTGACCCCACGTCCCACTCAGGCTCCTACAATCTCCACACATTAAATACTCTTTATCTATTTTTGCATTTTACTTCAGTGTTTTTGATGGTTAATGATGTATAGTTACATTATGATATCTTATCATAAAATCATAACAGATCCCACATCAGACCAAAATGTTCCTTGCTGGTGAAGGTGCTGAAGTATTCTTCCGATTCGCTTTGCTACATGCTCCCTCATGGAAGATAACCCACTCAGCAATACTGCAGGAGTCCTGAAATTGCTCCTAATTATTTTTTCCTCTGAGACTTGTTCAGATTCTTTTGCTCTACCTCAAGATTACTACAAAAAGGAGCATTACATCAAGGGTGCCACTGCCAGATAGTTTGCTTTCATGTAAAGTTAGGGAGTGGGAGGATATCCCCCAAAAGTATGCCTCAACCCCGCTGGTCACCTGTCTGGGTCGCCGCTCGCTCCTTTCCACCCACCTGCTCTTCCATTGGTTACAGCTACCAAATGTGCATATTTATGAACAGGCATTCTCCTAGCTGTACATTATTTAGCCAACAATTTTAAGCTCAGACTATTAAGCAGGAAGGGTTTTTGCCGTGCAGGGCTCACTGCTCCTATAGCATACACTGGTCATGTTATTTCACTTGACTATTTTTCACATTTTGTGCCTGGATTTTGGAACATGTCTGCAGCACAAAAATGTGTGCATTACATTTATTTATGCATTTTAATTTTTTTAAACGCCTCTGCAAATAATGATATAGCACTTATTACTGCTTATAACTGCCACACTAGTGACCTACACAAAAGTATATATATGTCCTTTGAATGTTCATTTAAAACAAATTCATCAAGTTTACTATCTTTATACCACAGCATTGTGGCAGACTAGGGGGGTTATTTAAAAAGGGCTAGCGCCAGGTAGTGCCTCGTAGCGGCAGGCAGCGTCTGGTAAACGCTGGGCGCTGTCCGCTAAACCACATTTATGAAAGCGAATATGGTGAGTGACTCTAACAGCGCCATGTAGCATCAAATGTATTATTTCTGGCGGCTCAGCATATAGCGCCGGCGCTCTAGCTTCCAGAGCCCCAGGTATTACCTTTCCTTGACCTCTACTGGTACTGCTACACAAAGGAGGTACCTTTAAAGGAAAACTAGTTGTTAATGTCCATCTTTATTAAATACAGGGGAAGTATTCCTCTTTTGGAAAACACTGTGTAATGTGTTTTCCCATTGTTTTGTTTTTTATTTTTTATCATTAAAGTATAAAAGGGTGGAAGAAAGTGGTGGAGTGTTAGTCTTGGATCATTACATTCCCATATTCCAAAGACTCCTTATGTTATGCATTTTTATTGTAAGTTAGATGGAAAACTCCCTTGAGATTGCTATTGCACTGTGCAGAATATATATAGTTCTGTAGGATTAGATGCTTAAGCTATCTCCTTATCTGTGTGGGTGAGCAGCAGTTTATGGACCTGTTATAGAGACAGAAAATGGACATTTATTTTCTTTTTATCTGCATTTTGAGCATTATACACATAATTAATGTGTAAATTGTAGTTTAAATTTTGAAGCACAGTTTTTATATTGTCCCTGGAATTTCTTAACGTTTTATTTTTGTGTTTTTTTTAAGAACAAATAAACAGGAGGGTACACTTAAATACCATATTACCAACATCTGTGAATTTATATTTTTTGTGTTGCCTTTTTTTAACTTTTTACACTAGCTGAAGAATCATTCTTATATGTAGTAGAGACTAAGGGGTTTATTCATCAAGGGATAGCGGCAGGTAGTGCCTCGTAGTAGCAGGCAGCATCTGGTGAACGCTGGGCGCGGTACGCAATACCACATTTATGAAGGAGATTCTGGTGAGTGACTCTAACAGCATCATGTAGCGTCCGATTCATCATTAGAGCTTCCTGAGCGCCAGGTATTACCTGTCGCTCTCCCAAACATTTCAATGGATGTGCCTTTTCTTCTGTTTAACCCTTTAAGTGCCAAGCACGTAACACCTACGTGCTGGCTTGGCAAGGACCTAAGTGCCAATCACGTAGGTGTTACGTGCTTGACATTCCCCCCCTGCTAGTTAAATAAATAAATAAATAAAAATACTCACCTGACCCATCGTTGGATCCAGCCGGGTCTCCTCTTTAATTTGGTGCCATCCGATCCCCAGTGGGGGCTCGGATGGCTCCAGGAGAGCCCCTGGAATAGGGCCACCCCACTTCGGCAGCAGCAGCTGCTAACTGTAAAGAAAAAAAAAATAAAAAATGACATTTACTTACCTGCGGTCGCGCTGCCTCCGACGGGTCTCCTCTTCACTGGGGGGGGGGGCTCAGGTCGCCCCCCCAGCCTCTTCCGTGGTGAGGAGAGGGCAGAAATCGCCCTCTCCCCCCACTTCCTGGATCGCTACTGATAGCCCCGCCCCCTGGGGCTGGTGACATCATTGTGATGTCACCAGCAGCCGGCTTCTTAAGTCCAACAGCCGGCTTCTTAAGTCCAGCTGTCAGTCTGCTCGGGTGGTTGGAGGAGAGAGGTGGGGAGGGGGAGAGGGCTGTTATCGCCCCCCCCTCCCCAGGCTCTCTCCTCCAAACACCCGAGAAGACTGACAGCTGTAATCGGAGATCCCCGGGGGGCAGAGGATTGGAGGTGAGTAAAGTAAAGAAAAAAAAAAATAAATGACATTTTTTTTCTTATGTGTCAGTGTGTTTATTTTTACATTTAACCCCTTGTGAACTGGTAAGGGAAGTGTGTTTCTGCTATTTTATTCTTTTTTTTAGGGAAACCTTGTGCAACCAAAGTATTCATGGAGGGATTACTTCCAGAAAACTGCACCCACGTCAACAAGCCTGGTACACATAGAAAGCTCGAGGTTTGTACTTCAAGAGAATATATAGTTTGTGGGGTATTTCAAATATAAAGGGTTGTTTTTCTTGAAAAACTGCAAGGTGTGCATAACAGTTGTATTTTATCTGAAAATCTTCTAAGGCACTGTTTCAGTTTGGGGGGGTCTCCTGGGCAGGAAAGAGTGTCTACCAAAACATATGTGATACTAACCAGGAGAAACAGGACTTTTATACGCAATATGATTTTATAGAAAAAATATTTTTTTTATTACAGATAAACACTACTTAGTGTAAAACATAGATTTTTTGTTATCATTTTGCACATATTTCACTCAAAAATACTGAAGAAACACTAAAAAAAGACAGACATTTCCTGTTAAAACAATATATAATTATCCTGGGAAATCCTTTCAAAAATCATTACACTTGAACATGTATACCGCAAAATGTTAAAAAATGGTCTAACAGAAAGTGACAAAAGTAGACAGGCGGTTAAAGATTTACGGATACCCATTGTCCTAACTTGTTCACCAATTTGTATATATATTTTGTATCAATAAATTAAATTAAAGGCCAGCCTTTTTAAACCAATTGATGAGCTTTAATTAATGTAGGTGGGACAGACTGTTACTACCTTACACATATAGACAAAGAGGCTGATTCAATACTAGCGGCAGGTAGCGACAGATGAGCGTCTGTAGCAGGCATTTTCAGAGCGCCCGCTAGTAGTCGCAGTGCTCGGCCGTGAGTCGCTAGTTTATAGCTGTGCAGTAATGTTGAATACATTGTGACGAGTCGCTATTTGACCAGTACAGCGCTGTATGGGAGCGCATGGTAGCGACTGCTCATTGCGATCGACTCACAACATATTCAAGAAAAAAAAAGCCTCACACAACTCTGGCGCAGAATATTGCTTATCTGAAGCCCAGAGCGCAGGAGGCGGTGTGTTTAAAGTCTGGTTTTCAGCATCTATCAACTAGTAACAAATTGAAAACATATGGAATTACATTGTAGCAACATTGTAACATGAACACTTTAATGCCAGACCTGTAATGTCATTTCTGAAGAAATATTTAAAAAATGTAATAAATGTCAAAAAACAGCTTTTTCAATGCCAGAAGAGGTCACAGAATTATTTGTGATTTTTGGAGAAAAAAAAACCCGTTTAAAGAGAAGAAATGGTTCGTCCATTGAAATGTATGGGAGAGCGACAGGTAGCGAGAGGTCATACCTGGCGCTGTGCAAGGCTGAATGCTGGCGCTGTTCGCAGAGGCTTTGAAAATGATCAATCAGGCGCTACATGCCGCCATCCCAGTCGCTAAACAGATTCTGCTTGATAAATGTGGAATTCCGTGCCGTGTCCGGCGTTAACCAGTCGCTATCTGTCGCTACCTCTCATTAACCAAGCGCTACCTGGCGCTATCCTTTCTTAAATAACCCCCAAACTTGCCAAGCATTAACACGGTGTACCAACCATTTCTATGAAACATATGTCTGTATACTTTACCAGTGTCTGCTATAATGTACAGAGCTTGGAAAATGTATTCACCTTCCACTTTTACACATTTTTAAATGTTTCAACAGCCACAAAACCCTCTTGGCTCAAACTTGAATTTTAAAAGATTCCAGGGCTGGCCACTAGACTATAGCAGGAAGCCCTGCTGTGTGAAACCCTTGGGGGCACCGGTATACAATCCATTACTGGCTGCTCCTGCAATGCTGCAATCATGGGCTGCTGCATCCCTGGTTTCTCTATAGCTGTACGCACGCTTGTGCCCACCCAATCTAAATGCAGAATGGCCCAGTGGGCTGGCCCAGCTTGAAAGACAGGCTGGCTGGTGTTTGCACGTCACCCGTCCCTTTTGAGGTCAGCCAATCGGTGATGTGAATGGACAAATAAAGAGATTTGGAAGATGCTTCCCTCCACACTGGCTGTAATGGGGTGATTGGTGGGGGATTCTGCACACTGTCTGTAATGGGGTGATTGGTGGGGGATTCTTCACATTGTCTGTAATGGGGTTATTGTGGGAGATTCTGCACATTAGGCTCGATTCAGAGACACATTCGTCTGCAATTCCGTAGCTGTCTGTGAAAGTTTTTGTGTGTGTTTGTCATTTTTTTGCTTTTTTTCGTTCATTTTTCATTCGTACGAATGTTCGGGAAAATGCGTACATGCGCTTTCGATGAATGGAAGCAAATCGGATCATTTCCGTTAGTTCGGATCAATTTCCAAACAAAATCTGATATTTTTCGTTCGTTCAGATAACTTCCGTTGTTGGGATGGGTTTCCGTCTGATTCAGAGAGCTGATTTCCGACGGACCACCACCCTATAAATCTGTTTCATTTCCGATCCACTTATGGGACCTTTGAGGGCCCGGATTGCTATTGTTGAACATGTTTTGCGGCTATGTGGAGGAGTCTGCGCGCCTTTAGCACCAAGGCATTGCATGTATCAGCATGGCCGAGGCCATAAATTGTATAGCAATGCATACCTGAATCAATACATTTCATGTATGCCTTATAGATGCATTTTAATGCTGACCTTAATTAGTACTTAGCATGTAAACATTTATTTTCCCACACATCCATATAATTGCTATATTTTTTTAGACTTATGTCCTTTGTGAATTATATTTGGATTGTTGAACTTGAATCTTAATTTGTTGTAGGAGTTATTGTTTTAGTCAGTTACCTTTGCTTTGTATAATTATTTTATATTTGGTTGCAGGAACCGCAAGATGTGCCACTCACACAACATACAAGCAGTGTTTGGTCCAGCTATGCGATTCCTCAGTGTTCTTGCAGGGCATCCAGGGTCGTCCCATGATGCTTATATATTGCAGAGCTCCGGCTTATTTCACCAGTTTGAGTCAGGAGAATTATCTGGTGGATGGCTCCAGGGTAAGTTTTCTCACATTGCATCAATCCATTTTCACTGTATGGCAATGAATATAGTTGATGACTCATGTCTTAACCTATGGCTGTTTTTACCCTTGATGACATGTTAAACAATATTATAGCTTAGAATGTGTTTTTTATGTTAGTATTTTTAAATACTTTCAGGGGATTCTGGATATCCACTCCTGCCCTTGCTCCTGATGCCCGTTCTTTGCCTGCAGAATGCGGGCCAGGGGTTCTCTAATCAGGCACTATGCAAAACCCGGGCCGTGGTGGCGAGGGCCCTCTGGCTTTTGAAGTCCAGATTTAGGTGTTTGGACCATACAGGGGGGGGGGGGGGGACTGCAGTATGACCCCAACAAGGTTATACCAATATTTTAATTTACGTTTTTTAACAGGGGCCACACGTGCCAGAGTGGCAGAACTGAGTGTCAGGGTCCTTCAGTTGGTGGGCGAGATGCAGGAGCTGCGCAACTCATTGGGGACCACAGATGAAGAATAATGTTATGTGGCCTGCCATTGCTATGTATTTTGTTTTTTATAATTGTAAAAATTAGAAATTTTCAAAATTTTTAAAAATTTTATTTTATGATGGAATCAAAAAAAATGTTACAGTGTCATTTCATTTACAAAATACATTAACACAAAACTAATGGGCCCAGAAATATTTAAAGATGAATATTCACATGACCGAGAAGTGATTTGGTTAAGTTTTAGGGGGCTAAAATGGAAGAAGAACCTAACTGCGAAGTGGTTTGGGTGAGCTTTAAGGGTCCAAAAGGGAAGATGGAGGATAGTGCTAAGTGATTTAGCTAAACATTGTAGTAGACGTGAGGGTGGCAAATATGTAGGCGAGCACTTTAATGAATCAGTTTGTAGTGCGCAGGCGCAAGATCGTATGGATTTCCGTCTGGACGAATATTTATTGAAAAAGGGAAAAAGAATCTAACGGGAAGCGTAAAGGATTCGTGGGAGGATACGATGGGAAAAGGGCAAAAACGAAAGCCTACGTTGTAACATGAGAGAATGAAACGGAAAAGTCACGCTGGAAAATGACATCCTCGTATTCGTAATCTGCCGTACGAACAGACGGAAACTTTACAGAAGGATTGCAATGCATGCATAGAATCGCTCGCACACTCTTACGAGAGTGGAAACATTTCCAAAAAAAGCAGATCGGCACTAAAACGAAAGTATTTTTTTGTCTCTCTGAATCGAGGCTATTGTCTGTAATGGGGTGATGGCGCGATTCAACCCACTGTCTGTAATGGGGTGATAGGGAGGTGATTCTACACGCAGCCTGTTGTTGGGTGATTAGGAAGGGGTATTTTAGTACACGATTTGGTTCAGATTTTTTTTTTTATATATTTTCCCCTTCTAAACTCTAAGTGTGCCTTATAGAGCAAAAATACATTAATCCTATCTATCAAGTCATTGCAATCCATTTAATTTTACATACATAATAAACTGGCTGTGAATGGTTTTAGGTAGGCAATTTATTTTGTTCTTGAATGTGCTGTGCGAGGCATCACTTTTAATATGAGAAACCAAAATAATGATAGAATTTTCCTATTATAGCCTAACAATGAAATGTGTCTCTTATTACCAACTTAACTGGATTTGCAGTTTAGAAGAGAAAAATTAGGACGTCTCTGTAACTGTTTAAAACGTAAGGCAAAGGTCACATATGAGCATTTTATTGATGTGTTTACTGATTTATTTATTTTAGAGGCTTTTCTATTAAGAACATAACAATTCAGACAGGAACAGAGCAATTCCGGGCTTCCTAACTGACAGGGTGCATTGATCATCAGCTCGGAGAGGAATTTGCATGCTGAGATTTTTAATTAAAGGATGGCAGACATGGAAAGAGTCTGACTGACTGTGACCCCAATGATCTTTGATAAATGAGCTAATGTACAATGTACCAACTGACAGGCAAGAAGTATTGTTTGATTTTGTGAAAATTCACAGGAATTATTTTTTAAACAAATGTGCTCAAATTAACATACGATTTTTAGATTCTTGTAGAATACTGCACAGGGTCTGCCTTAGCTTGTTTGGCCCCCCCTTCGCCAAGATTCCAGCAAGGCCCCCCACCTGCAGTGCTCATGAGCTAAATCAGTCTGCCTACATATTACACAAGAATGCAGATTGTGAGCAGATCCCCCTACCCACCAGACACAGATGGCCCAGACCCCCAAAATTAATACACAGGATACCAGTAGATCCCCATATTCCATATGTGCAAGCAGACCACCTAAACCGTACAATATGCAGCTTGTCACTGGTTCCTGTCAGAACCCATAACAAATTAGTATGTGCCAACACCCTGTACACATTGGAGCATCATATGATGTGCCTACTTCTGCCAATATAGGAGGGAGCCCGCTTTCTTGTGGCTGGAAGCTGGTTGTGAACTGAGGCTGCCCAGAAGCACACTGTCAACACTGGAGCTGAGGAAACCAGAAGAACTCACAGATGGAGCCTGCGGTTGGTCAGTTAAGTGATTTTAGTTTTTTCTTTGCCTTGACAGGAAATATCTGTAAAAAAAAAATAAAAAGGGTAAATACTTGACTGGTTTCTCATAGTATTAATCAACAGTCCCACCATCTCTGTGTGGCTTCAGTGTGCCCATTTGGTTTCAGTCACGAAGGAGAAATGGTTGCCACTTTCAAGAGTCCCTAGCCAGCACACCAGCATTAAAGCTGGCAGAAGAAGAATGGGTGAGATGCAGCTGGTAGGACTGTGATGGATTGATTCTACGGGATCATAATAAATATATGGACCTATTTCTATTTTTGCCCACAGTGTTCCTTTTGAAAGGCAGAGAGGTGAAGGGCCCCCAGAAGCAATAATTATAAAGCAGGATGTAAGGGTAACCTTTGTCCTTTGTTACCATTATAATGAACAAGAGTAGGGTCCCCACAAACCCTGAGTTATGCCCAGCTCTTGCAATAAGTGGCACTACAAGCTAGATATACATATATCAAAAAACCTTTTTTTATATATACACAACCACAAAAGACAATGCAACACAATAGACAATTTAAAATACATGTACACTATAGACACCGGGGGGGACCCAGTGTTCCATCCTAAGGTATATACGCCATAATATATAACATGTAAACCACCCAGCTGAATAAGTGAAACAGTACTTATTTTATAAGACAATCCAGAAGGAATCTAAGACCCTATACTATATTTGAATTATACATACATGTGCAAAATGTGCAATATACTCCACTACATGTAACCATATAATAAAGTGCCTGTGCAATAAATCCTACCCATAAAAATTATAAAGACCAGCCGGGATGAGCAAAAGTGACATAACACAGATAGTCAATAATCATACGAACCAACTGGGCCTCCCCCCGTCAACATGCCCACCAACGCGTGTCATAACATGATCCCGTTACTTCCTCAGGGCAACAGTGTTACCATTATGGTGATTGCCCCTCCACCCAGACCCCACAAATAATTAGCAGGCCTCCCCAAAGGCCACAAGGACACAAGAATTAACATTTTAAAAAAGAATCATTGCACAGAAATGTGGAACTGTGGACAACCTTGAACACACAATTAACATGTAGAATGTTGCTGGTGCCCTACCTTAGGTAGGTAGGTAGGTAGTAGGTAGCATGACTTGCATATATATTTCTTAGCAAAATACCCTGTTTTAAAGGCAAGAGAACAAACATTTTTTATAAGCTAAAGAAATAAAATAAATTCAAATTCAACATGTCTGGAAATTAATTGGATATGGCTACCCTCTATATTTATCCTGTTAACCTGACATTACAATTACATTACATTACAATTAATTTAATTAATTAATTTTACATTTTCAACAGCTGCAACACAGTGTAGTAGTATGTACCCCACCAGAAGAAACAATAGGGGGTGCTGTGCTACATGTTAAGTGTGTTGTCAGTGGTAAAAAACATTCTGAAGCACTGCAAGCAGATGGGATAATCAAGAAGAAACGTAATCTGCATCCCAGGGGACCACAGAATTGATGTCATGGGAGCTGGGTAAAACATTTGCTTGGCTAGTGGAACCTCTGTGAGGCCAGCCTTTGTGTGGTTGCACAGCTTGCAAAGGCCTAAGGTCGAGGTCGGCCTTGATGATACAGTGATCATTCTTCTAGTTTAGTTTGGTTAACTTACCCAGACCAAGCTCCTCAGCATTCCTCTACTCCCCTGGACCTGTTACAGTGGGTCTACCGTGAGGCTGAGCGAACCCGTTAAAGTTTGGGTTGGACAAGCCGAACCAGTCATCCAAACCTAACCAAAAACTCATTAAAGTCAATGGGGACCCGAACTTGGGGGACCAAAAATGGCTGTAAAATAGCAAGGGCTAGAGGGCTGCAAATCGAGCGGGGCTAACACCTGGGTGATTGCCCTGCACAACATGGGCTAGGGAAAGTACTCAAAATAATAACAAAAAACAAAAAGATTAGGAAAATACATAAATAAATAAAGCAATATATACATAAACGAGTAAGTAAATAAATAAATAAATAAAAAATATTATCATCAATAAATATATACATGAATAAATACATACAAATAATAACATTTTTTCAGGTGTCACAATTCGCAGGGGGGGGGGGGTAGAAGGTGTTGGAGGTGGATGTGACAGTGAAAGTGAAAGAGATGGAGGAGGTGGCTGTGGCCAGCACCACTCACTCTGGTGCTGGCACAGACAAGTCCCAAGGATCCACAACTTGTGGAAGGTGGAACTTCCTGCTAATGATGACACCCCTTGAGGTGCTCAACACACGTGTTGATAGGACACTTGGCGCAGGGCAGACCAGCACCTCCAAGGCATGGAGGGCACACTCTGGTCATATATTCAATTTAGGGACCCAAAAATTATATGTGAAAGACCCATTGCTCAGTGCCATGAAACCCACCGACAGGTAGTCATCCACCATGTCAAAGTCAAAGTACTATCCGATGGTGATGGATGTGGTGGACAATGTAATAAGTTGTTCCACATTATGGCCATGCTCACCCTCCCCTGGGAGGTGGTGCTGGTGCCCATGCTGCAGTGCTGACTTACTGCTGCTTCTTTAATCCCTCCTTGTACTACCACTGAGCCCTCAAATTCAGCTACACCTGAGTGTGTTTGTACTCTCATTTTGCGATTCTGCTCCAGTGCTGGTATCAAAGAGGTGATGTTGTCCTTAAAGTGGGGTGGTCACCCAGTAATCAGCACTGGGAACTGTGCGGGCAACACTGTGGTCATTGCACAGGCACTGGTAGTGGCTGTAGTGGCTCATGTGAGCCAGGCTGGCCTGAGTCAAGGAGAAGCTGTACTCAGTGTTAGGTGTCTCCTCCCCCTCCCTCCAGCCACACTTCAGTGATGCCCATGAGCTGCATCACTTAGTTTTACGGTCATGAGGCCCCAGCGGGTGGGAATATGGAAACAAAACACCTACAGCTGCATCACTTAGGTTTATGGTCATGGAGGCCCTAGCGGGTGGGAATATGGAAACAAAACACCTACAGCTGCATCACTTAGGTTTATGGTCATGGAGGCCCTAGCGGGTGGGAATATGGAAACAAAACACCTACAGCTGCATCACTTAGGTTTATGGTCATGGAGGCCCTAGCGGGTGGGAATATGGAAACAAAACACCTACAGCGGGAACTATATTGGATATTCCAACCGTAGACAAAGAATGCATTCTTGAGGAGGAGGGTGAACCCAGGGTAAAGTTTGGGGCTCTGGAGGCTGTGTGGCAACATTGGGAAAAAGTAACACTAATGTTGACCTTTCTTCACACAGATGCCCCCTCTTCTGGATGAAAATAATGAGCTGGAGGAAGGACATGGACACCTCCACCAGTTGCAGTGGCACCATAGATACTGGCCATCACCACTCCTCCCTGCAGCTCAAGCTTCATTCATCAGTAGCTGCCCCACCAGCTCCACAGAGTGGTTTTATAGCCATTTTATACGCCCGGGTCACATGTCCCGCCTGGTCAATCACAGCCATAACAAGAATACATGGCTGTGCAGCCAGTCAGCCTTCTTCCGGGTTTGGGTCGAATATGTGCACAGATTTCAATTGGAAATATATGCTCAGGTCGGGGACCTGGACTCACAAAGTTTGGTATGAACCAGAACTCTGCAGTTCAGGTTCGCCAATCCCTAGTCTACATGCATTTCTTTTGGTCATGCTAAAATAAAAGGGTTACATTACCAGAAGTAATTTTCCTGCTCCCTTGGTCACATTACAATGCAGGAGTCTACAGCCTGGATGCTGCTGATTTTCATCCCCTGTCCCTCTCCAGTGTCCCCTACTTATTTGCCTGCTGTACAGTTAATTATAGGAGGTGCTTGGGGAGAAGCAAAGGATGACAGTTTTTGTGAACCAAACACCTGCAATTTACAAGCTGTGTAAAAGCTAGGGAAGAGATTCTATCCACTTTAAAGTGGACCAACACCCAGGATTTTGACTATCCTGGGCTTTGGTCCACTTCGGTGAAACCCCCCAGAACGCCCCAAAAACTCACCTCTCCCCGCTCCCACGTGACCGCTCCAGCCAATCACAGCGCGCGTCCAAGGCCGCTTGGACGCGCATAGCAGCTCAGCGGCTCTGAGCACTGGCGCATGCACGAGCCGCGGCCACGTCTCGCGCTTCCCTCTAACAGGGAGCGCGCCTGCGCCGGCCATTCACAAACGGCCGACGCGGGTGCGCGCCCTGCTAGAGGGAAGCGCGAGATGTGGCCGCGGCTCGCGCATGCGCCGATGGAACGGGGCTGAGGTAAGGTTTGTGGGCCTCCTGGGGGGTTCCTCCCCTGTGGGACATCCCGATTTCGGATGCCCCGCGGGGAGGGATCTGATCGGTCTGGGAATCTTATAGATTCCCGGGCCGATCCCCCCTGGGTGTTGGTCCTCTTTAATGTTTTTGATGATTTGGACATATGGTGGATATCCATGCAAAGAAACAAGGTGCATGGCCTGGAGCCATCATGAATATCAGGCTTCTCTTTCATGTCACTACAGAGCTAGATGGATCTGCAGCTTGGGAGGCAAGGTAAGTATATTGAGATTTTTTCAATTGATCAAGCATGTCTCTAAATGAGCTATTCCATTGACCTACAGTTAATCATGGTATAATGCATGTATACAGCCGCTATCATTTTAAAGCAATAGCCCGGAAGTGTCAGGGGGCTGGCTGCATTAACAAGAGTCATGACAATGTTTCTTGTTTATGAAAATCCAACTACAGTATGGGAACATTTACAGTTCATTGCCTGATTAGACAGAGATTTGTTGCAAGTTCACAGCTGGGAGTTGTCTGCTATTGCTGCTCAGTTGGTTCTGCCTCTATTTGTTATTGTTTCAAATTCTAAAAATGCTTTACTCAAATTTAAAGCACAACATTTGGACAATGATAAACGAATGACAAGAATGATATAAACTCTAGAGGAAGACCTAGCAGAGCACACCCTGGGAGAACAGCATGTCTCCAGCTGTGCGGCTTTTTACAGTCATCTAATAAAGGATCCTGTTTTCAGAAGAACTTGTAATTATTTTACTTGGAATTGAAAAGGTAAGAGGTTATAGCACAAAAATAAAGTTGATTCGCTTATAATATGGCTGGAATATTTGTAACAGCACAGCCTGTCTTACCGAGTGCAGAACCCCAAGCTGTAGAAGAAATGTGTTATTACTATAGCAAATGTAAGCATTCTAATTAAAAAACAAACAGACTTTAAAATGCTGACTATGACTGACATAAAAGGGGTTATTCAGCAAAATCGGGGGAGCATTCTGCCCATGGCTGGCGTCGACACCTGGCATATCTGGGCAGGTGGCATGGTACGTTGAGCCTTGACTCCAAGGGGACAGCTGTACCCTCTGTCTAATTATTGTGTCTGGAAAGTGGGAGGGGTGGCTATAGCAAAAGCCTTTTAATTTTGGATCAATTTACACTCACCTATTAATTAGGGGCTTGTGGGCATCCACAGGGACTATTTTTGGTGGATTTTTAGGTCTAAAGGGGATGTGTTCCACTCACTCTTTGTGTATTGTTCAAGGATAGGTAAGCAAGTTACTCACACTCAATTATTGGTACTTGGAGGGTCAGCTTGCCTATTCATTTTTGCCCCCTGGGTATATGCTTATACCACTTTCTTGGGGTCATATTTGGTCCTTTTGCTTCGCTTTAGAGGAAGGTTATAACTGAGTTATTGAACACTAACTAGGTAAAAGTGGTCGGTAGAGATGAGAAAATCAATTTGTCAGAATTGGAATTCACTCTGTATTTCAGGTAAAATTGATTTTTTTCCTGAAATCCTGAAAGAAAACTCACTTGTCCTCACTCCTTGAGGTGTCATCACAGTAGTTTGTCATAGCAATAGTGTCGTCCCCCCTTAGGTGGTGGGAGGAGGGAGCAATTTGAGTCCTTCAATTACTGACTTTCCGCTGATTAGACGAATTCCTGATGCACAGAGCCATCCCACCACTGCAGAAGAAACATGTCCCATATTTAAGAAAAAGGGCAGACTGGGCCAGCACCCCAAAAGCAAACCCAAATTCCTTGGGGAAATTCGGCAAATCATCCTAATTTAATTTTTTATAAAAAAAAGAGCTCATCTCTAATGGTTGGACATAATCTGTTTCAGCAGCCTAGTGGATTACAAGGCCCAGCAAGGCCCCAGACACACAGATTCTTGGCTAAGGCAAAAAGATTGCTCCAGTTAAATATAGGTTTTAATGCAATAAGCACACTAGGCAGTTATTACAAACATTTGCCTATGGTGGAATGAATACAAATGCCATTCTGAGTAGTGGGATACAGATTACAGGTACAGTGAGTAACCAGCAGAGATACAACAACAGTCAGAGTTACCTTAAAATGCAGATGCAGAGTAGTGATGATGGGCATCCACAGGGGAGTATGTGGACAGCTTATGGAAAATCTGGGCACCTCCAGCACGCATGCAATGCAACCTGCCTCAGACAGTGACCAGGGCTGACCAGGGGTCATCCCCCTTTATGCCTCGGGATCCTCTCACCCCTCCCTTCTGTTGTTTGATGAGAGGGAGCTCTCTCCAGGGGTCATCTCTGTTCCAGACTCAGTGGGGCCTTCCCATCGTAGAGGTGTTAGAGAATCAGCAGGGAGTCTGTGATCTGGGCCAGAGCTTGGCTCAGCTGACAAACAGAAATATAAAAGGTGCAAATTCACCTTCCTGGAAAGATTAGGGCTGGTGCATGTGTATGGCTGGAAAGCCCAATGTGTGACAGGGAAAAGTAAAAGGGAACTCCGGACTGCTATCGGACAATTATAGGAGTAAACTGGATATGCCTGTCACACAAGGGCTCTACAATTCATGTAGTTTTACTTCCCTGTGTTTTATGGCAACTGTGTGGGAGCTTGTCACAAATACAAAAAGGTTAATTTTCAAACCTTCACACATATCTAATGGAGTTGTAAGGTAGATTAATCCTCCAAGTGACATATGTAAGTTTTCCAATAAAGTGGAAACATTTTCCACATATATAAATAAAGCAATCCTATATGGCAGTGTTCCTCAACCCTCCTCCCCAAGGCCCACCAACAGATCAAGTTTTGCAGATCTCCAAATGCACAGGTGAGAAAGAAAGAAATTAATGCTTAGACAGAGCTATATCGTGCAACTATATGAAAATCCACAATGCAAGACCTCTTGCTGGGCCTTGAAGAGAGAGATGGGGAACATTGCTCTACAAAATATTTTGTTTAGAAACTGTGAAACATCACATTATAGCAAATAACTCCCAGGATGAGTAAACAAAGTTATAAACATATCCCGTAAAGAAATGTGCTCAAAGTCTCTTTGAAGATTTAAGGCATGCAATTGACTAATTATCATAGCTGACCCAGGTAAGCCCTGGGCAACAATGTGACTTTTTGCACAGTACAGTTCCCTTTATCTCAAACTTTGGGGGTTGAAAAACCTGTTCGCAGATTGGTCTGTAGCATGCAGCAATTTTACAGGAACAGGAGAAAGAATAAGTAAAAAATCTTTTTATCAATAATTTGATACCTGTAATTAGACAAATTAGTTGGAAAATTTTAAAAATAACAATACACCTTCCCTAATTATGATGGTGCTTTTTAAATAAACAATATTAATTATGTAGTAAGTGAATGTTTAATTTAACCCTAGAGATGCATTTAGTTAGCACTTTTAGTACCATTTCCTTAATATTATTCTCTGTAATATTTATTTGTGGTTAAAGTGGACCAACACCCAGGATTTTGACTATCCTGGGTTTTGGTCCACTTCGGTGGGGCACCCCGATCGGGGGTGCCCCGCTGTGTGAAACCCCCCAGAACGCCCCAAAAACTCACCTCTCCCCGCTCCCACGTGACCGCTCCAGCCAATCACAGCGCGCGTCCAAGGCCGCTTGGATGCGCATAGCAGCTCAGCGGCTCTGAGCGCTGGAGGCCGCGTCTCGCGCTTCCCTCTAACAGGGAGCGCGCCTGCGCCGGCCATTCACAACTGCCGGCGCGGGTGCACACCCTGCTAGAGGGAAGCGCGAGACGCAGCCGCGGCTCGCGCATGCGCCGATGGAACGGGGCTGAGGTAAGGTTTGTGGGCCCCCTGGGGGATTCCTCCCCGCGGGACATCCCGATTTCGGATGCCCCGCGGGGAGGGATCTGATCGGTCCGGGAATCTTATAGATTCCCGGGCCGATCCCCCCTGGGTGTTGGTCCACTTTAAGGTGCCTACATTTATTTTACCCTATGTGACCTAGAATGGGTTACATGCCTTTTTATACTGTACCTTTAAAAAATGGTTTGTTCAGTTCCTGTTTATGCGGGAAAAAAACACATAGATACTCATCTACTGTCGATGCAGCAGCCCATTCAATCTCCAGCTCCCAAGAGCATGTCCCAATGTACATATAGATAGCCCAGAGGCAATGTCTGTTACAGTTCCTCTGTCTCACTGATTGGTACTGCAAGCTTTAAACACTAACGAAGTGGGGTGGTGGATACCTGTCCACGAGTTGGCTTGGGGACGGCGAATGCCATCCTTCATAATCCCTGGTAACAGGGATACAAGTAACAATCTCTGTACCAGGTATTTTTTGGAGAAAGGGACAGTGCACTGGTCGTTGCTTGGGATAGGGGGTAAGTGAGTATGTAAAAATCTTTGTATTGTAACAATCAAGAGCACTACAACTCTAACTGGACCATGTGATGATTCTCCATTCTCCACCCACCATACCAGGTAACCACCTTCAGACCATGCAGACCTGCTCATGGCTTGTATCAGGACCAGAGGAACAGAAATTCAGAAGATAGTGAGAAATAGAGCGCAACTGGCGGCAGCTTAGTAGGGGGATTAGCAATGGTGGACTTTCAGTGGCAGTGGAGAAGGCAGCAAAAACTGAAGGAAAATCAGCAGCTGCAGTGAAAGCAGAAAGGGCTGAAGAGCAATTGCAGCAGTGCAGAAAGTCCAGAGGATCACTATTTATGACTTGTAGCCAATTTCTCTGTTTTCTGCCCTAGATAGCACAAACAGCAAACACTTCTGAGAAGGAGATAAAGAAGCTACAGGTCAATCTTCCAAATATGATCATCTCAACAAAATTAGCCATGCACAGTAACTACATGTAAACAAAATGATAAAAATGTTAGGTGAAGGAAATCTGTCTATAAACATCCACTACAAAATGGTAAAATTAAAGCTGCATATGTTCTGCAGAACCATCCAGTCCCATCAGGCATAGCAGTGAAAATGTATTCTACAAGCTTAATTGATTGCATTACATCTTCTTAATAAAGTTGAATTTAGGGGGGGTTTAGTGATTTTCCAGGCACACTTTGTAGGACTGCACATGGCAATGCTCTAATTTTTCTCCTTTTTACAAACGAACCTAGACTATATTTTAAATGTAAGTTTTACCATATGTTTCTCATGTCCTCTGTGATAGGGGTGTCAGAGCTGAGTCATACAAGCACAATATAGAGAGCTGCCCCTGCAGGCTTGCGCAAGCGTAGTTTCCTTTTTCTTGACGGCACACTCGACTCTGCAGAAGTAGTCCCGCTACTATGCATGCACGAGCTGGCTCACGGTGTGCAGTAACTGAATGAGCCTGTCATTCACATTCTTTTATGATGCAAAATGGTGAGGTGGCTGGGGTAATGATTAATAATGCCCCCAAGTCATCTGGAGACTGGATTCCTACCTTGACACAACAGACTAGACAGGCAGTGGGGAAAGTGCGGAGGATCACTGATGCCCATAAAAAAATGATGTCTGCCAAAACTAGGACTGTTGTTACAATTGACATCTATTGTATGGGCATCAATAAATTTTACACTGATCCTCAACACCTAACTGATTGCAAGCTTTTGGCACCAAAGCCAGGCATCCCTCGACCTGGTTTGCAATCCCCTAACATCAGTCATGTCTGGGGCAAGACAGCAGATTTTGTATATTGTAGTTGCCATAAGAATTTGCATAGTGAAAGTAAGTGGTCATTCAACTAAAAAATCAAAACCCTTTTATTCTGCTGCTGTGCTTGGCTGGTCCGGCTCCAGGGATCAGGATTTTGCCTGATCATAAGATCATAAGATCAAATCCCCACACTATCCAGACCTGATCCAACTCACCAGCAGCCTCCGTGATGAATGGCCCAAACCAAAGTGACTCTTCTACTTCTTCTCCATTGCCTGCAATGGGGGGCATGCCAATGCACGACCTAGAACACTAAATAATCAGTGTACAGTAGAGACCAGTACAACTGGTTTAGTTCGATCAGTAGCAATGGCATAGCCTATGTATAATCTAATTCAAATGCCTGCATGCTGATGGTTAGCTGCACTACACTGAATGAATTTATTTTGTAGTGCACTGAAACAAACTGCACACTACTAAGCACTGTGCACACCATGGCTAAAGCGTGTGCCATATAAAATGATACAGTGTGTCAAACTTGGCACTAAAAGATAAAATATATTTTCATTTCTAAATTGAATTCTAAAATAATAACAGTTACAAATTGAAGGCCACATATTAGGGAAGATTTCTGTTTTTTGTAGCATCTTCCTTGTCTTTCCTGATGTAAATGTTTGTAAGGAAATGCGTGGAAAGGTTCTTGGCATTAGAAATAACATTAAATACCTTATGTTTATCCATTGTATTTGAATTTGGTTAAAAGGTAGTATTCGATGAAGTGGTAAATGGACGAGGAACATTTAAACAGAACAGCTAATTGCATTCTCCAATGCAAACATTGAAAGATGAGTTCACGGTTACTGTCCACGTGTTGGTGAATTTAAATAGGTCTTTTTATGTTGGCAATATGTAAACTAATTCTCCATTTAAAAGTTATGTTGAACTCAAGGTTCTCAGCAAGCTTATTTTACTCCACAACAAAGCATAGTTTCAAGCTATTCTTGTTAACCATCCACCCACCTTCGTTTCCCTCACCACCTCAGATTTTAGATAGGGGGTTCAATTACAGCTCTTTATTTCATAGAATTTTCAGCCTTAGATCTCTTCAAACAATATAGTCTACATTTAGACTGTTGAAACTTATGAGCTTTTTGAAATTGTGTATTGCATTTGAAACAATGCTTGACTAAAAAAGAATGTTCTGGGTTTACATAATTGGTCTTTACATTCATCTAAAATTGAAATATGCAATTTAACATTCTCATTAAAAATGCATGGCCTTCTTTTTCTATCAATTTTCTCATCTACGACATCAAAGCTTTGGGACTAATAGTTTTGGATGATGACCCTAAGGACTAAATATTTGCTATGAGTAAGTGCTTGACATTCATTTGTTAATTACTTAGTATTTCAGATCAGAAGTACTGAGTATATGCATTGTTATTAAGCGGATGTAGAAAATATTGATGAAAAAGTAACATCCTTGACAATTTGCCATCTATGTAGGTATGACCTACAGAAAACCTGTAATCTGCAGGCTTCTTCAGAAAAAATATTCACATTTTAGTAATAGTAAAACTATCCAGGGTTTCAAGTTCTTTCTGGTGGTGTAATAGTCAAAACTTCTATAAGCTGTCTCAACCTAAAGTTCTTCTTTAAAATTTAACCCAACAACCAACGTTTCCTAGCTTTTTAAACATAAGAAGAACCTAAAAATGTCCTAAGGCAGTAACTAATGGGTAACTATTGGAAAACTAATTTAACAAGGTTGTGACTTGTGAGGCAACTTGACATAACAAAGGTTCTGAAGCTAGTGAAGGTGAAGGTGATAATGCAATGCATCTGAGGAGTATAAATAGCAAAAATACAACTCAGATTTAGTCCTGATTTCTTAAGGGAATAAGAAGGAGCATGGGGAGATGATATAAGGGCAATTGTTGACAGCACATGTTTCAAGGTACTGTATGTTAGAGGCTCTGGCATGTTTTGCTTAAAGAAGTTACCATGCGTTTTCTGGACATACGCTAGACCTTTGCCGAGCTTTCCAAGTTTGCCACCTTTACTATGGTACAAATGGCCTACTCACTAGATGAAGGCTGTATTTGCCTAATTTACATCCCGTTGTTTTCACCGGGCAAATGCTAAAGAATGTGTTTTCAGCGGCAACCCCCATAAGAATCAATGTTATTTTTGGCAAGAAGGTTTCTTCATATAATTTTTACACTTTGCACGAATACATTGCAGGTCAAGGTCAGAAAGATAACTGGTATTAGAGAAACAACTTATAAAACAGTTTTCACATGATGTATTGTTTTTTTATAACTATTTTTTAAGGCTTCCCAAGCACTCCAGACACTAGAGACACCACACATATATAAATACTACTAAATAAAATCAAACGCAGGAGCATGTATAGAATGGGTAAGAAGTTGGTTTAAATCGATTGATGTGATGGATAAAAAGAATGAGGGGGCCAACACAGTAGAAAGGAATGTTAAACGTTTGACCTAGTATTACTAAAGGGTTGCTTAGAGTGACTAATTATTCTGGACATGGGGGTCGATTCAGAGCCAGTAGAGGAAACTCACTACTTTTTTAGGAAAGAAAACTGCCATTCATTTTCATTGTTGACCTTGGGGCTCATGCAACACATTCACATTTAGTTGTTGAATCAGCTCCAAGGTAGACAATGAAAGTGAATGACAGTTTTCTCTCCTAACAAAAGGAGTATTTTAGTATTAGGGAGGGCAGGAACATTTATTCTAATTAGGTTATCTTGATGCAGGATAAAAGAGGAGACCAACCATAAATATATAGAAGTAAACTCAAAATATATTAATGTTAGACACTGGCTAATAGTTTAAGGGTTTGTGCTTTTCATTAAATAATGCTAAATCGAATGAATTTAAGGTCATGAATCATATATCAAATACTAGTGATGGTAAATGAAACATGTGGACGCCTTCCATTCTGTAAACTGAGTGAATTATCTAGGGAATTTAGATGGATTGGATTTTTGGTTTCTTTTGATGATTTCCCTAATTTGCCTGGCTATTGTATCATTGACTTAACTGAATGACAGGGCTATTCTTTAACTTTAAGTTATGCATTATATTATTCAATCTGTATTCAAAACTCGTGGTAGTGTTAATATGTTAATAATTTGTATATTAGATGGTAACAGTAACCTCTAACCATGTTAGAAGACAAGTTCTCTCTACTTCAGTCATACTTGTTCTCTTGTCATTATTTTAAAGCCCCCTTTTTATATTTGTCTTGACAGAATGATGGAGTATTGTTATGTTAAAGTACTTTGACAATGTCTATATGTAATTTGTAATGATGTAAAACACTTGTAAAAATCAAGCTGTTATTGTTTCTTGACTGTTTCAAAATTTCTGTGTATGTGTGAACTAAATAAAATGTCTGGACCATGTATTATAAATAGTGATTCTAATGAAGCAATTTTTGGAAGGTTAGGGTATGTGTGATTCATACCTTTCTACTGATTAACGCTAAGAAATAGTCTATATATAAATACTTGCTTGAGACTCATTTAAATTAAATAGAAAATCATCAACCAAGGAAGTGAGTAGTGATTTTTCATTTGGTAAAGTAAAACAGGAATCTATAAGATTTAAACTCCCCAGCTCTGCGCTGAATTACACTTCATGCAGATTTCGCTCAAAGTGGGTAATATTCTTCTTCCATAGTGCTTTACAATGTAGTAATTACTGACAGGGTAAAACATATAGTTCATATACTTTATATAGTGTATTATATTAGGTAAGTGCCATAGCATACAAAGGCACCAGTGGGACCGTTAAACCCCCCTACTAAAAACACAAATTTCTTTCACAATCAGACCTGACTTCTGCATCAGAAGAAGAATGGCCCCCAGATGAATAAATAAGGTACTCACTCTCACATTGTTATAATTGGAGTTGTTTTCTGTATTACTCATTACTCATATACTGAATTATTAATACAATATAGGAGTACCAATACTTACCTTTCCCATGGGTGGTCTTATATAATCCCCGGGAACCTATGAAGTACGTGCACCCACTTAACTGTAAATATGTATATATGTATATTTTGCTTCATTACCAAATGGCCAATAAATGATATTAATATATGATGTTTATTGAATTTGTCATTAGAGCACAAGGATAGGTGTGCACTGAGGAAGCTGTGGTTAGCGGAACGTTTGCACATACCCTACTTGCTACAACTGAGAATCAAAAGCACATTAAAGCTTGCTACAACTGAGAACCAGTTACTTGCTACAAACTGCACACAGATATTGTTAGGGCGAGAGCCGCGCGCCCATCTTGCAGCACTTCCTTCACCTCCGTTGCTGCTCCCGCTGCCCGGGCGAGCACTGCGCGTCCATCTCACAGCGCTCCGCATTCACCCTCCTTACCCACTTCTGCCGGCAGGGCCGCGGCTTCCGGCCCGGCGGCTGCTCCCGGTCGTCTCCCTTCTCCTCACTCTGCCTCCTCGTATGTTCCGGTGTGCGCATGTCCCCGGCCTCTAGGGGGCGTGCGCGCCGGCTATCGGAAGTTTAAAGGGCCGGTACACCACTGATTGGTGCCCAGTAATCCAATCCTGCATTCACTTCCCCTATTTAAGGGGCACTTCCTTTCCATCAGTGCCGGATCTTGGTCTTCCTATGTATGCAGAAAGTCAGTTGTTTTCAGGATTGCTCACCCATGTACCGACCTTTGCCTGTCCCCGACTCTGAACCTTCGCCGCCCGTCCTGATCTTGGCTACTTATCTTCAATCTCGAGGTTATGCTGCCAGTCCTGACCTCTGCTTGAACTTTGACATCGCCTTTTGCCTGCCTCCTTTGCACCACACAGTACCTCGGCTGACTGTGTGGCTGAGCCGATGTTGGGGGGTAGCGACCTGGGGGTCACTCGCCGCTACAAGACCAACCTGCCTTGCGGCGGGCTCTGGTGAATACTGGTGGCCTCTTAGACACCGATCCCCTGACATGGCACTCGCTATCAGTACCAGAGTCACAGTGGATCCACACCTGTGCCGCCACACCCGGTCCGTGACAGATATGCTGCTTGCTACAACTGAGAACTGATATCCAGTTAAATTTTCTTGAACACTATATAACCTGTATAATATGCACTAATGATTATTAAACATTTCTTAATTTTGAAGTGCTTGGTAATGTAGTACCTGGTGTCTGACACCTAGGCCCTCCAAAATACTCCCAACTAGGCTTGTCTAGAAAACCAGGAACAGGTGGATGAGATCACCAAACCTAGGATTTTCTAAGACTAACCTTCCCCCCTCAAATACTTTATATAGTACATGGACAATTTCAGACCTGTTGCAACAAAGTTTTAAGCAAGCTCTATGAAAGTAGGACACAATAGGAGAGATAGCCCTGGCCTTTTGAGTTTACAGTCTAAAGGAAATGGATAGAGACTTAGGGGATGGGTCACAAGTAGAGATGAGTGAACTTTTGAAAAATTCAATTCAGCTGATTTGCGGAAATTTCCGGTAAAAATCGCATCGGTCCCAATTTATTCGCGACAAATCGCTATTAAAAACGGGATAGTGAAATACTAAGTATGACATGCAGATCAGAGGCGTCGCTATTAAATTCGCTAACGCAGAGCGGCACAATTACAGAGCCTTGAGGTGGCATCAGCATGATAAGCCCATATATTGCCTGAAAGACACACAGTGGAATTGGCAGCAGCATAGGGAGCCCATATATTGCCTAAAAAACACACCCTGAATTTGGCAGCAGCATAGGGAGCCCAAATATTGCCTGAAAGACACACTCTGGACTTGGCAGCAGCAAAGGGAGCCCATATATTGCCTGAAAAACACATTGAAGTTGGCAGCAGCATAGGGAGCTCATATATTGCCTGAAAGACCCACCCAGGAGTTGGACGCAGCAGCAGCAGCAGCAGCAGCATTAGGAGCCCATATGTTGCCTGAAAAACACACTGGAGTTGGCAGCAGCATTAGGCGCCCATATATTGCCTGAAAGACACACATTGGAGTTGGCAGCAGCATTAGGAGCCCATAAATTGCCTGAAAAGCACACCCAGGAGTTGGCAGCAGCAGCAGCAGCATAGGGAGCTCATATATTGCCTGAAAGACACTGCAGTTGGCAGCAGCATTAGGAGCCCATATATTGCCTGAAAGACACACCCAGGAGTTGGCAGCAGCAGCAGCATTAGGAGCCCATATATTGCCTGAAAAACACATTGGAGTTGGCAGCAGCATTAGGAGCCCAAATATTGCCTGAAAAACACATTGGAGTTGGCAGCAGCATTAGGAGCCCATATATTGCCTGAAAGACACACCCAGGAGTTGGCAGCAGCAGCATTAGGAGCCCATATATTACCTGAAAGACACACTCAGGACTTAACAGCAGCATAGGGAGAACATATATAGCATGGAAAACACACCCAGGAGTTGGCAGCAGCATAGGGAGCTCATATATTGCCTGAAAAACACTTTGGAGTTGGCAGCAGCATTAGGAGCCCATATATTGATTGAAAGACACACATTGGAGTTGGCAGCAGCATTAGGAGCCCATAAATTGCCTGAAAGACACACCCAGGAGTTGGCAGTAGCAGCAGCAGCATAGGGAGCTCATATATTGCCTGAAAGACACACCCAGGATTTGGCAGCAGCATTAGGAGCCTATATATTGCCTGAAAAACACATTGGAGTTGGCAGCAGCATTAGGAGCCCATATATTGCCTGAAAGACACACCCAGGAGTTGGCAGCAGCAGCAGCATTAGGAGCCCATATATTGCCTGAAAGACACACTCTGGACTTGGCAGCAGCATAGGGAGCACATATATTGCCTGAAAAATACACCCAGGAGTTGACAGCAGCATAGGGAGCTCATATATTGCCTGAAAAACACTTTGGAGTTGGCAGCAGCATTAGGAGCCCATATATTGCCTGAAAGACACACCCAGGAATTGGCAGCAGCAGCTGCACTAGAAGCCCACATTGGAGTTGGCAGCAGTATAGGGAGCCTATATATTGCCTGAAAGACACACCCAGGAGTTGGCAGCAGCATTAGGAGCCCATATATTGCCTGAAAAACACATTGGAGTTGGCAGCAGCATGGGGAGCCCATATATTGCCTGAAAAACACATTGGAGTTGGCAGAAGCATAGGGAGCTCATATATTGCCTGAAAGACACACCCAGGAGTTGTCAGCAGCAGAAGGAGCTCATATATTGCCTGAAAGACACTGCAGTTGGCAGCAGCATTAGGAGCCCATAAATTGCCTGAAAGACACACCCAGGAGTTGGCAGCAGCAGCAGCAGCATAGGGAGCTCATATTTTGCCTGAAAGACACACCCAGGATTTGGCAGCAGCATTAGGATCCCATATATTGCCTGAAAAACACACTGGAGTTGGCAGCAGCATTAGGAGCCCATATATTGCCTGAAAGACACACCCAGGAGTTGGCAGCACAAGCAGCAGCAGCAGCATAGGGAGCTCACATATTGCCTGAAACACACTGGAGTTGGCAGCAGCATTAGGAGCCCATATATTGCCTGAAAGACACACCCAGGAGTTGGCAGCAGCATTAGCAGCCCATAAATTGCCTGAAAAACACTTTGGAGTTGGCAGCAGCATTAGGAGCCCATATATTGCCTGAAAGACACACCCAGGAGTTGGCAGCAGCAGCAGCAGCATTAGGAGCCCATATATTGCCTGAAAAACACATTGGAGTTGGCAGCAGCATTAGGAGCCCAAATATTGCCTGAAAAACACATTGGAGTTGGCAGCAGCATTAGGAGCCCATATATTGCCTGAAAGACACACCCAGGAGTTGGCAGCAGCAGCATTAGGAGCCCATATATTACCTGAAAGACACACTCAGGACTTGACAGCAGCATAGGGAGCACATATATTGCATGAAAAACACACCCAGGAGTTGGCAGCAGCATAGGGAGCTAATATATTGGCCGAAAAACACATTGGAGTTGGCAGCAGCATTAGGAGCCCATATATTGCCTGAAAGACACACATTGGAGTTGGCAGCAGCATTAGGAGCCCATAAATTGCCTGAAAGACACACCCATGAGTTGGCAGTAGCAGCAGCAGCATAGGGAGCTCATATATTGCCTGAAAGACACACCCAGGATTTGGCAGCAGCATTAGGAGCCTATATATTGCCTGAAAAACACATTGGAGTTGGCAGCAGCATTAGGAGCCCATATATTGCCTGAAAGACACACCCAGGATTTGGCAGCAGCAGCAGCATTAGGAGCACATATATTGCCTGAAAGACACACTCTGGACTTGGCAGCAGCATAGGGAGCACATATATTGCCTGAAAAACACACCCAGGAGTTGACAGCAGCAGCAGCATTAGAATCCCACATTGGAGTTGGCAGCAGTATAGGGAGCCCATATATTGCCTGAAAGACACACCCAGGAGTTGGCAGCAGCATTAGAAGCCCATATATTGCCTGAAAAACACATTGGAGTTGGCAGGAGCATGGGGAGCCCATATATTGCCTGAAAAACACATTGGAGTTGGCAGAAGCATAGGGAGCTCATATATTGCCTGAAAGACACACCCAGGAGATGGCAGCAGCAGAAGGAGCTACCATGCATCAGCTACTTGCATGCATCAGCTATTGGTGGGTGGAAATCCTGGTTGATCCATGCCTGATTCATCTTCACAGCATCACCCGCAGCACTAAAGACCCACTCAGATGGCACACTACTGGCGGGGCAGGACAGCTTTCCCAGGGCAAACTCTGCCAGTTGCGGCCACAAGTCAAGTTTGGCTGCCCAGAAGTCCAGCGGATCCTCAAGGTGCGTTGGCATGGTCATTTCAAGATATGACACGACCTGCTGGTTCAGGCCTTGCTCCAGGTCTTCCTGCTGCTGATGAGTAGCCTCACTATGCAGTAGCAGAAAGCTACTCATTAGCGACTGAAGACTGAGGCTGCTGCTGATGGAGCTGCTGCTCCTGCTACCCCCCATGGCAGTGGAAGGCGCAGATAGGCATCGGCCAACTGACTACGTAGAATGTCTTTGTAGTAGGTCAGTTTGTCCTCCCTCTCAGCGTGTTTAAAAATGCCCCCATTTTGTGCCGGAAACGAGGGTCCAATAAGGTGGAGAACCAGTAGTCATCCCGCAGAAAAATGGAGACAATTCTGCGGTCACTACGCAAGCACGTGAGCATGCATCATGCCATTTGTGCAAGTGACTCAGAGGGACTACCTGTCTCCATTTCCACAGCATACTGCCACGGTGTGTCTGGGTCCTCTGTCTCGCCTTCCTCACAACCCTCTAGCTCCACTGGCTGCTCCTGCTCCTCCTTTCCTGTTAGATGACTAGATAAACCACCCAATTCGCCAAAACTAAACTGTGCTTCACTGTGCTGCTCCTCCTCCTCCTCATCTCCCACAGGGTTTATGTGTCCGTGAAATGTATGCGACATGTCTCCAGTGCCCTGACCAGCCATGGTTTCCAACATGTGTTGTATTACATGAAGCAGAGGAATCACGTTGTTCATGCCGTAATCCTGGCGACTGACAAATAAAGTAGCTTCCTCAAAGGACCTGAGCAAACGGCAGGTGTCACGTATGAGCTGCCACTGGTTCACATTAAAGTTACACAGGGAAGTCCCCCTATCTGCTGGGATCATCAAGAAATCAGTGATGGCTTTTCTCTGTTCGTATAGTCGATCTAACATTTGTAGGGTGGAATTCCAATGGGTGGGAACAAATCAGACTATGTTGGGGGATACCGTTCTGAGGCTGTAGCTCAAGAAGGGTGTGCTTGGCGGTGTAGGAATGGCTGAAGTGCATACAAAGTTTCCTTCCCGTTGTTATGATGTCTTGCAGATGGGGGGAAGACTTCAGAAACGCTTGACAACTAGGTTGAACACGTGTGCCATACAGGGCGCATGGCTCAGGCTTTCATTTTCTCAGCGCAGACAAGATGTAACTCCCATTGTCAGTCACCATGGTACCCATTTCCAATTTTTCTGGATTAAGCCATGTTTTGATTTCTTGATTAATGAATTTCAGGAGCTCTTCCCCTGTGTGACTCCATTTGCCGATGCAAACCATGTGAAGCACAGCATGACACCGCCGTGCCCTGCACACATGGTAGGCTGAAGGGGCATTGAGAATTGACCGTACAGTGGAGGCTGAGGAGATGGCGGAGGATGAGGAGGCAGAGTCGCACACTGTGACAGGCAAACGGCCTGGGAGCATGGAGACCGAAGCGGTGTGACCTGTCAAAGTTGCTGTGCAGGAACCACATTCATCCAGTGGGCCGTAAAGGACATGTATTGTCCCTGACCGTAGTTACAGCTCCAGATGTCGGTGCTGCCGTGCACTTTGGTGCACACCAACAGGCTCAAGGACTGGCCCACCCTCTGCTCAACAAATTTGTGCAGGGCTGGTACTGCCTTCTTTGCAAAGAAATGACGGCTTGGGACTCTCCACCTCGGCTCGGCACAAGCCATCAGCTCTCTGAAAGGTGCAGAGTCCACCACCTGAAAAGGGAGGGACTGCAGCACTAGCAACTTGGACAGGAGCACATTTAGCTTCTGCGCCGTAGGATCAGTGGGCACATACTGTTGTCTCTTGGACATGGTTTGGCTGATGGATTGCTTGTGGGATGAGTGACTTTTAGTAGGAGGTGCAGGAGCATCTGGAGCGGCAGATGATGGGTATGATGCACAGCTACCTTCGGCTGAGGTGCTGGAGCCTTGGCTGGGTGAAATTGGAAGCGGTGTGACACTGGCTGACGCAGCAGGCTGGACCCCCACTTCGGAGCCTCGGTTCTCCCAGGCCGCTTTATGGTGACGCTGCATGTGTTGCCACAGAGCCGTGGTACCAACATTGGGGCCCTGGCCACGCTTGACCTTCTGTCAATGCTTGAGGAAAAAGTGCCACACTGCCCAGTAGCTACTTTTCCCTCCAACAGTCCGCATTAATTCACTGCTACTGCTGCCAACTCCAGGAACCCCTGCTCCACTACCTCCCGGGAAGGCAGCCTGCCACGCAGCAGGTGGTCTACCCCGCCCCCGGCCATGTGTGGCTCCAGACATCCCAATTCTGCCACCATGCTGACTGCCAACCCTACTGCCACCATGCTGACTGCCAACCCTACTGCCACCTTGCTGCCTCAGCTGCTGACTCTGGGGCAACCTGGGACCCTCTTCTCCTGATGATGATGAAGCCCCTTCTGCACCGGGCTCCCAAGTGCAATCGGCTTCATCATCGTCATCATAATCGAGTTGTGCCTGCACGTCACTGATGTCCTCCTCAGTTTCCACAAGAGCGTGTTCTGCAGGAGACGGAATGCTCACCACACCACCTCCCACGCCACTCTCCTCCTCAGTGTTTGTCTGCCTAGCGGAAGAAGCGGCGGTTGTCTCCTCCATTTCTTGGCTGGGCAATAGCTGCTGACTGTCCTCTAACACATCGTCCTCACTGAATAGTGGAGCTGAACCCAAAGCATAAGATACGGCGGCTGGAGGGGGGGTGTAGGACAGAGGCAACGGAAGGACAGGGGCTGCTCCCGGGCCATGCCAACTCAGGGTTGTGTCCGAGGAACCTACGGACTGTTGACTGGGGGTATCAGATGTCACTTGTGATGAGGTCGATGACCGCGTTAACCAATCGACGAAGGCAGATGCGTTGCTGGTCGAGACACGACCACTAGCAGATACCAGGAGATCAGGCCTCTCACTGCGACTCCTGCTGCCACTCGCCCCTAGTCTGCTGCGACCTCTGCCTGATGAATCTAGGCTATTTTTGTAACAGCAGGTGTGTAGAAAAGTTAGATCAAAATAGGCACACACTGTAGCTAAAAGCTAATGCAAAAAGACACTGTCAGATGGTCTTACACAGGATGCCCCTGGTCAGAGGTAAATGCACCACAGGCAGTTTTAAAACGTGGTTTTTGTTCAAAATGTAAAAAAGGTAAAGATGCAGGTACTATTAAAAGCTAAGTGCTAGTATTCAGGATGCCCCCCCCCCCCCCCCCCCGGTGAAAGGCAATGGATGCTTTAAACTTTAAAACCAGACTTTTTATACAAAAGGCAAAAGGTTAGTAGGCAGGTACTCTTAAAAGATAAATGCTAGCACTGACAATGGCCCCCGGTGAAAGGCAATGGGTGCTTTAAACTTGTAAACCAGACTTGTTTTATACAAAGGGCAAAAGGTTAGTAGGCAGGTACTCTTAAAAGATAAGTGCTAGCACTGACAATGGCCCCCGGTGAAAGGCAATGGGTGCTTTAAACTTGTAAACCAGACAAGGCAAAAGGTTAGTAGGCAGGTACTCTTAAAAGACACGTGCTAGTATTTGGGATGCCCCCTTCTCACGTACAGAGGTGGCCTCCTTTGATTGTGGAAAAGTGACTTTGCTTATAAAATGCAAGCAGTTATTAGACAGGTAGTCTTGAAATATTTATGCTAGTGTTTGGGATGCCCCCTGCTCACATACAGAGGAGGCCTCCCTTGATTGTGGAAAAGTGACGTTAATTATAAAATGCAAGCAGTTATTACACAGGTAGTCTTGAAATATTAATGCTAGCACGCTTTTTAAAGAATGACACCAGGTAAAGGAAAAGCTAAATAGGTAGGAGTGTTATTAACACTAAATAGGCTTGAAACCTAATGCAAACAGTTTAAACAGTCCCTGTCTTTATTTGTCACTGTCACGGGCTCTCTCCTTCTCTATCTGTCCCGCGCTTCTTCTGTTCCATCTATCTATCTATCTCTCGCTCTCTCCCTGCCTGATCTGCTGTGGCCGCAATACAGTGTCAGAATGATCTTCCGCAAGATGGCCGCCGTTTATTTGGGGCTGTGACATCATCGGTAAGCCTGTCTGCTGATAGGTAGCATGAGACACCTACCCAGCATTCCTTGCCCCATGGGACATGTCCTGACATGTGGATCCACCATTTTAGATGGACTGTATAGCAGTAAATGGAGTTTTAAGGAAGCGATTTGAGCGATCGAATCGCGGCGATATTCGGAATCGTAACGAATCGAATATTTCATGAAATTCGTAACGAATTCAGGTTCGTCAGTATCGATTCGCTCATCTCTAAGTCACAAGTAGTAGGTACTGAGATTGGGAGCTTTGCTTTTCTCTGCTTTATAGTTTTGTTTATACCTCACCTAAATACAGAGAGTCCACTGCTGTAGCATGGAAATAGGAGGTAAGAAGTTATGAGCCTTTATGCCAAAAATAATTCCTTGAATGTACTGACCGAATCCACATATTCTCCCCCGTAAACTCCCTATACTGCTTCAGGGGCTGTCAAGAGGTGGAATCAATGGTGCATACCTGATGGGCGTGTCAAATTCATATGGCGAAAGGTCTACACAATGTTATTGACAGTGCTCCAATTGACATACACAGGTGACCATTGGGAGACCCTCCTTTCATATAAAACTGGTGTATACTCCAAAACAGAATGGCGTTTAGTACAGCCCATTCTCATAGCGTTTAGGCCTACAATAGCCAGAAACTGGAAATCCCTGTATATTCCATGGAACGAGATCAAAAGTAGAATTTTGGACATCATGTGCAATGAAAAGATTGCAGCTATAAGGATGACTCATATGCCAAGCTCCACGTGACATGGGCCCTTGGATTGTTTATAGCGGACTGCAGAATAGCCCTACAGACTCAGTATTCCGAGCATAAACGCCGCCACCTACTTGGAGGAAAAGAGCTTGCCTATCTTCCTTTGCTGGGGGGCCCCCAGCCTGGGCCCCAACTCCCCCTATCATGTTCCCTATCCCCTCTTGCCTCTTCCACTCCTTTCATTCCACACTTTACTCTCCCAACTCCCGTCTTAAAACTCTAACTGTTGCTCCCTTATACAGTTAAATTTCTTCTGTATCATAAGCGTGTCGGGTGTTGAACTAATCGAAATCCACCGAACACAATCATCCATAGGCACTTGACCAAGCTGCTGTTAATATAATATATAACAACCAAGTATATTAAGCAGCCAAACCTAGTTGATACTCCAGACATCACGCTCCCCACCTAGCAAGCCCAACATAAGGATTCATCTTGATCGCTCCTTTCCCCCAGTAATTAAGCTTTAGCTTTGGAACAAAATGCTAATTGTTTTTTCATCACAGTTATGTCTGGAATAGTTACAGATCATACTATTTTATGTGAGAGCAGAAATGTACATTCATATCCCTGTAAACAATATCTTCCTTACGTCTACCTTTACACTTGTTAAGCAAAAACTATTGTATTATGCAACTCATAAAAATTTTGTACAAGAATTAACTGGGTCTGAACTCACCATTGCCACTTTTCCCATCACTTGTCTCTGGCCGGGCGGCGTCCTCTCTGCAGGTCCACCAGGGACTTCCTCCCGGTCCCATGGGCTGTGATCTACTTGATGCCAGGGAGCCACTATTGCAGCCACCCTGTTGGCATCAGTAGTGAGGGAGGGCACAGGTCCCCCTTCCTCCTTCCTTGATGTCCTGCAAAGCTAAACCCGGCTCCCTGGACCAGGGAAGCTTTTATACCACTGAGGAGGAGCCTCTTTGGGATGTGGGAAATGGCAAACTGCCTATGGGGATTGGGATGGGGGAATGCCAAACTGCCTATGGGGATTGGGATGGGGAAATGCCACACTGCCTATGGGGAATGCCACATTGTCTATGGGGGATGGGATAGGTGGAATGCCACACTGCTTATGAAGAAGGAAAGGTATTATTCCACACTGCTTATGGGTACTGGGAGGGGGTGCCACACTGCCTATGGGGAATTTGAGGGAGAAATATCACACCGCCTATGGGGATTGGGAGGGGTAATGCCACATTACCTATGGGGAATGGAAGGGGGGAATGCCACACTGCTTATGGGGATTGGGAGGGGGTTCCACACGGTCAATAAGCAATGGAAGGGGGGAATGCCACATTGCCTATGGGGAATGGTAGGGGTGGATTGCCACACTGCCTATGAGGAATGGAAGGGGGAAATGCCACACTGTTTTTAGGGGTGTACAGGGGTGTACAGACTTGTTGAGTCGGAGTCCTGGAGTTGGAGCTAGTTTTGGCTAGAGTTGGAAAAAATGTACTGACTCCAGCAAAAAAATGTCTTACTCATACTGTTTTTAATGAAATTGTCATAGGAAGTTTAGAAACATTCATCATAAATCAATTTATGTTATCTCAATCGAATGCCCTTATTTATAACAATCAGAGATTAGCAGAATCCAGGTGTTCTAGTGGTGATAGATAAAGAGTTCTCCAAACTCCCCTGTCCCTTATAAAGTACTTGGGGTCTTCAAGCTCCCCCTAGGCTCTTTATTACAATACGGAACTTACAGGAATTTAAAGGGATTGTCTAGACAGAAAAAAAGGAATTAATCATCTGCAGCCCCTCTGTGCAGGTCCAGTATTTCCCCGCAGCTCCTCCATCCAGTGCCGGCATCTCCATACTTACCAATGGTGGGAAGCAAGTGATTCCATCTTGCAGCACTGATGAACTCTTATGGAGCCTTGTTTACTACTCAACAAGCCTACTCCATTCATTGCAATAAAGGGGTCATCCCAAAGCAGATTCAGTGCACCCAGCTTTGGCACGCCCCCTCAATTGTAATAAATAGTGTAGGAGTGTTAGGGCCTAAAACCATATCGATGGAGCCACCAGCGACGGAGGATGAAATTGATGGAATCGATGCAATCGCTCGTTCTGTCTCATTGGTAAATCTAAAGATGTCGGTGCTGCATGTAGGAGCTCAGGGGAAAAAAGTTGAATATCAAATTTGTAGAAGGACATTCTAGCCAAAGGGTTAAATTAGCCTGTGTTCTGCTCTCTCCACGCTAAATGTGAGCTGCTTGAATTATTGAGCTTGCTTTATATTTCTACAAAGACCTAGTGAAAATCTCTTTTTCTGGGCCTTCTCAGCAGCAGTGGAATGATTATCCATGCATTCTTCATTGTAAAAGTCCCCTTCAACGTGAATTCATTTTGGGGACTGAGAAAGAGGAGTCAGCAGAAAAGAGAAAGTTCAGCAGGGTTTATGCTTATGGTGAATGAAAGATGCAGTGTCCCGACAGCCAGCCTAGGGCAAGCAGAAAACAGCCAATTTAACCCTTTGCTTGGAATGTCCCTTTAATTCACACATGCTCAACCTGTGACCCTTGGAGCCATCAGATGTGGCCCCTGTCCTGCTGTGGGGAAAGAGAGAAGGTTACATTGAACTGGCATATAAAGGTAAATAGAGGCTAGGGGAGAGGTTGCAAGTGGAATTATAAAGGAAGGGCCCATTACCAAATAGAGTCAGCAGTGGCTTGGAGGAACGTGGTGATATTGATAGTGCAACATCACCCCTGGGTGAAATCTCTATCTATGTTTAGCTTTGGTAGGGGGTTGAGTATTGGGAAAACATTTAAGATTTGGGACTGATGGGGGAGATAGGCTTTAAACATGGGACCTATATATTTGGAGAGGTAAGCCAATCAGCATGTGTATTGGAAGCATGTGGGGATTGTTAGATATCAATGTGGTAATAGGGTGGAGTGGTGGAAGAATCTACAAGTACAAAAACCTATGGAGTGGGTCTCCTGATGTGGAAAATCTTTATTTTATTTTAAAATTAAATTATTTAAACTAAAAAATGTGAAATGTCCTATGCTCTTCAAAAATGTGAGCACTCCTGCTTTATTTGTTTGTATTCACACCAGAAGGGTTTCAGGTGCTAAAAGGGTGTTGGATTGCAAATGTCCACTGCCACCATTTTCCTGTTACCCTACAGCATTTTTGGTTTAACCTTTTGCAGGCAATGCATCAGACTTTTTAGGTAGAACCTTCTTTATATTAAACTGTGCTGTGCAACCTTTCTTTCATGCACATGTTTAAGTGTTCAGTAAATTAACTAGCTTCAGTGGCTCGTGATCTTACAGGGAATATTTGTAGATTGTATTTTGGTAATCAAAGAGGAAAAATAAAAAGGGGCCGATTCCCCCCCCCCCCATCGGCCTCTACTTACCTTTTGGATGTTGCAGCTGCCTGTTGCGGCTCAGTTGGATCCCATTCATGGACACTGTGCAGGCAAGAGATTGATGGCTGCATGCAGTGGCTGATGGGATGCACCACCTGTTGGAAGGTCACCATGAATCCGAGGGATCCAGAAGATGGTTCCCCCGGTGAGGTGAATAAATTGTGCCCAAAGGTAAAACCGGAGAAGGCTTGGGGTGGTTTTAACCTTCCCTCAATGTGCCTCTTTATGTAGATGTATTTATTTGTTACAGTCATTATATAGCAAAACAAGGGGAGTACTCGCCTTTTGGTCCCCCGCAGCTGATCCAGCAGCTCACGTGATCACTAGATCTGAGCCTGCGCCGCAGTCTGCACTTCTCACGCCATGTGAGGCCTGAACATGGCCTCATCAGTCACAGGAGCGCTGCCACACCTTCCCATTCATTGCAATGGAGGGGGTGTACAGAGGCTTGTCACACCCCCTTCATTGTAATTACTAGAAACAATGTTCCTGCGCCCCTATGACTGAATCATACTAAGTCAGCATGGTGAATGAGGTTCAGACTCAGGACAACACAGGAAGTAAGGGCTCGGATCCAGCAATCAGATGAGTTGCTGATCACTGAATTTGCACTGGTCAGCTGCACGAGACAAAAGGTGAGCACCATTTTATTTGGCTGTTGAATGACTATAAATAAATTGCAGGTGAATGGCTGAAAAATAAGATAAACATTCAACAGTTAATCATGGTCAGACCAGTATCTAAAGTTAAAGTATAGTGACTACAAACAGTTACAAATATTCATTCAAAAACCATTTGTGCCAGTAAATTCACTTAATTTAAGGAGTACTACTGTGAAAAGTATGATCCCATAAATCCATATAAATAAACTAAATAGCGAGAGAAAGTTACGTTTTTCCTGCATCAAAAAAAAATCCATCCAAGCCTGTTTCTTTCTTTTACTGAAAAGAAAAAGATTTCAGAGTGACAGGATATGAATGCTCTATTCTACTTTTACAGAGGGATCTGCTCAATATAGTTGCCTGTCCCCTGAGCTAGCGTGTGTAGGTGCTTTTACCCATCATGCAATGATTTGGGCTGATATTAGAGTGGTTAGAGTGGGCTACTGCTTCCCACAGGTACTAGAATGGAGAAGATCATCCCTGTAGAAGTAGAGTGGTATGCTCAAAAAGCTGTCATCGCTGTCTTACCATGAAAACCACAAACTTGGGTGGCATTTTCTGCAGTTGAGTGGCATTTTCTGCAGTTGACCCCTCCTCTCACTTTGCAGCATTGTTTTATGGATTTTTAATATTTGACCATTTTGAGATACAGCTTCTATAAAGAGGATCGCTTGCGGTGGCCCTGAAGTCTAAAGGACTACAGGGCCAGTCAGCTAAGTGCCCCTGAGCCCCATGCACAGCCCCACAATCACTTACCTTTTCAGAGCGCCATGTCTGCAGCTTCATCCCCAGCACAGCTGAGGCACATTCCACACCCAGCCATTCACATAGGCTGGGGGCAGTAGAATGCAGCACACCGCAGGTTAATTGGGGATGCAGGCGATCCCTATACCAATGCTCTTTTCAAAACAATGCACATGGAATGGAACATTGAAAAGGTGAAATGCGTTGACTATCTGGGGGATTTCACACAGTGGGGTATCCCAACTTGGGAAGCCTCAGGTAAACAGACCTATTAGGACTTTAAGAGTACATTAAAGATACACAAATTCGCACTTTACTAAAGTTAATACAAAAATGTTTTATATTGGGTTTGCATTGGTTACCGTTAGGTATTGTTGAAGCCATATATCAGAATCACACAAAATACTTAGCATTTTCCAAAGTTTTCTCTTAAGGAATATTGCTCTTCATTGCTAAATATATTAAGAATTCACCTTGAGGAAATGGTCTGTGTTAGGGGACCATGGAATGCGTGGGTAAACTAACCTCCAGGACAGAGCTGCGGGGACACCAGATCTGAGTTTCACATTCAGGTGATATTTTTCCATGTTGTATATGTCGGTACACTGCCTGATTTCCTTTTCATGTTTTTATAGGCTTATTATTTGGCACTATAGCAATTTAGCCTGAATATAGCACTGTATCTATTATGTGCATTTTATGGATACGCTGTTTAGGAATTTTTAAGAGTTATAATGCACTTTTGCTTAATGAGTTGGGTCTGTTGTGTATTTTTTTTAGATGTAGGTTGGTGTTTGTTTTTTAATGCAATAAATATATATAAATTAAAATGATTGTGAGATTGCTTGATTGATTTATTGGGCTGGCTGGTGCCGATATAGGGTGTTGTTTTTTGTGGTTACTGGAGCCACACAACTTGGGGAGAAAGTATATACTTTTTGTGGCACTGATTTGCGCACACCGCCTTTAGTGATTTAATGGGCTGTATTCCTTATTCTTTAGTGATATAGTAGATTGTGTTGGTTTCATATATTAAGTAAACAGTTAAGTCTTTGTTCAGCAAATCGGGAAAATATTTCAGAGAAAGAGTTTAATATACATGTACTTATCAATGTATGAGCTCTTTATATGATCAAGAAAATTTTTCCAGGGAAATATGGTCAGTCATAAAGTTTTCAAAGAGTCCCTTAGTGTAACGTTGACTAGCGTATGGAAACCATTTGAAACATATACAATGTTACAATCTAATTTAAACCATGATATTTATTTATATAGTCAAGGCAATCCGTAGTGTGTCGAAGATATGTGTGCTTTTAAAAGCGCGGTTTTCTCATTTTTAAGGACATTCAATGACCACATTACATTTAATTAAAAGCATGGGTAGGCCTACCGAGATGTTAAAAGGTCTTGATCTGAGTAGCGTGTTGACATCAGATGAATAGGGAGGCCACCTGCTAGCTCCACTTTTGGCTTTGTGAATGGTTTGCATTCCTGTGGCCTGTTGCTCTGCATGATCGTGCTCAGCACTTCACAGTCCCATGAACTGCTTAATATCATGGATACCTTCCATTCAGACGGCTATCTTCTCTGTTAAGATTAATGTGCTCTAAATGAGAGCCTATTGCATTATTTCAACAATGAGTGAAGTGTATAATGCTTTTCCTAAACTCATAACACTTGAAAGGAACGGAAAAGCATGTGGATTAAGATAAAATGCTAACATTCCTGTCTGGGATCATTAGCACACTTGTACAAGAAGGGCAAGACAACACAATTTATTATTCCTACCTGATATCTCTTGGCCGTTTCTAATACTTGCCTCACGCTACTTGTAGCTGTAAGAGTTTAGAGTACTATGAACATCATTGTGAGTTGAGACATTAAAGAGGCAGCCCAAGGTTTCTGTATTCCACCCCTACCTCTCCCTGTGCTAAGCCAGATTTGGATATAAAAAAGAAAACAACTCACCTGATCACCAAAAACTTGAGTGGCAGACCAGTACATTCACAATGCTGCATGGGATTGGATGGCTGACCTATCACGCAAGGTCCAGCTTCAGCTTCCATACAGATTGTCCACTCCACAGTTAGTTGTTTTTTATGTTAATAAAATGTGGTGGACTAGAGCCAAAAATCAGCCTGGGATTTTACCATTAGGGGCTGGGATTCCTTGATTTGTCGGCACAGTGGCGCAGGGTACAGGGGGCTGAGAGGGAGACTAAGGGGGTAGAAATTGAATGTGGGTATTAAAAAAAGCCCCAAAAGCCGTGCACCCCACCGAGAATTCTCACAGGTCTCCTTATAGCCAGTTCACCCCTGGGTGGAGTGTTACAAAATACCTGGACTTTTTGCACATGAAACAATCATGTTTAGGTGGTAAAACTTTTTTTTTATATTTTAGTCATATATATAACACTGCCACAAACAGTTTTTCCTATATGTAAAACATTTTCATACAAGTAGTATTTACTAGTTTTGTGTTCTTGGAAAAAAATTGTAATACAGGGGGATCATTTTATGTCATGGTATATTGGTCTGACACCAGTCTAGGCTCACTGCTTTATATACTATACATATATACATGTATATATATATACGTATATGTATATCCCTTTCAGTGCCAAGCACGTAGTTTCTACGTGCTTGCTTCTACTCCACTTAAGTGTCAAGCACGTAGAATCTACGTGCTTGACTTTCCCCCCTGCTAGTAAAAAAAATAAAAATCACAAATACTCACCTGACCCCTCGTTGGATCCGGCTGGGTCTTTCTTTAATTTGGTGCCATCCGATCCCCCGTGGGGGGTCGGATGGCTCCAGGAGAGCCCCCGGAATACCCCCCCCCCTGTTTTGGCAGCAGCAGCTGCTAACTGTAAAAAAAAAAATGACATTTACTTACCTGCAGTCGCGCTGACTCCCTCCGGGTCTCCTCTTCACTGGGGGGGCCTCCGATCGCCCCCCCCAGCCTCTTCAGCTTCAGGCTCTCCCCCTCCTCTCCCGACGGGCGCCGCCATCTTGTTGTTAAGCCCCGCGCCCTCAGATGACAGCTGAGAGCGGCGCCGGCCTCCACGCTCCGGACCTGCAGGTAAGTGTTTGCTTTTTTTTTAAATGCCGGCATGGTGGGAGCGGGCCGGCCGGTTCCGCTGACAGCGGAGCCGGCCGGCCCGCTCCCACCATGCCGGCAAAAATGCTTTTTTTTGTTTTGTTTTTTAAATGCCGGCATGGTGGGAGTGGGCCGGCCGGCTTTACCGGCCCGCCGGCCGGCTCCGCTCCCACCATGCCGGCATTTTTGATGGGGAACTTCGTAAAAGTTCGATTCGGCCGAACCCGAATTTCTTTGTGAAATTCGGCGAATCGGCCGAATCGAACTTTTCAAAAGTTCGCTCATCTCTAGTTGTTGCTTTTTCAGATTTTAATTGTTTTTTTCTGTTTGCATATAGTTTTTTTTAGGAAAATGTGGCTTTGATTCTTCTTTTTTATTCTTTTTTAGGGAAACTCTGTGCAACCAAAGAATTGATTGGGGGATTACTTCCAGAAAATTGCGCCCATGTCAACAAACCTGGTACGCCTAGAAAGCCTGAGGTGTATACTTCCAGAGAATATATAGCTTTTGGGGGGTATTTCAAATTTAAAGGGTTCTTTTTCTGGAAAGACCGCAAGGTGCGCTTAGCGCGGTGCATAGTTGTATTTTATCTGAAAATCTCTTAAAGCGCTGTTTCAGTTTGGGGGAGTCTTCTGGGCAGGAAAGGGTGTCTACTTATACATATGTGGTAACGCTGTGACCGGGATTAATTGGGGTTTCACATGCAATAAGATTTTATTGACAAACTTACATTTTTTATTACAAAAAAAACTAAAAATTGCAAAAAATAGATTTTTTTAAATTTTTTTGCACATATTTCACCCAAAGGTATTGAGAATACACCTAAAAAATTACAAACAAGACATTTCATGTTAAAGCCCAGACTCTGCTGAAAAAAACAATATATCATTTTCCTGGGAAATCCCTGGAAATCCCTTCAAAAATCACATTTGAACATGGAGAGCGCAAAATAGTGCAAAATGGTCTGGCACCAAGCGTGACAAAAACTCCAGGTAGGCTGGCAGCGAAAGGGATATATATATTTACATGTATATATATACAGGTATATATGTTTAGATGAACACATTCACTATGGGCCTTATTTATGATGTGTGCCATTTAGCATCTTATTTGTGGCTATAGCGCCTGTTCCGGAGCGCCAGCATTTTTGTCTTATCTGGAGCTGTGCTCTGGACTACATTGGCACTAGCATTCGCTGTGCAGAACACTAACTAATTAGCTTTGACTGTTACACTAGGTATTGGCTGGACTATGTTAGCACCCGTTGGACTGGCAGCCGATTATCCCAGTGCCAGTGAGCGCCAATTTTAACTGCAGTTTTTTCAGCTCTCAACAACGTATATATGAGTTTTGGTGCTGTATTTTCCTGGGACCGGTCAGAATTTCATTGTTACAGTTACAGTAAACCACTCCTGGGGACAAACAGTGTGTTTAGGCTGTGTTTTAGTAGTTGTTCAAATTACACAATTTTAAGCAACAGTGAAATTCTCATGCTTTTTTTCACCTGAAACTATTTTTTTACTACCAAGAGAATTTTTTCCAGCTTCAACTCTTGTATCTGAATGTATGTTTGACATTTCCAGGATGTGCCGATTGAAAAATTCCCAAATAACATGGCTCACACTAGTGCATGATAAATAATGATATCTCATAAATAGAATCATTCATAGTTAGACAGTTTAGTCACATTATTGTGACCACCAGGTAATATCCAGTGTAACTGCCATGTGCAACACAGAGGTCAGGGTGACTCAATAAGGTCCTGGCACATTGTCACATATATCTGGAACCATAATGTCAGCAGTGCATCCACAGCTCCTTTAGGGTGCGCGGGGGAATATCCGTAGAGCAAACACTGTAATCAATGTGGTTGCACACATGTGAAGCTGGGATTGAGGTTGGGGAATTTGGGGGCCAGGGTAGTACTTGGAAGCCTTGGGCATGCTCTTCCAACAAATGTTGGATCTTTGTGGACATGTGACCTATCACATTGTCTTACACCCCTCGCATTGATTATTTTTTATAAATCACTGTCTTAATAAAATCACTGTCAAGAACAAATACCCTTTGCCTGTCATCGAAGACCTCTTTAACCAAGTAATTGGTGCCCAAATCTTTACAAAACTAGATCTTATGGTAGCCAATAATCTTGTCCACAACCGCCAAGGTGATGGATGGAAAACTGTCTTTAACAGAAAAGACAGGCACTATGAGTGACTGGTGATGCCCTTCAGGTTATGTAGACTTTCCTGCAGACTTTTAAGACTTTGTGAGTTTTTGGTCCATTTGTGGTGGTTTATTTGGATGACATCTTTATATGCTCTGGGTCGGTTTCTAAACATCGTCATCATATTAGGGTGGTTTTACAAACACTGAGAGAGAATAGTCTTCAAGCTGACCAAGTGTGTATTCGAAGTCTCTGAAGTTCCCTTTCTGCGATATCTAGTCTCCAGCCAGGGTCTGGTTATGGATCCTGCTAAAGTCCTGCATATTTTTAGAGTTGGACCAAACCAGAACATTGAAAGCCTTACACAAATTTCTTGGGTTCACTAATTTCTATAGGCGCTTCATTAAAGGGTTCTCGTACATTGTTGCTCCACTTATGGACCTGACCCGTAAAGTACCATTCAGGAGAAGTGACCCCCTCTGGCAGTAAAGGCCTTTCGTACCCTGAAGGAGGCCTTTACCATGGCTCCAGTGTTGATTCACCTTGATATTAGTCACCCATTTATTGTTAAAATCGCTGCACTTTGTGTTGCAAGAGTTTCATGATCCTAAAACATTGGGTCATTTGGGCAGCTGAAAAATCTAAGGGCTCACTAAGCATCTTCTCAGACGTTATGTCACTGCCTTTGTAGAAGCAAGTTCAGTGTGTGTGCGGAACAAGGGAACCCATGAACCTCCTGCTGGGTTATTTGTTCCTTTAGTGTTCCCTAGTGAGCCATGGACCCATATTTCTATGGATTTCATTGTTGATTTACCCAGGTCAGAATGTAACACGGTCATTTGGGTCATAGGTGACCGTTTCAGTTAAATAGCGCATTTTGCCTCAAACTCCCATCTTCTCCTGAACTGGCTTTTTTTATCAAACATTTTCCTAATTTATGGTATACTGCAAAATATTGTCTCTGAAAGGGGGTCCATTTTATTTTTTGGTTTTGGAGGGAAATCTGTGCTTGTTTGGGGATTAAAATCTCATTGTCCTCGGCCTAATACCCCCAATCCAACGGCCAGACTGAAAGAATGAATCAGTCGTCAGAGCAGAACTTGTGCTGTTATGCATCAGACTGCTAAACAAGTGGTCTGAATATATTGATTTTGGTAAATTTGCACTTAACAATGCACCTAGTGAATCGACTACATGTTTGCTGTTCTTCTGTAACTTTGGTAAGAATCTTAAAACTGCTTTGCTTAGGGTTAGGGTTAGCTGCTTCACTCCTTACTCCAGCTGTGTCCTTGGGCTGTGCGCTGAGCCGACCATTGCCCAGCCAGTGCATCAGTACCAGGTACTTGCTCGGGCAGCATCTGCTTAAGCGGCACTGCTCCTCTCCTCCTCCCCTGTCCCGTGTGTGTACATGTGACATTTATGCTCTCCGGCAGTGCTACAGGCAGTGAGGCCGTCAGAGACTGATTTTCATGGGCCAATGAGCTCTAGGGTTATCTCTAGGATTACCTATCCCTCAATCAGTACTGGGCTATTAGCCCTTGGAATATTGTGGGCCGATCGTTCAACTCCATCCCAGCCAATCCCTGCACACTTCCCATAATGAAGGTGCCCCAGCCCCCGTCATCAGTGCCCATGAGAGCTAACACTTTGTGCAGTGCTTTGTTAGTCCACTCAAAATCACATAAGGGTTGATTCAGCAATGTGTGTGTTATTGGTGCAATTTAGCACCAATTTTAGCTGTGCAAATGTTTAAAAAAATTGCAAAGCTAAAAAAAAACTGAATTGCACTGAGGAAGAAAAAGTGTGTTTTCAGAATGTATTGTTTGTTTCATCTAAGGTCTGGGATTTCCATTACTACTGATATTAGTGCTAATTTTAGTGATGCCTATTTTATAACTGCATTCCAAAATACTTGGTAATAAGTGTTACAAAAATGTCTGTCCACTGTGCTTAGTGTCTGTAAATGTTTTGGCATGCAAACCAAAACAAATATTCCTTCATTGCACATGGAATGCACATGAATTGCACATGGAATAACCTGGTAATTGCTTGGATTCAATTTTTCAGAAGAGGTCTAACATGTTTCATGGTATCTGCTTTCTCATAAACCTTTTCATCTTTCTTTATAATTTGGTATAGAGAAAAACAAAATACAATATAGTATAACAATAAAAAAAAAACTCATGGTATATCATGTCACAATGAATAGCAATATACGATATGGATATTTAATAAGAGGGCTTTTTTGAACATGCGCAACTTTGCATGAATTTCATCTTCCCTGATTTCTTCATGCAGCTACAGCAGAAAACCCTAGTGGTTTGAGCTAAACTTACAGCAGCGAACACCAACGAACACAGACTTTCACTATACATTTTGCTGTGTTTGCACCACAATTTGCTGGTGAAAGTTACTGGTAATTACATTGAAAAGTGATGTTATGTTGTTTTTCACATACTGGGTAACTTTCTGATGTTCATGCTCGAAAAAATAAGCTAAATATGATAAAAACAACTAAAGACACAATTTCTCCAAAAATATGGATTCCTATGGAGTTTGCCACAGAAAAGGTGTTCATCAGTATGCGCTGTGAAAAACGGCTTTGCCGTAAATCCAACAAACCCCCAAATCACTGAGCAAACAAACTGCGTTGTGAGTTATAAATGTGGAAAAGAGGGAATGGCCAGCCAATCTTTTCGTAAATGACCCCTTAAATGTAACAGTACAGACCCTATGACATAGTACTACTATTTACAAGTATCTCTCTCTATACAGAGACTGGCAGGGGATTACGAATACGAATACTTTATTGGTCGCCAAGTAGGTACAGAATACTTACAAGGAATACTTTTTGGAAGGGGGGTCCTCCATAGAGCTTGAACATTTGCTAGACACACATATTATATACATCAATGGGGTTTAAACATTTGCAAGTTATACATATTTACAAGGGGATTTAGTTACATACAACATTCCGTTAAGTAACTGGTGATGCGCTGAGGACCGAAAGTTTTGCAGGATTCTTAGATTTGGTTGTTTAGTGCTTTAACAGCTAGTGGGAAGAAACTGTTTTTGTACCAATACCAGGACTCCTGCTCTTCTTCCCCTCCGTCTTCGTTTGGCACCAAGCTTGCTAACCTTGGCAATGTGGTCTGTGACAAGGACCCTTAGGGCAGAAAAGGATGACCATCGGGGAACAGATGTATTTAGGAGTGTTTCCCTGGAGTACGTGAGGCACATGTTGGTTGAGAACAGGACGCCAGTGGAATGGGTTGTAGGTTGGGCTTGAGGGTGCGTACTTGTGGTTCAGGAGTTGTAAGTGTACCCCAGTGGGGCTGGGCGTTTGAGTATATTACCCGGTTTGGTCTGTAGGGGGGTTAGTGGTGGTTGTGGGTATATGGATGGGGGTGAGTGTTGGGGATGGATGGGGATGAGTGTTAGTGAGGGTTGTGGGTGGTGACTGGGTGGAGGGAGGATGTGGGTAAGTGACTGGGGGTGGGGGTTAGGGATGAATTGTGTGCTGGAGGTTGGGAATGGGAGGCTTGCGAGGGACTTGTGTCTGTTTGCGGGGGGCTGGTGAGAGTCATCAGTCAGTATATAATGCCCGGTGGATCAGGAACTTGTTTCTTTAATTTTCCTTGCTTGGTTTGGTGTGCCTAGTGTGTTGGTGTTGCTCATGTTCAGCATACGGGATGCGTGCCCCGTAGTTGCGCAAGTTTGCGTACGGGATGTTTGCTTAAGTCGTTGTGCTGGTATGTGAGACAGTATGTGAATTCAGTCAAAGGCTGGGACTCCCTGGATACTGATGACGCTGTTGTTGTGCAGGCCAGCGTGATGACAGGATATGAATCAGTCAGAAAGGTCTCACCTGGATACTGATGACGCTGGAGCTGACGCAGCACTCGGGCTGGGGAGAGAGGTGATTCATATGCCGCTGTTGCTGCTGAGACGGAGGGACAGGATGGGGGCGCCGCACCGCCGAGGAGGTACTCTGCTGCCCCTTCTTGCAGGTGCCGGGGGTCTGCACTACCGACGCTCCGACACGCCGATGTTGCCGCCGCCTGCTGCAGCCCCGGGTGGGCCCGCTCTCACGCCGCAGGAGATGCTGCCTGTGCCTGCTGTTGCCCCGGATGGGCCCGCTCCCACACCGCTGGAGCACAGCACACCACCTTCAGCTCCGGTGAGGCCGGCTGCTCCTTCGGGACCTGCGCTCTCATTCAGATGGAAGTGCTGGAGGGGAGATGCGGTCTCAGCCATCACAGGCCTACCCACGTGTTGTGTCGTCCGCCGCCGCCATTTCCCAAGCTTGTTGGCCGCCGCACCTTCTCCTCATCGTGGCGTCTCCATGGTGCAGCTGTCGCTCCACGGATCAGGTAGGCTAGGGGTCGTCGTTTGGCTATCAGTTAGAGTGGGAAAAAAATAACGCTAAAATAACAGTAATGGGGAGAAAAACGGGGAAACCTATGTCTCTATGGGAGACGCTCCTTCCGAGGCTGCCATGCTCGGCGCCATTAGAGGTAACTATGGGAGGGGGAGGGAAATACAAATAATAAAATAATTTTGTGTTGGTGTTATTTTTACATTTAACTCTCTATGAGACCCCTATACTAGTTCACAAGGCACGAGGGGCTGGCAAGTCACCTGTGACAAGTGGGTGACTTGCTATTAACCCCTGGCCCCATTACGTCAGAAGAGATCATGGCCCATGGGCTATACAGGCTGGTAACTCTGGGCTGCCCCCTATCCAGTAAAACCAGCCTGGGCACCAGCTATGTGGATCTGGTAGCAGAGAGCTACTGTAGCAGACTGCAAAGCCCATGGGTCGTGGTCTCCTCTGCTCCCCTTCAGCTTTGGGGAGTCAGGTAATGGGGCCAGGGGTTAATGGCAAGTCACTCGCTTGCCACAGGTGACTTGCCAGCTCCCTGTGCCTTGTAAACTGGTATAGGGGTATTATGGACCCCTTACCAGTTCACAAAGATGTAAATGTAAACCTACACATAAGAAAAATAAATATTTTATTATTTTTATTTTTCCCCCATCTAATCCCCTGACAGTCTCTGTAGAGATCACTGACACCTGGAGAGTTTGGTCTCTCCGGCTCTCAGTGACAATTCACTCCCCATGACAGGGAGGGACTATTTATACTTGGAGGGATCATTGATGTCACAGGTCACTCCCAATATAAAAGCCTCTGTCTGCAGTGAGGAGTGAGATGGGAACCCAACTGGGGCTGTGGACTTGAGGGGAACATTGTGGGACAGTGCCCGGGGATGAGGACATCACCTGGCAGTGGAATGGGGATGGAGGAAAGTTTATTTTTTTACTTTTAAGAAACTCGCTCATCTCTACCACTAACCGATTCGATTCTACAATTATACTCTGCTAACTCCTAATACCCCCTTATAATGGTTCTATACCTCCCCTGATATATTCTGACCGCATACCCTAATCATTGTCTCTCCAAATAAGTTGGGGGCAGCTTAGTCAGGTAGGGAGTGAGGGCATGTGTGTGTGTTTATGTTCATATGTTTAACTATGAGTTGGGTAACTTATTAGTATGATGAGTATGAGTATCACAGTCATTTCTTCCCATACCCCCACCTCTCTCTGTGATGGAGCAGTCTAGAGAAAAGAGAAAAACAACATAAGAAAACAAAAACTAAAAAAAAGGAAAAACTGTTTATGCAGTCCAATGCAGTAACATAAAACAGACAGACTTCCATTTCAGACAAATACGAACTGGTTCAAAAGAAGTGTAAAATAATTCATCAATGTAAAACCAATCTTACATATTCTAACTTACAGCTCAACATTAATCCATGTTGATGTTGTGCTTACTAAATAACAGAATGTCAAGTTATTTCCCCCTATTGACCTATATGAGAATACATCTAAACTGTTTAATCCATTATTTCCTATTAAGCCTATTAAATATACTTTCACAGTCGAGTAAAAGCAAATTACATCATGACCACAGACAATTCTGGTAGTTGTTTACAGTTTAAAGTACACAAGTTTATTACTTTAGTGCCCTGAGTCTGTGGGTTCAGATCTAGCTTCCATTTTACAGCCAGGCTGCCTTTTAATTTCAACAATCATTTTTCATCTCTTAGGAAAATATTTGCTCATGGTCTATGACTTTATCTGAGCTGACAAAATGCAGTAACATGGCATACAGAGACCATGTACAGTATGTATGACGTTATCTAAGCATGCATGACAAAAACACTATACATGGACAAACTGGTCAGCAAAGCCACAATTTATAAACCTGTTTGTTATATATTCTAATTCTATTTTATATATTCTATTCTAATTTATGTTTCAGTTTTGTTGCAGAACTTCCAGCAAGTAACTGAACAGGTTCAGAACATTGGGAACTTACTGAAAAGTCAGATCATGGTTGACCAAGCTTTCCTATTGGTTATAAGTACATAACATGAAAATAACCTGCCCTCTAAACCCACCTCTTCAGACAAGCATATAATCTGGATTAAGCAGTACCACTGGGCACATGACATCAAACTCAATACCTACTACTGTGACTCTACCCATTTCTGGGTAGACTGTAAACTCGTAAGGGCAGGACTTGCCCTCCTATCATGCCCAATCTCAAAGGGGTTGATTCAGAGCTAGACGAGAATACTCTTTTATGGGAGAAAACTGCACTGTCTTCTTTTTGGCTGATTCAAAACCAGGTGGAAATTTACACCAGTTTTTTGAATTGGCCCCAAGGTAGACAATAGGGTTGATTCAGCACCAGGTGAGAGAACTTTTTAGGAGAGAAAACCGGCATTCACTATCATTGTCTATCTTCAGAGTGATTCAGTCACCGGATGTATATTTTCAACTGGAGCTCAACCAGCCCCAGGGTAGAGAATGAAAGTGAATGGCAGTTTTGTGTCCTAAAAAGCTGTAGAGTTTTCTCACCTGGTGCTAAATCGACCCGAATGAAAGTGAAAGGCAGTTTTCTCTCCCAAAATTGGAATGAGCTTTTCCACCTGGCTCTGAATCAACCCCCCTAGTGTCTGCTTTGTAATTTGTTGCATTTGGTCTGCAATTGTCCATGTACTATATGTTTTACCCTGTTTTTAATTACTACATTGTAAAATACTACAGAAGAAGATGGCATATAACAACAATAATAAAAATAACACAGGAGTAGGCTTTCAATGTATATATTTTACCCCCTTGTATATACCAATCTCTCTCTCTCTCTATTTATATATATATATATATATATATATATATATATATATATATATATATATACAGGGGCACACCCACAGGGGTGGTGTGATGGGTCTGAACCCTGCTTTCATGGTGGAGCACAGCATGGCTGTGGCTACATTTTGCGGTGTCATGCTTATTTCTAGAGTGGAGCATGGCCGCTGTTTACATCACATCGCTTAGCAGCGATAAGCAGCTAGGCAAGGACTGCAACAAATGAGAGCGGTACTCAAAGGTAAGTGGGGAAGAGGAAGCAGGAGAGGGGGCATGGAATCCACATGCAAAGCATATGCCGTTCAGGAGGAGGAGGAGAAGGCTGTCCTGGTCTAGGTCAGTGGTTCTCAACCTTTCTAATGCCGTGACCGCGCAATACAGTTCCTCATGTTGCGGTGACCCCAAACCAAAAAATTATAATAATCTGCGCTAGGAAAAAGCAACATGCTCTATATTTGAGCGGAATCTGCTGCAGCCTCCCATTGACTTAAATTAGAGAGGAAGAAATGTGTCGGAAACTGTCATTTCTCCGCCTCTTTTTGAAATTAATAGGAGGCTTCGGCGGATTGTGTGGTGACTCGAGATTCTCGGGAGCTCTCTTCCACAAAATTTGCCACACTCACAATGAAATCAATCGGAGGCGGATTCAATGCCGGAAACCGCTGATTTCAGCAGTTTCCTCATTCAGAATATGGGAAAATAGTGGGAGATATGGGAGATAATTATACAATGGAGAACAGTGTGAACTACATCTTATAGTGGTCTCTTATAGTATAAGACAGACGTAGTTCACACTGTGTAAATGTATGGTGCTTTGTGTAAGTGTAAGCTGCTTTGTGTACTGTGTAATGAATACACACAAAGCACCTTACACTTACACAGTATTGTGTGTATGGTGTGTGTACTGTTTTTACATTATTAACTTTTACACCAGCAGGCTGTCTCGCAGGCTCTCTTGCCTCTCCGCCTCTTGCCTCTCTGCCTCCTAGCCTTCTGTCCTCCGGCGCTTGCTGCGTCCACCCACTGATGATGTAAGCAAGCGTTGGACACACGTAATGCGCTGCTATGGACTGGGGAGTGTTCCCCCCGCTTCCCCCGCCCCTTAGGCCCCGGACGGATGATGCAATCACGTCTGCGCATGCGCGCAGGCATTCAGTTTGGAACGCGCATCCATAACGCCGTGCGTTCCAGCTGAATAGCGCTGCTACAGATGGTAGAGCGACTTCTCAGTGGCTAAAGCCATCGGAAATATGGATTTACACAGGGGCTTTAGGCAACCCCTGTGTTTTGGTCGTTTGACCCCCGCCGGGGTCCCGACCCACAAGTTGAGAACCGCTGGTCTAGGTGGTGCAATAAATGAGTGCCAGGCCACAAAGAGTTTATCAGATCCCCAAAGAGAATTATACAAATCAGTGTTCCCCAACCCTCTCACTGAGAGATGCCATAGGGTCATGTTTTGTGGCTCTAAACGCTGACGTGGAGGCTGGTTCACTACTAGCGCCACATATCGCCATGTGAGTGTCTGTATATCAGCACCACTAGTAGATGCTGTAAGCAGGTGTTGGGCGCTATAACCTAGAGTAGTGGTCACTGTAGTATCCTGGCCGGCATTGATGAATATGATGTGTGGTGGGCGATGTAGAAGCGCTCTCCCTGATTCACTGCAGAGCCAATGGAGAATGATAGGTGGTGTCCTAAGGTCAAAGCGCCCAAGACTACACCACATCTAACAACAGCACAACGCTGCAGCGAGCGATAGGTAGTGCTCAGTGCATCCGGAACTCTGCGCTTCACACCATATTTAAGAAAAAACTACACACATAGCTGGTCGCTATAGCATAGAGCACCAGACTCTGTGTCATCAAAGTCTGCTTTTGAACACATATACACCAGTAACAAAGCAAAAACACATGGAATGACATGTGACACTTTAGTGCCAGACCTGTACATACAATTCTACATAAAAATATAACAAAAAATGTATAAAAGTGTTTGTTTGCAGCCAGGAAAGGTCACACAATGATTTGAGCAAAATAATTGAAATTTTAATTGCCCAACACGCTATTCAAACACAACCAAATGAAACCCCATTGAAATGTACGGCAGAGCGACACTGACCAAAAGGTAATAAGTGGTGCTCCTGAACCTAGAGCTCCGGCGCTATATACTGAGTCACCTCTAGTAATACATGTGATGCTACATGGCGCTGTTAGAAGTGATCACCAGATTCACTTTGTTTCATGTCGCGGGGCAACCCGAACTGGATGCCCTGGGTGAAGGCCAGTGGCTGGCTCTGGAATCTTTTAGATTGGTGCTTTCGGTGTTGTTGCCCTAAAGAAGCACCCCAGAAACTGAGGAATTATACTGCATATACAGATAAACTGATATAATCAATTAACAATAAGAAACAAAACTGACACACCGGTACGCCGTCTCCTGACACTCCTAGCTCTGTTTGCTCTTGCTCTGCTCTATCCAGGCCCTTGCATGCATTTGTGCACCCTTTTATGCACTCAGGGGGCTGTGCGCAGCCAATCAGAGACAGTGCAGCCACTGGATGGCAGTTTAAACTGCCCCCAGACGTTTGGGGCTCTCAGCCATCATAATGGTGGGGCTGATTGGCTCCATGGGTTTTGAATGGGCCAATGAACCCAGGGTATCTTGAAGAGCCCTAATCATGATTTTGGGCTAATCAGCCCTGTGATTGTTGTGGGCTTATGCGTTCTGGGTTCCACTGGCCAGTCCTCTGATCCTTGCTCCTACATTAGTGTCCAGCCCATGTCACTCATGCACGTTAAAGCGAATTGCTTGAACTAAATATCTTATGGGCCTGTGTTCCTATAGTTTATCTGTGTATGACCTTGACTGCCTGCTGACCTTGTCCTTTGTTACTTCTCTGGTACTTTGATGACTTCATGTGTATGACCTTTGGCTCTCCTCTTGGATCTTAAATTATTCTCATCCCTGTACTGGCATGTGGTTTCAGAATGATTTTGCATGCATGACCTTTTGCTAGCCCCAGGATTACCCATTTCAATCCTCTGTGAGTGCCTGCCCACCTGGTGTCCCAGGATTCAGGGGATATTGCTTGCGCCTTAAGACCTTGGGGAAACTGCACCTGGCCATGCATGTCCAGTGTCCCTTTAAACGGGGGCTTGTCCACCCAGAGTGAAGTGGCGGGGAAGCTTGGGCAATATCTCTCTGAACTGGGTTCTGTATATGGTCAAGCCTTACAAAAAGATTACAAATGTACCAAAAACTTGGAACACCCAACTCAAGCATACAAACATGCAATTGTTCTAGTCGTTTACAGACTGGGTTTGCATGTTTGATACACATATGTTCTTTTATGCTGTTTATATAGTATTTTGCTCATACTACTGGTGTTTTACCAACTTTCTGTGACTGCTCATTGGAGGTTTTAGGAAGGCATGGAAGGTCTATGGAATTTGCTTGACATGCTCCACTTCTAACATTGGTTATACATACTGCATAGATACCCCTATAGAGGTAGCAGTAGAGAGCATTACATAAGGGAGTAATTGTCATGTGATGTCATGTGGTAATTGACCTATTTTAATGATCTAGAATCGGAATCATTTGTTGCAATAAATATTGAACTTGGTAGGGTGTTTTTTATAATCTTGATTCAACACAATTATTCTATTATGTATTTTTCTCATAAAAAAACATCTGGTACTGGGCTTTTCCATGAAGGAAGGCGCCATATGAAATCCAAGAGAAAGGTACGTAAAACACTATTTGAAAAGGTTAAACTCTCATCCTGTGGTATACGTGAATGTGGTGCACCACTTATAATCAACAATAAAGGCGTACTCACTCACCAACCATGAATCATTTGAAGAATTTTTTGAAACCTGGGACAAACAGTCTCCCAAGGGATCAAAACAAAGAGAAGCACAACCAATAAAATGATCCAATATTTATTACAAAATTTGCACAAAAATTACAAACACCATATACAAGACAACATACAAAACATATTAAAAACCAGGCTGACCCCAATATCCTGCTTTCCTCTACATGACCCTCAAATATAAGGCTGAAGTCAATCTAAATATATTATGTATCCATCCTCATTATAAAATGCATAAAGGTTACATTTTTTTATATGTGTTTAAATTACACCAATCAAAGAAAAAGCTGTGACCAATATACAATACTGTACACACCAAAAAAACCCTATATAAAAAATAAATTTTTTGTGCCGGCACAAAATCAATAACTATTTATCCCCAATTAATTATACAATCTCATCTACAAACAAGGTAATATCAAAAATAAATGTAATATGTGCACAAAATTAATGATCAAAGTGATATAAATAAGGTGCCACACCGCCCCCCCCCATGCCGCGGCTAGCGGACAGTGGGGCCGGGCACATGCCAGGATGGCAATGATCCATCAGGACCTACGGAGCCCACAATGTAAAAAACACATATCACAATAGTGCACTAAGGTCAATGCAAAAATTAAATCAATATATAACTATATTCTTATCTAATGAGAGAGAAATTTTACCCCGATGAGGACTATAATTATTACAATATTGTGCATATTATTACAAATTACAATGTTAACTTTCTTTAGTATTTTACTGTTGCACCAGCCATTAAGGGCTTATGGGCCCCATGTTGCCCCTCTATTCCGGGGCCACCCCTAACACACCATATACAAATCTAAGGCCCTTATTTAACAAGGGATAGCGCCAGGTAGCGACGAGTACGCCGGCTCCCCTCCGCAATTACACATTTATGAAGCCGATCCTGCTTAGTGACTGACAGAGCGCCAGATAGCGAATCATTCATCATTATTCCAGCCTCACCCCACAGCGCCAGCGAGCGACCTTGAACAGCGACAGGTATGACCTCTCGCTACCTGGCGCTCTCCAATGCATTTCAATGGAGCAATCTTTAAATATTCTTAATTAATTGCTATTATTTTTTTTTATTTTTTTTTTTTAATGTCAAAAATTCTGTGACCACTTCTGCAATGTTAGTTTTTTTTTTTTACGGTTAAAAAAAAAAAAAAAAATTGTGCAGAATTGATATTACAGGTCTGATATTAATGTATTCATATTACAATATGTTTTGAAAAACTTGTTTTTTTTTCCCTAAAAATATGGTTGTTTGGGGGTTAAAAAACTACTTTTAACCCATCGCCGCCAGCGCTCTGGGGTTTAAACAAGCATTTCACTGCGCGAGAATTTTTGGAGCGTGATTTGTTAATGAATATGCTGGGAGCCGTTCGCTATGGCCGTTCGCTGTCATGCGCTCCCATACAGCGCGGAACCTGTCAAATAGCGACTCCTCACCCGATATTCAACATTACGGCAAACCGACTGAGTCGCTATCAACTACCGAACAACGGCCAAGCACAGTGACTACTAGCGGGCGCTCTGAAAATGCCGCTACAGATGCTCAACTGTCGCTATCTGGCGCTATTAATGAATCGGCCTCCCAATGTAGGTTGAATATTCTTTTGCATATGACTAGGTCCATATATGTGAAAAGAGACTTGTCTCAAACATTCTGTAAGGGCTAAATATATCTAATGACACTCTGCAGGTCTTGTTGGCTCACAGGAGAAGAGTCCCTTATCAAACATGATGGTGCGTCTGGGTATGTTCTTTCTTCTCACTGTTTCTTCCAGTGCTCCATCTTTTGAGGCTGGATCTTCAATTTCAATATTAGAGCTTGAGATGGAACTCTGCCCGGATCTGCATGGATCATATCCTAAATTCCCATTTAGAAAAAAAACTCTCATCCTGTGGTAAATAGAACATCTTTGAGTTTCACTACACATTATGGGAATTATCGGTCTCCCACTTACTCCTGAGTGCCTAGTTTTCCGTACCCACTATTTACACTTTAATGCGGCTCAGGCTCCAACAGTTCCATGTTAATCCTGACTAATCAGGAAGGGAGGTTGTATGAGCGATGACCTGGTTGAAAGCACGTCACTAGGCTGCGCAGCTGGTAAGATTTATGCCAGACTGCGACAGCGTCATACTGCCCTGGTGCTGCTCCCCACCCAATAATTCACCTTCTAGGGTCAGTGCACTTTTTTTTAGGAGGGGGGGATTTGGATGTCTTTTTTTGATGTGTTTATTTTTTTGTTTATCATGGATTAATGTAGCAATTTGTAAGTTTAGTTACAGCACTTCTAATTGTTGTTTATAGCCCTTATGTAACTGTATGTACTCTTTATCTTAGCATAGATGTGTGTTTATCCCATGCCTGGGATAAGCACACATCTACCCTACAATAAAGAGTACATACAGTATACACATAAGGGCAGACTAGATGGACTGTATGGTCTCCTTCTGCCTTCAACCTTCTACGTTTCTATGTTTCTATAGCAAGTGTCTCTTGTATTAGCGCCTGAAAGTATCCTGCACTTTAGCTTCAGTTTCACATTATTATTTAATTGCAACAATTAGTAATAATGGGTATAATTTGTTATTTACTTGATTAGCACATTGTTTTAACCTAGAGGTGTAACAATATATCTTGTTGGGTGAGATATGTAGCTGCAATTACAGCCTTTGGGCTTCTTTTTATGTGATTCAGTTTTAATAATGTTTTTAATAATGTAGTTTCAATACAAAATATGCTTTTGATAATGAATTATTGGTTTTTGTGGCCATTTTTTTGCTATTATAGCAAAATGGAATTAGTGCATCTCACCTCTAGATGATGGCGGGTGTAAATAACACTGACCGCTGTCAGTGGTGAAAAACAGCACAAATGGCCCACTACCATCTCAAGGTAAGTAGGCAGAATATTAAGGTAAGTTATAAAAAAGGTGTCGCACAACCTGCATGTAGATAAATCACAATAGTGTTGATTCAGCACCGGGAATTTTTTTTTGAATCCACTTTTTTTGGAAAGAAAACACTTTATTTCTCGGTACAATTCAGCACCATATTTAGCTATACAGTTAAAAAAGAATTGCACAGCTAAATATAGTGCTAAATTGCACCTAGTGAAAAAAAGAGTTTCCTCTCAAATAAAAGTGAGTAAAAAAAGGTTTTGAATCAGTGATGATTAAGCCCTATGAAGAAAGACATACAGCCTGATCAAAAAGTCATACAAAAGACTGCCCATATTCATTCTATAGGACTGATGTGGCCAAGTTACTAAGGACAAAAATGAGAATTACTATAGCAAACATAAATAAAAAGAGGTGCTTTCCTATTTACACAGCGCCCAAAACAAGGAATAATAGAATTACCCATCAATCCTTGAAGTGTCCGGAGCAAGAAAATAATCTCTTTACATCTCAGAGAGCCATCCAAGTCACTCAGAAGTCACTGAATGTGCAATGCCAAGGACTAGCTTTACATTTACACAGCCAAACACCTTCCACTAGGTGGACATGTGTTTCAAGCTTTTGGCTCTCATCAGCAGTAGGCCAGATGTATATTCTAATGGACCCCAGGGCCTTAATGTTTGAAATGTCTCAACATTATTGGAATGCGTCAGTCCTGTTGAACTCTTTGTTAATAATTCAGTCAAAAAAAAAAAAAAAAAAAAAAAAAAAAATATATATATATATATATATATATATCAGTGAATTATGTCACATCTGTGTGTTTTGATTTTAGTAAAGCACCTTTAAATTATGGAATTATTTTGTGTTTTCTATGTTTATGGGTTCACATCTTGTTAAAAACTATGCTGGAGTGCTGCAAAAGTAAACACACTTAAATACATATACATGAGGTTTTTTTTATCTTTTAAGAACTTTTTCTTCAGTGAAAAGTGGAAATAGAATATCTAAATACAAATTTATTGCTATCATATTACATATTACATTTTCTAAAATTGTTCGATGATCTAATAATTAAACAGATGTATATTATGAATATGGAACATAGGAGAAATTATCTTCTATGCAAATAGTAGCTATTTTGAAATTGATATTACAAAGGCTCCCCCTTCTGGTCGCTGTGCTACTGACTCCAAAACTATAACAAAAAAGTATTTGAAGTTAAACCTCAATAACCATAAAAATATAAGCCAGAGAAAGCAGCATCCTTAACAGAATTAGAGATCAGCATCCAGCTATCATACTAAGGCCCTTATTCATGAAGGGATAGCGTCAGGTAGTGGCTGGTTAATGAGAGGTAGCGACATGTAGCGACTGGGATTTATCAAGCAGAATCTGTTTAGCGACTGGGATAGCGCCATGTAGCGTCTGATTCATCATTTTCACAGCCTCAGTGAACAGCGCCGGCGTTCAGCCTTGCACAGCGCCAGGTATGACCTCTCGCTACCTGACGCTCTCCCATACATTTCAATGGACGAACCTTTGCTTCTCTTTAAACAGGGTTTTTTTTTTTTTTCAGCGCCAGAGATTTGTGAGGCTGTTTTTTTGCTGAATATGGTGTGAGTCGGTCGCTATGAGCAGTCGCTAACATGGGCTTCCATACAGCACTGTACTGGTCAAATAGCGACTCCTCACAATGTATTTAACATTAATGCACAGCGACTGAGTCGCTATGAACTAGCGACCCACGGCTGAGCACAGTGACTACTAGCGGGCGCTCTGAAAATGCCTGCTACAGACGCTCATCTGTCGCTACCTGCCGCTAATGATGAATCAGCCTGCCAGTAATAATATGATACCATGATAGTATCTATCATAGTAACTAGATAAATATGGAGGGTTATCCCAATAATTTTAGAAAGTTTGGAGAGGCAATGAAAGCTTTACTACGCATTAGTACGCATTAAAGTAAAAAAAAAAATCAAAACACTTTTGGATAATCCTCAGGTCTACACATGAAACTTCAACATACAAACAAGTGCAAACAATCTTTCTTGTAATTATTTAAGCAAGTCCCAAGAACTGAGGCAATTTAGCAGGTAGGGTAGGGGTTCTACCAGTGAGTAAGATTTCTTTCTGTGAATTAAAAAAAAAACAGCAGATAAGAAATGTATTTTTTTGCTTTTAAATACCAGATAGGGCGCGGCAGTATTCTTACATTTGTGAGATAAATGATCTAACACATTAGAAAAAAAATCTGTACTTCAGGTATAGATCAGCTCCATCCTAAACTCAATCATAGAATGTATTTTACACTTTGGCCCTTATTTAAGAAGGGATAGCGTCAGGTAGCGCCTGGTTAATGAGAGGTAGCGACAGATAGCGACTGGTGAACGCCGGACACGGCACGCAATTACACATTTATCAAGCAGAATCTGTTTAGCGACTGGGATAGCGCCATGTAGCGTCTGATTCATCATTTTCACAGCCTCAGCGAACAACGCCGGCGTTCAGCCTTGCACAGCGCCAGGTATGACCTCTCGCTACCTGTTGCTCTCCCATACATTTCAATGGACGAACCTTTTCTTCTCTATAAACGGGGTATTTTTTTTTTTTCAGCGCCAGAGATTTGTGAGGCAGTTTTTTTGCTGAATATGGTGTGAGTCGGTCGCTATGAGCAGTCGCTAACATGCGCTTCCGTACAGCGCTGTGCTTCAGGTATAGATCAGCTCCATCTTAAACTCAATCATAAAATGTATTTTAAACTTTCATTTGTGCTGTGATTGAAAGCCTCTCCAAAAATACATAGGCTCTCAAAATAATTGGATAATCCACTGCGTAATAATCTTGGTTCCCTCAGTGATTAAAACTGGATTCACCTGATCGATTTGACTGACTCATGACATTGTGTTTCCATAATACAAAATAAATCTATTGTTTATACTTTATATATACTTACAATAGTCAATCTTAATAGATCTTTAGCTACAATCTAATTGTAACAAAACCCGTTTATTACAGTCATGGATGGTGGCATAACTAGATATAGTAGGGCCCTGGTGCGCACATAAAATGGGGCCCTTTCACGGCTCATACAGTAAACTTTTTTGTCTTTTAACACAATTGAATGCAACTAGAAAACTAAATAATACCAAGACATGATTGAGACCTTTAAATATGTGAAAGGATTGAATAAGGTTCAGGAGGGAAGTGTTTTTAAGAAGAAACTTAACGATAGAACAAGGGGGCACAACCTGAAGCTAGTCGGGGGGAAGATCAGGAGCAATGTTAGAAAATATTATTTTACAGAAAGAGTAGTAGATGCTTGGAACACACTTCCAGCAGAGGTAGTTGAAAAATCATCAATTGTCACTGAATTTAAAAATGCCTGGGATAAGCACACATCTCTCCTAAGATAAAGAGTACATACAGTATACACATAAGGGCAGACTAGATGGACCGTATGGTCTCCTTCTGCCATCAACCTCCTATGTTTCTATGTTTCTTTGTAAGTGAGCATAAATATGATAAAGTAGGTGGAGGAGCAACAATGATGGGCCCCCTGACCTTCTGGGCCCCAGTGTGGTCACACCCCCTCAAGTTACACTCCTGGCCCTGGAGTCTAAAGTTTCAATTGTAGACAAACCACCTATAAATTATGGAATTATTTTGTGTCCTGAGTTCTTTGTTTATGAGTTCACTTCTACCTGGAATTACTAGGCCAGTGCTACCCTGGTAAGACGGGATGATTGATTCCACCATGGAGGGGAAAAGCGCTAAGATCAACCCCACACTTGGACCCAAAATTTAAGGTATATCACTGTCAACTTATTCCCATGGCTGAGGAGAGCTACTGATTACTGGCCGTGAGCAAGAGTCGTTCCGACTCGAAACGCGTTGGTCGCAGCGCCCGGGGGGGGGCCACCCTGTAAGGTGTACACGTGAGCACTTTCCTTATTGGTTGTATTTCGTGATTTTTGTACCCTGTATTCCTGGGTTTGTTACATTGCACTTTAATAATAAAAGTCTTTTGTTTACTTGAGATGTATGCACTTGAATAGGCACGGTCACTTTTTTAGATTATTATTATTTTTTGGACTTGATTAGAGATTTGGAATGTTTAGATTAGTTTAGAGGGAAGGCTCCCCCTGGTGGTGCATCCACGTATGGCACAGTATTTGTGTTTTTAATCTTGTTTTTAATGACATTACAATAAACTTGATTAAGATTATGACATTTTGAGTGCAAGTGTCAGTCTCTGTGGGGACAAATATTGGGGTGGGTGGAGGCCACTCCATTTGGGATTGTTGGTTGTTTTAGGGTGTACCCCACAGGGCAGTACACCTAGTTTTTATAATTGAGTCGGTGCCGCCCTCTTTTTGCCATTTGCCCTATTGGCCTCATGAGATTATTCCCATGTGAACATATGGGACTGATTAATTAAGCTTCAGGAGATCTCCAGTTGGACAGGTCATATGCCCCCTCATCCTTTTTTGATAATCCATCTTTCCCATCTGAAGTAGGGGCCCAAGAGATTCTTGGGGTGGGAGGTTCCACAGGGCATATGCCTAGTAAGAACATTGGTCAGTTGGAGAGACCCTTTATTACAGAAGGTTACTTTGCAGACTGCTTGTAACCCCTATGAACAGCTGGTTTACTGTCTTCCTGCACCCTTTATGTCCTTCATTAGTTTTCCCCTTTAGAATCTCCCCCCAGGCATACCTTGTTGCTGCAGTACAGGGCCCTGGGTTCATGAAACAGGCAGGCTGATTCATTACTAACGCCAGGTAGCGACAGATGAGCATCTGCAGCAGGCATTTCAGTGCGCCAGTAGTCGCTGTGCTCAGCCATGGTTCGCTAGTTCAGAGCACCTTAGTCGCTGTGCAGCATTGATGAATATGTTGTGGGGAGTCGCTATATGAGCAGTACAGTACAGCGCTGTATGGGAGCGAATGGTAGCGACTGGTCAGTGCAACTGGCTCACACCACATTCATAAAAAAAACAGCCTCACACACAGCCAGCACTCAAAAAGGCTCTGCTGTAGCCCAGAGCGCCGGAGGCTGTGTGATTAAAGGCTGTTTTTGAACATGTATCCACTAGTAACAAAGCAACAACATATGGAATTACATTGTTATAACATTGTGACATGAACACTTTAATACCAGACATAAAAATATTATTAATCAAAAAAGTTTTCAAAAATGTCATTTTTTAGGCCAGGATACATGTCTGAAAGATTTGAGATTTTATTCAATTAAAACAAAAAAAAAATTGGGATCAGGAAAGGGATTTAAGGATCGTCCATAGTAATGTATGGGAGAGGTAAGACGTGGCGCTCTGCAAGACTGAATGCCGGCACTGTACGCTGAGGCCGAGATAATGATGAATCGGATGCTACATGGCGTTGTTCTAGTCGCTCACCAGATTTGGCTTCATAAATGTGTAATTGCAAGCCGTCTCCAGCGTTCACCTGATGCTACCTGCCGCTACCTGCCGCTTACAAGGCACTACCTGGCGCTATCCCTTTATGAATAAGGCCCTTAATCTAGAAATGTGAGGTTAAGCTAGGATAGAAATTTGAGGGTGGTTTTCTCCTAAAACACAAAGCAATTATTATACCAAGCTACTGCTGTCAGGCATGTTGTGGGTTAGGGAACTTGAACATATCAAAAGAATGAAAGAGTAGTTCCTCTCTATATCATTGACCTGGGTAGGCTGGTTGGCAACCAAGAAACACTGCAGAATTTAATGGGGGCACTGTCTGCTGATTTACTGTGCTGAGTAGTGGAGTTACCACCTTACCTGTCACCCCCCCCCCCCCCCCATTTTCCCTTCCCTGCTTCCCACCCTTTTTTTTAAATCCCTTCTACCTTCCCTGATTCCTTCAATCTCTCCCTTTTTCTATACATTTCTCTTTCTCCATTCTGCAGATTAAACTCTTTTTTCCGTGTTTTGGATCTTTTTGTATTCTCTTACAAACACGAATCTGTGGGGTAGATTCAGTACCAGATGAAAACATTTACTTTAGATGAAAAAAATAGAAGTTTTCACCTGATGCTAAATCAATCCCCTTGTATCTATAGATCCTTTATAGATATTCACCATGTCCAGTGCCAAACTCTGTTGCTGACCTGTGTCACAACTTGTCCACATCCAGGCCCATGTCTCACCTTGTTCAGTGCAAGGTCCTCTTACCATCTTGTGACATATCTGACCAGGTCTACACTTCTGCTTCCAGTCATACACTAGTTCCAAGTTGTACCTCAGTCATGCTGCTGGCCTACATGGTGGCTGCTCCGACGTCAGCCACTGTCACATCTTGCATGCTACTTCTTTTACATCTTGCTTGCCACGTTTCAGTGGTCCCAGTCCCAGTTAGTTACTTGTGGACTGTATTGGCAATTCAGTGATCTATTACAGGTGTCCCATTTCTTAGGGATATTGTAAAACAAATATTTATCCGTTACTGACCTGTAAAGCAATTGCAAGCCAAACCTGCAAAACAACAACCACCTGCCAGTTTGCAAGCTACCCCACACCATCATTTCAGGCATCAGCAGCAACTAACACTTATGAGCTTTAACATGAAATGTCTTGTTTTTCATTTTTTTATTTTTGGGGGTTATAAGTGCAAAGAAAATCATAAAAAAATACATTTTGTAGTTTTTTTATATACGTTTTTCAATAATATTGTGCGCAAAGGCCCCATTCCTCCTGGTTACAATGGTACCACTTATGCATCGGTAGACACCCTTTCCTGCCCAGGAGACCCCACAAACTGAAACATTGCTTTAGGATATTTTCAAATAAAATACAACTATTATGCACACCTTGAATTTTTTAAAGAAAAACAACCTTTTTGTAGCGTTGAAGCTGAAATGGGGAGGACACACCATAGATTCTCAATATCCAGAGACGCCTGTGAGTTCTCTGACGTGTTAGTTGTTGGAGTTATTGAATCAGGAGCTGCATTTAGGTTAGTAGATGAACTTGGCACTAAACTTGTGCCTAGAAGAATGTCATCTTTATCGAGATCTTCTGCATTTGTTAATTCTGCTGCATAACTATGAAGTTTTTTTTTAAATCGGGCACATTTCTTGTGACTCAGCGACCTTGGGATTGTGCTGTAATCATAGTCCCTTTGACTTGCGTGACCTGACAAAGTGCTGGAAAGTATGCTGATGACAGTTTTTCATTAGGTCTCAACCAATTAACCAGGACCCTTAAATTCAGACTACCTGCAGTGTTGACCACCCTTATCTGCATATCTCCTCATCTTTTCTTTAGAAATTGAATCCTTGAGAGTCAGGGGCATCTGAACAGGCGCTGCTGGGACATTTGGGATCTTGATGGGCAAAGGTCTGTTAGAGGAGTGGGGTGTTGCTCTGTATTGTCTAAGGAATTTGTACAGTTCCTTATGCCAACCTTTGTGCTATATGGTGGCAATCCTGAGAGTTTTGTTGATGAATTGCATGAAGCGTTCTACTTCGCCATTGGGTTGCGGCCAGTAAGGAGTTATCCTCCTGTGCGTGAAGCCAAGATAATTTGCAAATAACTGGAAATCTGTGGGACTCAATGTTGGTCTTCACAGTTTCAGGTATACCATAAGCTGAAAAGATCTTGTCCAGTTTAGGTGTAACAGCTCTAGCTGAAGTTGTTGACACAGGTTCATTGACAGGAAACCTGGAAAAGTCATCAATGACAAATAATAGATAGGAATGATCCAGAGCAGAGATCAACACTAACAGCAGTCCATGGACCTTCGAACAGTAGTAGTTTAGCAAGGTATGCATGATGCAACAAGAGAGTCCGCTTTACTGTCAATTCCTGGAAACCACACTTTCATTCTCTAAGCAGTTCTTTTGTCTTTATTACTCCTTGATGAGCCTCATGAGACAGCTCGAGTACTCTGTTTTGAAGTTTATTATATATTACACGGCAATCATCACACAATAGTGAGTTAGAGTCCTTGACAGATAGTGAGTGTCTAGCACTGTAGAAAGCTTGCAAGTATGCCCTTTGCTGGGGTGGTTAAAATTGAACCTCAGCATTGAAGGAACTCCAGCTCTTAAATCGAACAGTTTCAATAACTAACTGAAGTTGGGTATCAGAATCCACCACTTGTTTTACTTCCTCAATGATCATCGATCTTGCCACTGAATGTGCAACAACGAAGTGTATCTGTGGCTCTGCTGAGATGGCTGCTGGCATGTCATCCTTGAAATCTGGAGATGGGTGTCTGTTGAGGTAAGTTTGTTAAAGACTGGAATGAGTGGTTTGTGATCACTTGAATTGATGACCATACAGGTAAAGATGAAAAAAAGATCTCTCTCAGTCTGTGAATAACATTGTTCTGTTTCCATTAAGGCATTGCTTGCATAGGAGACTGCAGAAATATTACCACTCTTGGAAACCTGAGTAAGAACCCAGACCTTCTGGAATAGCTTCCACAGCTAGCTCTGTAGACTATAGTAGGTCAAGGCCATGACCATATTGCTTGTCAGACTGGACTTCAATGTGTCAAATGATTTTTAATGTCAATGAGTCCATGACGAAGGAGTATGTTTCTTTGTTCAGAAACTGTCAAATCAGGTATAAACCGTCCACAGGATGTGACCAATCCAAGAAAACTACAAACTTCTGACACATTCTGAGGCTGTCTGACAGATTTTATAGCATCTATATTTTGGGGGTCTGTTGATAAGGCCTTTTCTGAAAGAATTTTCTAATGACTTTTGGTTAAACTCACACTCCAGTCTCAACTGGACTAAGAGTTAAATTGTGAGCTGTCTTGTTTTTCTTGAGATGCCATATATTAGCACATTGTCACTGACGTTCAGGACTCCTGGTATTCCTGAAAGAACTTGTCTGATGATATTCTGAAATACTTCTGCAGCTGATGAAATGAAGTTTATGTGTTTGTACCTCCTCAAACCTACATACATGCTAAAAGTTGTGATGTACCTGCACCTGGGTGCAATTTGAGCTGGTGATACCCTGACTTGATATACAGTGTTGTCGCTCAGCTGCTATGTCAGTTTTGAGTGCCCACTTGAGAAGTGCTGGCCCTCCTCCCCCACTCGCATCCACAGCAGCATGTGTCTTTTATGCCCTCCGGTGGCGCTGCCGACAGTGCACCGCTACCGGAGAACAATTTGAATGGGCCAATCAACCCCATCGGTTTTTGTGGGGCAGGGTGCCCTTGTTGTGGTGGGCTAATCAGCCCTTAGGTTATTCATGGGTCAATGAGCCCAAAGCTGTGCTAGCCTATCCCCAGAACCCTAGCCCTATTAAAAGCTCCTCAGTTCATTGTCTCATTGCCCATGATAGTGTTCTACTGGGTGTTATAGATCCTCTGCTTTGTTACTTTTCTTTGCTTGACCATTTCTTTGATTGCTGCATGGACCGACTCCTGCCTGGCCGCAAGCCTGTATCATCCTCTTTACCACAAACTCTCTGACCACCTGGCTTTGACCTCGACATCGCCCAGTCAAGTCCCTGGTTCATCTGCCTTCACCCTGTAAGTCTTTGCTTTATGCTTTATGCTACCTAAGTCCTGGGGGCAACTGTGTCCGGTGGGGCATATCCAGGAGCCCAAGGAATAGGGGCTTGTCTATAGGCAGAAGCAGCAGCAGAGATTGGTGGCTGCAGACTTACATGCAGGGGCTTGACAGAAGGTGTCAGTTATGGACTTTACATCAGCTGATAGCTGCAAGGTGGGTTTGTTCTTAAGCTGGTTATAAACAATTTGACTAATGACATGACATTGTCAACAAGTGCTTCTACAGGACAGTCATATATTGTGATGATCTGTTTTGGATTGTGATGGTGGTGCATGCACACTCTGAGATGGCTCTTCAGTAACTGAGAATAAGTATGTGGTGTGTGGCTCCTCATTAGGCAACAATGACTGTTGCATTGAATGTACTTTTTGAAACTCACACTGTTCAGCAGAGTGAAATGACTGGGACTTAGATGCTAATCTGAACAAAGTGATTACCTTTCCCACAGTTATGGCAGGCTATTCCCTTAGCTGGGCAGCTTTTAGGATCCTGGTTAAAGTCCCCTATAGGGACGAAACGCGTAGGAGGCACATACAATATCCATTTAAGATTTGGGTAACAGGACGAAAGGGAACCTGGCGGTGAGAGTGACTGTTTACAGCTGCATGATTTTAACCAACTGCTTTTACTTATTGTACATATGTGAGTGCATAAACCCTATTAAAAGTTTTATATTAACCTTTGGGGTACTGCACTAGATTCCTTCTTTATTGATTTTCTCTTGCATGGGATCTACTATGGAGCTCATTTGCATAGTGGAATAAGCCTCCCTTTGCTAACTGGGGAGTGAAGTGTCATATGATCGGGCTGCTTTATTGGCTGCTATATGAATACTGCTCACTAATGAATACGAAGATTGTGGATTTAATCCTTATGGCTCTTTCTTGAAGTTGTTTTGGTAAGAGTCTCATTCAGATGGTGGAGGAGCACTTTTCTTTGTTTAAGACTACATCGGTGGACACTTCTATTTGATGGCTATCACTAGTTATATGGACTCATTCACTGACTTTTTTTCTTCTAATTAAGCTTTTGTTGAAACACTGATTTTTTAATTAATTTACAGCTCTGTGCTTTACTGTATGTGTTATGTTTTAAATTGGAGGGTTGGGATCCTTTTTGCACGTTTGAGCTTATTCGCTGAGGCAGCGCTGTATTTATTTAACTATTTGTATGTGGTTTCAAACACAGCTGAAAGTGAGCGGATCGCGGGCAGAGGTAAGTTACAGTAGCGCAATTGTGCTGCCCCTCTACGCTCCACTGCCACAGCCACCCCCAAAGATCGTGTTTTGTGAGACCCATGTGTGAGCTTTGCAACAGTGATCTGCCCTGACGTGCCTGTGCTCTCTATCAGTGCAGCCTGGCTCTCTGCTGCATCATTAATGCGGGCAGTCTCTAGCAGCTTTGCCACAGTCATAGTGGGATCTCTTAGTGCCTGTCTCCTTAGCTTAGATTAAATCCATCCCTGTATGATCTGAATCTTGATTTCCTTATCAGTGTCAGAAAATTCACAAATGTTTGTGTGGCAAAAGTCTTAACCGTGCATGATATTTATCAATGCTTTCTGTTATCGACTGTTTCCGCTGTCTAAACTTGAAAACTTCAGTTGCAGCATTTGTTTATGGGGCAAAGTAATTGTTGAAGGCTGATTTTCAGAGTTAATAGTCCCGTCTTCTCTGTGTTTGGCAGTGTTGTGTAAACATCATAAATTTGCACCCTAGCATAATGCAGTTACACCTTACCTTTACATTGGAAATCCCCCCCCAAAACAATATATTCTCTTGAAGTGCACACCTCAAGCTTTCCAGGCATACCAGGCTTGTTCTTGTGGGTGCAGTTTTCTGGACGTAAACCTTCGAGGAATTCACAGCTACCGTCTTATTTAACACTAGTGCCCAAAAAGTCACTGTGCCAGGCGCTCTGGTTGAAGCAGCACTGGTTGAAACCTGTCACTGTAGGTCAGGCTCTATTCTGTCACTGTAGGTCAGGTTAGGTCAAAATCTATTTTTGTGGCTTTTTTTGTTACAAATGTGTAATTTGGACAACAACTAAAACAGCCTAAATACACTGTAAAGTTTGTCCCCTTTGTCTCCAGTAGTGATTTCTTGTAACTGTAACTGAAAACACTGACCAGCGACGGAAAAATACAGTGCCAAATATTTTCAAGGTAGAAAAAAATCATAAATATGATGTACTGTGCTGAAAAGGCAGTGGTACAAAGTGGCGCTCACTGGTGCTGGGATAATCAGCAGTGTGGTCCAACAGGCGCTCACACAAGCTGTCCAATACCTAGTACAACAATCAAAGCAAATTAGTTTGCTAGCATTTGGACATTTGGCGCTACAACTTCTAGTGCCATTGTTTCCATAGCACAGCGCCAGAAAAGACAAAATGCTGGCACTCCAACACTAGCACTATGGCCACCAGAAAGATGATAAACGATGCACATCATAAATAAGGCCCTCTGTCATTTTACCGGCATGGCATCAGCTGAGCCCAAACTCAGATAAAAATTGTATCTAACCAAAAAAAAAAAAAGAAACCTGCAGGCAATTTTAATGTGAAATGAGATGCATTTAAGAACTGCATTTAGTGTCAGGTAAACCAGGCATATTGGCCTGTCCAGCTTCGCTGTACACGGATTTAGTATAGGACGGGGTTAGTGTTGCACTGTGCAAGATATTTTTCTGCCTTTGAGTCTGGCCATTATAGAATTGAAATGTGTTCATTAGAAATAGTCATTGCAGACAGAAGGGGAGGCTATATTTCCATAATGGGGACAAAGATAGTAAAAACAACATTATATTGATTCTGAACCTGCTCCACTCCATCCCAGGCCAGCACTGACAAATATTACAAAATATTGTTTATAATTAGAGATGAGCGAGTAGTGAAATATTCGAAATTTCGAATTTCGATTCGAATAGACCGCGTTACTCGACTACTCGACCGATTATCGAATCCCATTATAGTCTATGGGAAAAAAATGCTCGCCACTTGGAAATCTCAATTCGACCACTTGGAGGTCACCAAGTCCACCCTGAAACATCAGAAAATGATGCCAACACTGCTGGAATGCAACTGGGACAGCAGGGGAAGCTTGTCTGGGTGCATATAATGCGCCATAGTCGCACTATTACGCCACTATCACAGCCACTCAACAATACACTCCAAACACAATATAACTTCTACGTAAAGTGAGACAAGACAAGGAAACCTTCTTTCCTCTACATTGCCATGGACCCCAAGCCAAACTGTACAAAAAAGAAGAACAAAATTCTGCACCCCTTAAAATCACGTTGCCTAATGACAACCACAGATGGCATAGGCAAGGGGGAAAATAAATAGACCCCACCCCTAATTGTCATTGTGTGTGTGTGTGTGTGTGTGTGTGTGTGTGTGTGTGTGTGTGTGTGTGTGATGTGGTCAGACATGTCCTCTTGTGTCATTGTGTCACCCCAGCAGTCAGGGAAGCTTACAGGAGGAGGTTTGTTACAGTGTGTCACCCCAGCAGTCAGGGAAGCTTACAGGAGGAGGTTTGTTACAGTGTGTCACCCCAGCAGTAAGGGAAGCTTACAGGAGGAGGTATGTTACAGTGTGTTACCCCAGCAGTAAGGGAAGCTTACAGGAGGAGGTTTGTTACAGTGTGTCACCCCAGCAGTCAGGGAAGCTTACAGGAGGAGGTTTGTTACAGTGTGTCACCCCAGCAGTAAGGGAAGCTTACAGGAGGAGGTTTGTTACAGTGTGTTACCCCAGCAGTAAGGGAAGCTTAAAGGAGGAGGTTTGTTACATTGTGTCACCCCAGCAGTCAGGGAAGCTTACAGGAGGAGGTTTGTTACATTGTGTCACCCCAGCAGTAAGGGAAGCTTACAGGAGGAGGTTTGTTACAGTGTGTCACCCCAGCAGTAAGGGAAGCTTACAGGAGGAGGTTTGTTACATTGTGTCACCCCAGCAGTCAGGGAAGCTTACAGGAGGAGGTTTGTTACAGTGTGTCACCCCAGCAGTAAGGGAAGCTTAAAGGAGGAGGTTTGTTACATTGTGTCACCCCAGCAGTAAGGGAAGCTTACAGGAGGAGGTTTGTTACAGTGTGTTACCCCAGCAGTAAGGGAAGCTTAAAGGAGGAGGTTTGTTACATTGTGTCACCCCAGCAGTCAGGGAAGCTTACAGGAGGAGGTTTGTTACATTGTGTCACCCCAGCAGTCGGGGAAGCTTACAGGAGGAGGTTTGTTACAGTGTGTCACCCCAGCAGTAAGGGAAGCTTACAGAAGGAGGTTTGTTACAGTGTGTCACCCCAGCAGTAAGGGAAGCTTTCAGGAGGAGGTTTGTTACAGTGTGTCACCCCAGCAGTAAGGGAAGCTTAGAGCTGAGACCTCTTAAAAATTGTGTGGAGTCCCAAGAGCTGAGACCTCTTAAAAATTGTGTGGAGGCCCAAGAGCTGAGACCTCTTAAAAATTGTGTGGAGGCCCAAGAGCTGAGACCTCTTAAAAATTGTGTGGAGGCCCAAGAGCCGAGACCTCTTGAAAATTGTGTGGAGTCCCAAGAGCTGAGACCTCTTAAAAATTGTGTGGAGTCCCAAGAGCTGAGACCTCTTAAAAATTGTGTGGAGGCCCAAGAGCTGAGACCTTTTAAAAATTATGTGGAGTCCCAAGAGCTGAGACCTCTTAAAAATTGTGTGGAGTCCCAAGAGCTGAGACCTTTTAAAAATTGTGTGGAGGCCCAAGAGCTGAGACCTCTTAAAAATTGTGTGGAGTCCCAAAAGCTGAGTCCTCTTAAAAATTGTGTGGAGGCCCAAGAGCTGAGACCTCTCAAACATTGTGTGGAGTCCCAAGAGCTGAGACCTCTTAAAAATTGTGTGGAGGCCCAAGAGCTGAGACCTCTTAAAAATTGTGTGGAGTCCCAAGAGCTGAGACCTCTTAAAAATTGTGTGGAGGCCCAAGAGCTGAGACCTCTTAAAAATTGATTGTATTAAGCCCAAGAGGTGAGCCATAATTTTTTTTATTAATACAGCAATTCTACGGCGGTTAAGGAGGAGGAGGAGGAGGAGGAGGAAATGGCACTTCATACAGATGGCACTTCACTCTTGGCTGCTTTCCACTGTTGTACAAGCAAAGTCCGGGTCAATCCACTTGCTGTTCATTTTGATTAGCGTCAGCCTGTCGGCACTGTCGGTTGACAGGCGGCTGCGCTTATCGGTTATAATGCCCCCGGCTGCGCTGAACACCCTTTCTGATAGCACGCTGGCGGCAGGGCAGGCAAGCACCTCCAAGGCGTACAGGGACAGTTCCAGCCACGTGTCCAACTTGGAGACCCAGTAAGTGTAGGGCGCCGAGGGATCGGGGAGGACAGGGGTGTGGTCTGCCAGGTAGTCCCGCAACATCCGCCGATACTTGTCCCTCCTGCTGATAGCGGGCCCCGCAGTGATGGAAGTTGCACGAGGGGGTGACATGAACGTGTCCCACACCTTGGAGAGTGTTCCCCTGGTGACTGTGGGCCTGATCGATGTTGTCAGACTCTGGGAGACACTCTCCTCTCTGCCGCCAGCGATGCTGGGTGGGAAAATCTGCATCATGTTCTGCAAGAGTTCCCTCTGGTATTCCAGTAATCGATTCGTCCTCTCCTCTACCGGAATAAAAGAGGAGAAGTTATCTTTATACCGGGGGTCCAGGAGTGCGAACACCCAGTATAGTTTGTTCTCCAATATCCGGACAACACGTATGTCCCGGGAAAAGCAGCCCAGCATGAAGTCAGCCATGTATGCCAGACTCTGAGTAGGCATGACGTCACTGCCCCCACCAGAAGGATCATTTTCCATTCCCTCCTCTTCCTCCTCCTCTCCGCCCCATCCGCGCTGAACCAATGGGACGCACACAGCCTGACTGCTACCCTCGCAGCCAGCATCCTCTTCCACAGCCACCTCAACGTTGTCCTCCTCCTCCTCATCCTCCTCCTCCTGCAACTGCCACCGAGCAGCAGACAAAAGTGTGGTCTGACTGTCTACCTGCGTTGCGTCTCCTCCTACCCCCGTCTCCTCTGTGTGCAATGCGTTCTCCCTTATTGCGATGAGCGATTCTTTAAGGACGCATAGGAGCGGGATGGTTACGCTCACTATAGCGTCCTCGCTGCTGACCTTCTTAGTGGACTCCTCAAAGATACGCAATACATCGCATATGTCTGCCATCCATGGCCACTCGTGGTTGGCAAACTGAGGGAGCTGAGTTGGATGCACGCGTGGATGCATCATCTGGTACTCCATCAATGCTCTCTGCTGCTCACACACCCTGGCCAACATGCAATAGGTGGAATTCCAGCGAGTGGGCAGGTCACACAACAGCCGATGTTGAGGCAAATGGAGGCGTTGCTGGATTTTTTTTAAGCTAGCAGCAGCTACAGTTGACTTCCAAAAGTGAGCGCACAAGCGCCGCACTTTGACCAGTAGCTCTGCCAGGTTGGGGTAAGTCTTTAGAAACTTTTGTACTACCAAATTAAAAACGTGGGCCAGGCATGGTACGTGATTGAGTTCTGCAAGCTCCAGAGCCGCCACCAGGTTACGGCCGTTATCGCACACGACCATGCCTGGTCCTAGCTGCAGCAGCGACAGCCACATCTCTGTCTGCTGCAATATGGCGTGCCTCACCTCTGCGGCGCTGTGCTTCCTGTCGCCCAAGCTGATGAGCTTAAGCACCGCCTGCTGACGTCTCCCCGCGCCAGTGCTGCAACGCTTCCAGCTAGGGGCTGAGGGCGATGTTAAGGCAGAGGAGGAGGAGGAGGAGGAGGAAGAGGAGGGGGGTCTATCAGAACCCGTGCTGGCAATCTTGGGCGGGGGTGGTATGTAGGCCGTCCCTTTTTGCGACCCCGTCCCCGCTTCCACAACATTCACCCAGTGTGCCGTCAAAGAGATGTAGCGTCTTTGGCCGCAAGCGCTTGTCCAGGAGTCGGTGGTCAAGTGGACCTTTGCGCTGACTGCGTACCTCAGGGCCCGCCTGATGTTACGCGACACGTGCTGGTGCAGGGCGGGGACGCCACACCGGGAAAAATAGTGGCGGCTAGGGACGGAATAGCGAGGTGCGGCAGCCGCCATCAGGTCGCGGAAGGCCTGCGTCTCCACAAGCCTAAACGGCAACATCTCCAGGGCCAGCAGTTTGGAGATGAGGCAGGTTAAGGCTTGGGCTTGGGGGTGACTGGAGGCGTACTTCCGCCTGCGGTTGAACGCCTGTGAGATGGACAGTTGATGGGACGAGGAGATGGAAGGTGCAGACGAAGATGCGGGGGAAGGGGGGGCTGAAGGAGAAGGCCCCAAAGTAGCCGAGGCAGAGGCAGATGTGGAGGTGTCCTGTCTGGAGGTCTGGACCGCAGTGGCAGCACACAACAAAGGGGAAGAGGCAGTGGCAGCAAGACCGGGCGCAGGTTGTATTGCGTTTGCTCTCTCCCACTCAGCCCAGTGCTTGACTTCCAAGTGACGGCGCATGCCTGAGGTGGTCAGATTGCTCTTCTCAGAGCCCCTACTCAGTTTTGAGTGGCAGATTGCGCAAACCGCGCTCAGTTTGTCGTCCGCGCAAACATTAAAAAATCTCCACACCACAGAAGTACGAGGCCTCGTTGGGGGAGCTTCGCGCGACTGCCTGCTGCCGGGAAGAGCTTCGGCCCTGCTGGCTGTGGCCTGCCTTCTCTGTCTGGACTGTCCTCTGCATCTGGACTGTCCTCTGCCTCTTGCTGCCTTATTTGGTGATGCGCAGACCGCATCTCCACTGCTTTCCCCGCTGGATATCACCCCTGTCCAAGTGGGGTCGGTCATTTCGTCGTCCACCACCTCCTCTTCCACTTCCTCTCTCTGCTCCTCCTCCTGCCCACTGGACATTCCAACAGCCTCCCTTGATGGCAACTGCGTCTCATCATCATCGCTCATGATAGCAGATGCTGGTTCCGGGTCCACATCACTAGGAGATGGCGGATACTCAAGTGTTTGGGCATCACTACAAACAAATTCCTCTGCTAGCTCCTGGGATTCTTGCAGCACATCTGGAAAAGGACCCGAAAAGAGGTCCTGGGAGGGGTCAAGGGTGGGCTGACTCTGTTGGCCAGGTTGGGAGGAAGGAGGGTCAGAGTGAGACTGTGTGGATGACTGGGTGGTGGACAAGTGACTGGAAGCGTTATCGGCCATCCATTGCACCACCTGTTCACGCTGCTCAGGCCTCAACAGAGGTGTACCCCGCCCCCCGCATAACTGTCCCATAAAGGCAGGGAAGCTGGATGAGCGTAATGCTGGCTGCCCCTCACCAGCACGCATTGTATCCCCACTGGCTTCAACGCGGTTTGTGCCCCCACCAGCATTTCCGCGCCCCCGTCCTCGTCCACGTCCCTTTGCGCTAGCCCTCCGCATTTCAGACGTTTTACTTTTTTGGCCACGCGTTATGCCAAATATAAATATATTTTTTAGGAGAACACCTGGCTATACAGCCGTATACTGCCAGAAGGTGAAATGGTGCCTATACGCACCGGGTATATAACAGTCTTTTGTTGGCACAGAGGACACAAAACAGTAGAGCCAAATATAAATATATTTTTAAGGAGAACACCTGGCTATACAGCCGTATACTGCCAGAAGGTGAAATGGTGCCTATACGCACCGGGTATATAACAGGGTTTTGTTGGTAAAGAGGACACAAAACAGTAGTGCCAAATATAAATATATTTTTTAGGAGAACACCTGGCTATACAGCCGTATACTGCCAGAAGGTGAAATGGTGCCTATACGCAACGGGGTATATAACAGGGTTTTGTTGGTAAAGAGGACACAAAACAGTAGTGCCAAATATAAATATATTTTTTAGGAGAACACCTGGCTATACAGCCGTATACTGCCAGAAGGTGAAATGGTGCCTATACGCAACGGGTATATAACAGGGTTTTGTTGGTAAAGAGGACACAAAACAGTAGTGCCAAATATAAAAATATTTTTTAGGAGAACACCTGGCTATACAGCCGTATACTGCCAGAAGGTGAAATGGTGCCTATACGCAACGGGGTATATAACAGGGTTTTGTTGGTAAAGAGGACACAAAACAGTAGTGCCAAATATAAATATATTTTTTAGGAGAACACCTGGCTATACAGCCGTATACTGCCAGAAGGTGAAATGGTGCCTATACGCAACGGGTATATAACAGGGTTTTGTTGGTAAAGAGGACACAAAACAGTAGTGCCAAATATAAATATATTTTTAAGGAGAACACCTGGCTATACAGCCGTATACTGCCAGAAGGTGAAATGGTGCCTATACGCACCGGGTATATAACAGGGTTTTGTTGGTAAAGAGGACACAAAACAGTAGTGCCAAATATAAATATATTTTTAAGGAGAACACCTGGCTATACAGCCGTATACTGCCAGAAGGTGAAATGGTGCCTATACGCACCGGGTATAAAACAGTGTTTTGTTGGCACAGAGGACACAAAACAGTAGTGCAAAATATAGTTTTGTATATAGGTGCTAATACACCACTGAAGTCTTTCTGTCCCTATTCCAGCAGCAGCAGCTACCCCTCACTAAAGCAGCCGTTTTGTGCAGAGTGTATATAGTTTTGTATATAGGTGCTAATACACCACTGAAGTCTTTCTGTCCCTATTCCAGCAGCAGCTACCCCTCACTAAAGCAGCCGTTTTGAGCAGAGTGTATATAGTTTTGTATATAGGTGGTAATACACCACTGAAGTCTTTCTGTCCCTATTCCAGCAGCAGCTACCCCTCACTAAAGCAGCCGTTTTGAGCAGAGTGTATATAGTTTTGTATATAGGTGGTAATACACCACTGAAGTCTTTCTGTCCCTATTCCAGCAGCAGCAGCTACCCCTCACTAAAGCAGCCGTTGTGTGCAGTGTGTATATAGCTAGAATGAGCTATATACCGTTCAGCATAGTAGCCCTAATAAGGACTCTCAATGACTCTCTTGTCTTCTGGTAGCTGGTATATATGGTGGTAAATGCGATATTCTGAGCTTCTGGGGCCCTGCCTGCCTACATATGGGCTATATACTGTTCAGCATAGTAGCCCTAATAATAAGGGCTCTTAATGACTCTCTTGTCTTCTGGTAGCTGGTATATATGGTGGTAAATGCGATATTCTGAGCTTCTGGGGCCCTGCCTGCCTACATATGAGCTATATACTGTTCAGCATAGTAGCCCTAATAAGGGCTCTCAATGACTCTCTTGTCTTCTGGTAGCTGGTATATATGGTGGTAAATGCGATATTCTGAGCTTCTGGGGCCCTGCCTGCCTACATATGGGCTATATACTGTTCAGCATAGTAGCCCTAATAAGGGCTCTCAATGACTCTCTTGTCTTCTGGTAGCTGGTATATATGGTGGTAAATGCGATATTCTGAGCTTCTGGGGCCCTGCCTGCCTACATATGGGCTATATACTGTTCAGCATAGTAGCCCTAATAAGGGCTCTCAATGACTCTCTTGTCTTATGGTAGTTGGTATATATGGTGGTAAATGCGATATTCCGAGCTTCTGGGGCCCTGCCTGCCTACATATGGGCTATATACTGTTCATCATAGTAGCCCTAATAATAAGGACTCTCAATGACTCTCTTGTCTTCTGGTAGCTGGTATATATGGTGGTAAATGCGATATTCTGAGCTTCTGGGGCCCTGCCTGCCTACATATGGGCTATATACTGTTCAGCATAGTAGCCCTAATAAGGGCTCTCAATGACTCTCTTGTCTTATGGTAGCTGGTATATATGGTGGTAAATGCGATATTCTGAGCTTCTGGGGCCCTGCCTGCCTACATATGGGCTATATACTGTTCAGCATAGTAGCCCTAATAAGGGCTCTCAATGACTCTCTTGTCTTATGGTAGCTGGTATATATGGTGGTAAATGCGATATTCTGAGCTTCTGGGGCCCTGCCTGCCTACATATGGGCTATATACTGTTCAGCATAGTAGCCCTAATAAGGGCTCTCAATGACTCTCTTGTCTTCTGGTAGCTGGTATATATGGTGGTAAATGCGATATTCTGAGCTTCTGGGGCCCTGCCTGCCTACATATGGGCTATATACTGTTCAGCATAGTAGCCCTAATAATAAGGACTCTCAATGACTCTCTTGTCTTCTGGTAGCTGGTATATATGGTGGTAAATGCGATATTCTGAGCTTCTGGGGCCCTGCCTGCCTACATATGAGCTATATACTGTTCAGCATAGTAGCCCTAATAAGGGCTCTTAATGACTCTCTTGTCTTCTGGTAGCTGGTATATATGGTGGTAAAAGCGATATTCTGAGCTTCTGGGGCCCTGCCTGCCTACATATGAGCTATATACTGTTCAGCATAGTAGCCCTAATAAGGGCTCTCAATGACTCTCTTGTCTTCTGGTAGCTGGTATATATGGTGGTAAATGCGATATTCTGAGCTTCTGGGGCCCTGCCTGCCTACATATGGGCTATATACTGTTCAGCATAGTAGCCCTAATAATAAGGACTCTCAATGACTCTCTTGTCTTCTGGTAGCTGGTATATATGGTGGTAAAAGCGATATTCTGAGCTTCTGGGGCCCTGCCTGCCTACATAGGAGCTATATACCGTTCAGCATAGTAGCCCTAATAAGGGCTCTTAATGACTCTCTTGTCTTCTGGTAGCTGGTATATATGGTGGTAAAAGCGATATTCTGAGCTTCTGGGGCCCTGCCTGCCTACATATGAGCTATATACTGTTCAGCATAGTAGCCCTAATAAGGGCTCTCAATGACTCTTTTGTCTTCTGGTAGCTGGTATATATGGTGGTAAATGCGATATTCTGAGCTTCTGGGGCCCTGCCTGCCTACATATGGGCTATATACTGTTCAGCATAGTAGCCCTAATAATAAGGACTCTCAATGACTCTCTTGTCTTCTGGTAGCTGGTATATATGGTGGTAAATGCGATATTCTGAGCTTCTGGGGCCCTGCCTGCCTACATATGAGCTATATACTGTTCAACATAGTAGCCCTAATAAGGGCTCTTAATGACTCTCTTGTCTTCTGGTAGCTGGTATATATGGTGGTAAAAGCGATATTCTGAGCTTCTGGGGCCCTGCCTGCCTACATATGGGCTATATACTGTTCAGCATAGTAGCCCTAATAATAAGGACTCTCTTGTCTTCTGGTAGCTGGTATATATGGTGGTAAATGCGATATTCTGAGCTTCTGGGGCCTTGCCTGCCTACATATGAGCCATATACTGTTCAGCATAGTAGCCCTAATAAGGGCTCTCAATGTCTCTCTTGTCTTCTGGTAGCTGGTATATATGGTGGTAAATGCGATATTCTGAGCTTCTGGGGCCCTGCCTGCCTACATAGGAGCTATATACCGTTCAGCATAGTAGCCCTAATAAGGGCTCTTAATGACTCTCTTGTCTTCTGGTAGCTGGTATATATGGTGGTAAAAGCGATATTCTGAGCTTCTGGGGCCCTGCCTGCCTACATATGAGCTATATACTGTTCAGCATAGTAGCCCTAATAAGGGCTCTCAATGACTCTCTTGTCTTCTGGTAGCTGGTATATATGGTGGTAAATGCGATATTCTGAGCTTCTGGGGCCCTGCCTGCTTCATATGGGCTATATACTGTTCAGCATAGTAGCCCTAATAATAAGGGCTCTCAATGACTCTCTTGTCTTCTGGTAGCTGGTATATATGGTGGTAAATGCGATATTCTGAGCTTCTGGGGCCCTGCCTGCCTACATATGAGCTATATACTGTTCAGCATAGTAGCCCTAATAAGGGCTCTTAATGACTCTCTTGTCTTCTGGTAGCTGGTATATATGGTGGTAAATGCGATATTCTGAGCTTCTGGGGCCCTGCCTGCCTACATATGAGCTATATACCGTTCAGCGTAGTAGCCCTAATAAGGGCTCTTAATGACTCTCTTGTCTTCTGGTAGCTGGTATATATGGTGGTAAATGCGATATTCTGAGCTTCTGGGGCCCTGCCTGCCTACATATGAGCTATATACTGTTCAGCATAGTAGCCCTAATAAGGGCTCTTAATGACTCTCTTGTCTTCTGGTAGCTGGTATATATGGTGGTAAATGCGATATTCTGAGCTTCTGGGGCCCTGCCTGCCTACATAGGAGCTATATACCGTTCAGCATAGTAGCCCTAATAAGGGCTCTTAATGACTCTCTTGTCTTCTGGTAGCTGGTATATATGCTGGTAAAAGCGACATTCTGAGCTTCTGGGGCCCTGCCTGCCTACATAGGAGCTATATACCGTTCAGCATAGTAGCCCTAATAAGGGCTCTTAATGACTCTCTTGTCTTCTGGTAGCTGGTATATATGGTGGTAAAAGCGATATTCTGAGCTTCTGGGGCCCTGCCTGCCTACATATGAGCTATATACTGTTCAGCATAGTAGCCCTAATAAGGGCTCTCAATGACTATCTTGTCTTCTGGTAGCTGGTATATATGGTGGTAAATGCGATATTCTGAGCTTCTGGGGCCCTGCCTGCCTACATATGGGCTATATACTGTTCAGCATAGTAGCCCTAATAATAAGGACTCTCAATGACTCTCTTGTCTTCTGGTAGCTGGTATATATGGTGGTAAATGCGATATTCTGAGCTTCTGGTGCCCTGCCTGCCTACATATGAGCTATATACTGTTCAACATAGTAGCCCTAATAAGGGCTCTTAATGACTCTCTTGTCTTCTGGTAGCTGGTATATATGGTGGTAAAAGCGATATTCTGAGCTTCTGGGGCCCTGCCTGCCTACATATGGGCTTTATACTGTTCAGCATAGTAGCCCTAATAATAAGGACTCTCTTGTCTTCTGGTAGCTGGTATATATGGTGGTAAATGCGATATTCTGAGCTTCTGGGGCCCTGCCTGCCTACATATGAGCTATATACTGTTCAGCATAGTAGCCCTAATAAGGGCTCTCAATGACTCTCTTGTCTTCTGGTAGCTGGTATATATGGTGGTAAATGCGATATTCTGAGCTTCTGGGGCCCTGCCTGCCTACATAGGAGCTATATACCGTTCAGCATAGTAGCCCTAATAAGGGCTCTTAATGACTCTCTTGTCTTCTGGTAGCTGGTATATATGGTGGTAAAAGCGATATTCTGAGCTTCTGGGGCCCTGCCTGCCTACATAGGAGCTATATACCGTTCAACATAGTAGCCCTAATAAGGGCTCTTAATGACTCTCTTGTCTTCTGGTAGCTGGTATATATGGTGGTAAATGCGATATTCCGAGCTTCTGGGGCCCTGCCTGCCTACATAGAGCTATATACCATTCAGCATAGTAGCCCTAATAAGGGCTCTTAATGACTCTCTTGTCTTCTGGTAGCTGGTATATATGGTGGTAAATGCGATCTTCCGAGCTTCTGGGGCCCTGCCAGCTACAGCCTGTCTTTCCCTGCTGTGAGCGTCTATCCCTCACTAAGTTCAAGCTGCTAATGCTGACGAAGAGGAAGTGCTGAGTTTTGTAGATTCGAGGTCACATGGTTTTTCCAGCCAATGCGTGTAGACGCCGTTCTCGCGATGCCAGCGTCCTCCCAGGACCTGTCCCACCCCCCCTGCATGGTGATTGGTGTAAAAAACGCGCCAGGGAAGGTGTGAGGGGAAACGAATTGTGAGTGCGCCATCGCCGCTGTACTCGATCGAAATCGAGTATGACGAATAGCGTAGTATTCGATCGAATACCGACTCGGTCGAATACTACTCGCTCATCTCTATTTATAATGAACCAAAATAGAGATACATTACCTCAGGAAGGCAGTGACTCTGTCCAATTATGCTGGGCTAAGAAATGGGTCTGAAATTCATTTTTGAGACTTTCTGTCAACACAGGAGTAAGTGCAGCAAGTTGGGCATAGGGTGAACGAACAGGAATTATTATTAACAATCATGACCTATATACTACTAAGGGAGATTTGTTAAAACTTCCATAGGTTTGTAAAATACACTTAGGATATATATTACAGAGGCCGGCATTGTATAGAAATCCTAGGCAATATATATAATGCCTCCTTGTCCATTTCCTAGGTGTTTTCTGTGAAATGCCCAAAAGATCATCAGAGCAAGGTACTATGGAGCCCGCAAGATGCCTCAAACTTTCCGTAGGTGTCAGATGTCGTAGACATTGGTATGATGTGCCTAGGCATTACATACAATGAAGTAAAACATGTAAAAAAAAACACTTTCTATATATTGGCTAGGATTTTTATACAATCGACTTGATTCAGAGCCTCTCTCGCATGCATTCCCGCCAATGGGAATGACATCAAAGGCCCACATTTGTACTCTTTTCCGTGTTGGGTGATTCAGAGCCTTGTTTTTGTGGCCAAGTTGCCCTTTTTGCAGGGATTTACGGTGTGCGTACACCAAACTGAGTGTTCCTCGCATAAATACAGCTCAAGGCATCCGTAATTTTACCGGCTTTGCCTGCGCTTGTGCGTGATTCAGATCCCTGATCTGTGGGGTTTCAGACCTATAAAAGCCATAGGTTTCCGGTCAAAACTTATGCCGTCTTTTGGCGTTGTTGTGTTGCTTTAGAAAATACAGCCTATATTATTCGTACCTACAATGAAGCCCCTTGACGTGTTCTGTAAAGAGTACGAGCATCTGCAGCAGTGGCAGCTGTTAACCATGTACCTTCCAGAGCTTAGGCATACCCACAGTCGCCTGGATATTGATCAGGTGTCTGATCAACAGGTGTTTAAATTGACCGGACTGAACTGCCTTTCTCTTGAGAAGCTTTACTTAGAGTTGCGGATATGGTTGGCCCATGCCACAAGAAGGGGCATGAAATTGGAGGTATGACCAAATAAGTTGGCTGCCTTAAATTTTTAGCGAATGGCTCCTTCGAGTGGTTAGGAGCACTGTCAATTGGCATGTCCCAGCCTTCGCTGAGCCGCGCCCTGATTAAATTTCTTAATAGCATTGCAGTCCTGCAGGAGAAATAGATCTCTTTCCCTGACAGCATGGCAGCCTGGAACACAGTAAGGTTGGGATTTTGCAACATTGCAAATAGTGGATTGGAGAAGTAGGTGCACCTTTTGGCCTTAGTGCAATCCTTTGTAATCTGCTACTATTATGGGATGAGAGAGTTGGATGAGTTAGCATTGGTATACACTAGCGTATAGGAGGCTTCGGTGGTTGCAGTGTCCCAGAAATTTACTTAAAGGGGCAGGGGCATGCATGTGTCGCTAAAAGAGACCCAAACAGAGGACATACATTAACAATGCAAATCTGTTTGTTGTTTGCGGACTGGATCAGAGCAACGACTTTAAGCCTAACACACATGAAAAGAGGACATTGGCAGAAGAAGTAGCCCATATGAGTGGCGAGGGGATGTTGCCTTACACCTTCACCCAAATCATGCAGCACTGGTCGGACCTCAAGCGGCGAAAGTGGCCCCGGTTGCAAAGGTTCTACAGCCAGAACTTCCCAGGTAAGAGGATGTACAACAGAGAAGGTGAGCTATCAGGCTAATAAGTAACATGTTTGACAATTTTATCATTTCTTTTGTAGCTGGGGAGTTCTGGGTGCGGATGAGGGGTCCAACAAGTGGTGCCTAGAGGACCGGGTGTGAGTTTAAGGTGGCAGCCCCAAACCCTGCCAATGTCCTCCTCCTCTGAAGCAGCACCACCACCAGCCATGGAGGCCGCTAAAGAGGAGGGTGTGTTGGGCTTGGAGTCGGCCACAGCTCCTGCACACTTTGGTAGGCCAATACCGCAAAATACACACAGGTTGTGCTGCATGTAATGTCTAAAACATGTTTGCTAAGTGCTGGTGTGTTGTGCTTCTCTGTGCCTACAGATTCATCAAAGGTGAGTCTGCGGCGATGGCCTTATTGAGACGGAAGCAGTGCAAGAATTAGGTGGGTGTGAAGCCAGTAAAGCAGAGCAAAACCCAAACATTACACAAACAACACATTGCAATGCGTACATATACAGGCACACATGTGGGAAAACAAGTGGTAATATATATGTTTTTTCTCTTTGCAGGTGCCATGTTGGTCCCACAAATTATATTACCTAAACATTTTAAAACACAAGACCAAAACAGCAGGTGGCCAAAGTATGAGGTGAGTAACAGTGGGTAGAAGCAGACCACATGGAAACCGAGGTACAATGGTAAGTATGGTGAAAGACATGCAAACCACATGTGATGCCCTAGATGGCAGCAGGGGGAAGTAAGGTAATTATAGAGGACACGCAGACTACATGGGATGCCATAGATGCCAGCTGGGGAAAGAAAGGTAAGTATGGTGAAGGACATATGCAGATAGGCAGATGGGCATGCAGACAGGCAGATGGGCATGCAGACAGGCAGGTGGGCAGGCAGACAGGCAGGTGGGTAGGTGGGCATGATAGAAGGTGGGTGGGAAGGCATGCAGGTGGGTGGGTGTCTGGGCGGGCTAGATGGGCATGATGGCAGGCAGGTGGATGGGTGGGCATGATGGCAGCTGGTTGAGTGGCTACGTAGGAGGTTATGCAGGCAGGTGGGTGGTTAGGTAGGTGAGTATGCAGGCACGCGGGTGGTTAGGTAGGTGGGTATGCAGGCAGAAGGGTGGGTGGTCAGGTAGGAGGGTATGCAGGCAGATGGGGGGTGGTAGGGTAGGTAGGTATGCAGGCAGACAAGTGGTCAGGTAGGAGGGTATGCAGGCAGGCAGGTGGGTGGGTATGCAGGCAGGCAGGTGGGTGGCTGGTTAAGTAGGTGGGCATGCAGGCAGGCAGGAGGTAAGGTAGGTGGGTAAGCAGGCAGGGGGGCAGTAGCAGCAGCATCTTGGCAGGGAGGAAGATGGGGAGGCTTACCAGCATCTGAGACCGGCGACCAAGCATCTCGGTGACATGAACGACGAGCAGGCATTTCGGTGAGGTGGACAGCGAGCAGGCATCATGATGAGTCAACCAGTGGCGGCAAGCAGGTATCTCAGTGGGGTGACCAGTGGCGGCAAGCAAGCATCTTGGCGAGGCAACCAGCGGTGGCCAGAAGGCATCTCCAAGGAAAAGTTGGCGGCTACCATCTTGGTGGGGTGTGCTGTGGCAGTGACCGGCAGCATGGTGGGGCAGTTACCTTCTCCCTCATTGTCTTTCCTCTGCTGCTGTGGTTTAGGGCGGCAGGGGAATAGGCAACTTTCTGCAGTGCAAGAGCATGGGGGGCTGGGTAAGTTAAAGAGCATACCTCGCATGCCTGACACTCCCCCCATGCTAGTTATGGGGTTGTCTCGCGGGAGTTAAAAAAGATAAATCATTAAATAGCCACACAAGAGCTTTTAGCATGTGTATAAATAATGTGGCAATAGAAAATTTGCTGAATGCGGGGATCTGTCTGGTTTTATTTAGTGAGGTGATAGCAGACACCCACAGCATTTAGCCCACTGGTCTCCTAGCAACAGACAGGCATTGTACATGGTGATAGCAGCTGTGTGTGTGAGGTACTGTTTCTGTGATGAGACCACCTGGTGACTAAATAAATATATAAAATATCTACAAAATAAGATAAATTGACTAAAAAATTCTACTTGAAGAGACTGTGCAGGTATATAAAAAGATGGAATAAAACCCTGAGTGGCCGACCCTGGAGTCTAACAGACTCCAATTCCGGCCGCCTGCCTGACCCTCTGGGGCATCCTAAATCAGGATGCTCCACTGTGTAAAACTGCACCCAGGCTGCCACAAAACCCACTTTTTGTCTGGCTCCACGGATAGCTATTCAGATAGGCTTGGCGCCCTGGGATGCAGCCGCTCTGGCACTGATTGGACGAGAGCCTGTGCATGCATCATGGGATAAGGAATGGTACATTTTTGCAGGCAAACTGGGGAGTTTCACATAGCGGGGCATTTATAGTCGGGATGCCCCCGGGGCAAGAAACAGAACTCGGGATATTAAAAATCCTTGGTTTTGTTCACCGAAAATACAAAAAGATTATATGGAAAGGAAACCCGGAAAATGGGAAACCGAAAGACACTGCAGGGAGCACCAGAGGTAACCTAAAAGAAAAATACTGTAAAAATAATAAATGTGCAGAGCAACAAAAAGACAATGAAAAGAATAAAAGGAAGAAGAAACCATTATGGTTTACTAGGGAAGTCAGCACTATCATAAAAGATAAGAAGTCTGCCTATAAGAAGTATAAAGTAAGTGGAAGTGTAGCTGACAGAGAGGCGTGTAAAATTAAACAGAGGGAAGCAAAACTGATTATAAGGACTGCTAAAGGGCAAAAGGAGGAAGAAATGGCCAAATCTATGAAGAGGGGAGATAAAACCTTTTTCCGATATATTGGTGACAGAAAGAAGAAAAACAATGTAGTGTCAAAAATTAGAAATAGGGAAAATAAATATATTGATGGAGATAAGGCTGTGGCTGACCATCTGAATAGCTACTTTTGTTCGGTATTTTCAGATAGTAGCAGGCATTGCCATAGCACAGCATCCAGCTGGGAGGGCACAGCTCCAGAGTTTCTGGAGGCTGATGTCTTAGACGAGCTGGCACATCTAAAGGTAAGTAAGGCGATGGGTCCAGATGGAATCCACCCCAGAGTTCTAAGGGTTTGTGATTGCAGCCCCTCTGACTGATTTACTTAACCATTCCCTTTCAACTGGTGAGGTTCCAGATGATTGGAGAATGGCCAATGTCGTACCAATCCATAAAAAGGGGAGTAGAGAAGAAGCCAGTAATTACAGGCCAGTTAGTTTAACATCTATAGTGGTCAAATTAATGGAAACACTCTTAAAAAACAGATAATTTCCCATCTAAAAATTAATGACCTATTGGACCCAAAACAGCACGGCTTTACTGAGGGCAGATCATGTCAGACCAATCTTATTGATTTCTTTGACAATGTCACTAAAGTGTTAGATGAAGGTGGTGCTGTGGATATCGCCTATCTGGATTTTAGCAAAGCCTTTGACACTGTACCACATAAGGAGCTCATAGATAAGTTATTGAAGGTAGGACTCAATCCCTGGATAGTTCAGTGGATTTCCAGTTGGCTGAGGGATCGGTATCAGAGCGTTGTTGTAAATGGTGTGCAATCTGAACAAAGGCGAGTTACAAGTGGTGTGCCGCAAGGCTCTGTCCTGGGCCCCATTCTTTTTAATATATTTGTAAGTGACATAGGAGAAGGCTTGGTAGGAAAAGTTTGTCTGTTTGCTGATGGAAAATGATTTAGCTTTACTGGATAGATGGTCAAAACTGTGGAAACTAGAGTTTAATGTCTCTAAATGTAAAATCATGCACTTGGGTAGAAGGAATCCCTGCTCTGAGTACCGTATGGGCAGTACTGTGTTAGCCAGGACCTCGGAGGAGAGAGATTTAGGGGTACTGATTACTGATAGCTGCAAGATGAGTGGACAGTGTAGCCAGGCAGTGGGAAAAGCAAGCAGGATGCTCGGCTGCATAGCTCGAGGCATCACCAGTAGGAAGAGGGAGGTTGTGATGCCGCTGTATAGAGCCCTGGTGAGGCCACAGCTAGAATACTGTGTGCAGTTCTGGAGACCTTACCTGCAAAAAGACATTATTCAAATAGAACGGGTCCAAAGGCAGGCAACGAAAATGGTGGAAGGACTTAAACTTAAAACTTATCAGGAGAGACTTAAAGAACTTAATTTGTACAGTCTGGAGGAAAGAAGGGAGAGGGGGGACATGATTGAGACCTTTAAATATGTGAAAAGATTGAATAAGGTTCAGGAGGGAAGTGTTTTTAAGAAGAAGCTTAATGATAGAACAAGGGGGCACAACCTGAAGCTAGTCGGGGGGAAGATCAGGAGCAATGTTAGAAAATATTATTTTACAGAAAGAGTAGTAGATGCTTGGAACAAACTTCCAGCAGAGGTAGTTGAAAAATCAACAGTCACTGAATTTAAACATGCCTGGGATAAGCACACATCTATCCTAAGATAAAGAGTACATACAGTATACACATAAGGGCAGACTAGATGGACCGTATGGTCTCCTTCTGCCGTCAACCTTCTATGTTTCTATGTTTCTATGAAAACATAAAAAAACAATGGGGAAAAAATAAAATATGACTCAAGCAGGGATTAGAAAGTTAGACTCTTTGATTCAAAGTCAATCACTTTTCCAAGTGAGCTATGTAGCTTGCTGAAGCTAAGCCAGACTTTTATACAAATAACTGAGAAGCATGCTGCCCCACTATGATCTCTCTCTTTCTCTCTCTCTGGAGCTACAGACCTCATCCTTCCCAACGTCCCCTCCTCGCCCCCACACCTCTCTACAGCAAAGACGCTGCACCACTCACCTCACAGATCAGCAGCCGCAACCGTTTTGTGGTGTAGCACAAGAAAAGATGCTTCAGAAATATCAGGAATGAATCTAGGTCACAGTACATTAAAAAGACACTAGAGGGAGCAATCAATTATATTAGATACGATTGGAGTTGATATAGCACCAGGAGTAAAATGTGTTCATTATGTAGAAAATGAAAGAAAAGTGAACCTTTTACAAAAGAAATGTGTAAAAAATGTTTTTACATCTGGTGCTGAATCAACCCCATTAGCAGGAAAAACAAAGCAAAATAAACAAAATGACATTTTCTTTCTAGAACAGAATGGGCAGTTTGAAGGGGGTAAATCTAACTAAGCGATTTTGCCTTCTGTTACATTTTATTCTCTCCCATCATACCAGAACATCATAAACAGGAAAGTGTAACGTTAACCTAGTGTTCAGAAATATTTGTATCATCATCCTTTAACTTGACATAACATGATATATTGCTAAAAGCGATGTACAAAATGCCTCTTTACAATTCAAGGCATTGTAGTCTGGGAGGATTTTTATGAAAACTGTATTTGGAGTCATATAAAAATGATTTATTCCATCTTCCAATAAGAAAACTGCTGAAATAGGGCAGGAAGTACAGATAAAAAATATATGAAGCTTTATACAGTCCACATGTGGCCACAGAGATCAAATATACAGCAAAATAGCACTAACACTTCCACACTTTGTCCAAAGCTAAAATAAGTTTTAGTGGATTTGGGTTTAACAAACAATTTAACAAACAAACAAAAATCTAATTTGGCAACATCCTGTCCATTTACATTATTGACAAGTCAGCAAAGCACGTTCTGTAAAATAAATGTATAACATTATTTATAAGCAAGAAACACCTTAGTTCAGTTCTGCCCATCGTGGTCTATGAATGCTAAACCTACAGCGCTACTACAGGTATTAACCAATGCAACTTTAAAACAAGTGCCTGTCACCGTGAACTATTTGGCACTGGTGATAAACTAGATGCAGGCTGGGCGCTTTGGCGCTGACTGTGCTTGGCCAGTCGCCCTGTGGCGCAATGTGGGGCGGAAGGTCCATGTCCTCTTTCCTGCTGAAGACACCGGAGGCCAAGCGCTAGAATGAGGATGGAAGTGAGTTGTGGGATGTTTCAGGAAAAAAATAGGCAAGAATTTCAGATTAGGAACTAATCGATTTTTCTTTGCCTTGCCTTGTCAATAATGCTGTGACTTTTCAATAATGGAAACACAGGACCTAAAATGTCATTTTTGGGGGGTTATTAAATGTTTGATTTTCATGGCTTCTTTTTCTTAGTAATATGTAATTTCGACAACAACTAAAACGCAGCGATTTCTTGTAAGTGTAATGATGAAATGCCGACCAACGCTGGAAAAATACAGTAAACTTTTTAAGGAGGAATAAATATATAAATATGCTGTGCAGCACTGTAAAAACAGCAGTACAAAGTGGCGCTCACCGGTGCTGGGATTATCGGCAGTCCAGTCCAACAGGTGCTGACACAGGCTGTCCAATACCTAGTGCTACAATCAAGGCAAATTAGTTAGCATCAGGCGCTCTGACTTCTAACGCCATTATAGTCCACATCGCAGTGCCAGAAAGAACAGAAACGCAGGCGCTCCATAACTGGCGCTATAGCCACCAGAAGGATGCTAAACATGCACATCATAAATAAGGCCCCAAATCCTAGAGATTTAAAATAGCCACAATGATTTTTAATCTGAACTTTGGATGTCACTTCCAGTCCCTAATAAGTTTCCTTCCTATGTAAACAATTTTTATATTGGACCAAAACCAGCCCTGTGTCTACAACATGCTAGTTCCAGTTAGACATCCACCCCTGGGGCATTACGATTTGGAATGCTCCACTATATGAGACGCCCACCAGTCACCTAATATTCTTACCTTGTCAACGATCCCATGGTTCACGTGGGACTGGCAGCAGCATCTCTCGCATCTTTCTAAAGCTGTGCGTGGCTGCACTCGCCGTAACTGAATGGCTTGCTAAGCTAAGCACGGCCATGCAGGGAGTGCGGCTAAGCACAATAATATGCACAGAGTTAATGGATTTAAACTGACATAATGATATTTAAGGGAGAGCTGCACCTGCGCCTTGGGAACATGAGCAAAGTATGTATAGCAACCGATTGGGGGGTGTCACACAGCTGGGATTTCCAAATTGGGATGTCCCAGGGGGACAGACCAAAACCTGAAATTGTGAAAATCACAGGTTTTGGTCCACTTTAACGCAATCGTAACAAGTTCCAAAGGAATCCAGCATGAAGTGATTTATTCAATTCTTCTTTAAAATTCCATCACAACATTCAATAAAAGCACAATAGAGCGCTCCATAAGCATGATGCAAGGTTTTAAATTGTGAGTAGCTTATTTAGTCCAGGGTCCCACTGGGGCATACCCCTGTGTGCCAGTCTATTGGTACCTGACCTTCTGCAAGATCAGTCCCATCAGCTGCACCTTGCTTGTTTGTGTGGTGTCAGGTGTCCTCTACTAGTACTCTGCAGCTCAAAATATGTATAACAAGGACAAACAATGTGAATTATATTTATACTTATATATATATATATATATATATATATATATATACATTTATAAAAATATATAGTCCTTGATGTTCCATCTCAACACACAAGGTGAACATAAGCATGTTGATGACAGTTTAGGATTATGTCTCAGACAAAAAATGATCTAACAACTGGATTTTGACAGGTTCACACAAAATCTGCTTTTACAAAAGACTCTTGATGTGGTTTTTATCTCTTTTTTACAGATATTCCTCCGATAGGCAGTGTGGTTGAACTTTCAGTCAGATTAAAGTAATGAAAGTTCACATATTATTTATATTAGGAGACCCAGCTGAAATGACTTTATTCTTTGTTATACATATAACTAGGGCACTTTTCCTGCCAACACCCTATAATGTATTTGTTATACAAATAATTCCATATGTGACTGCTCCAAAAAATGGCAGTTTGGTTCATTGCTTTTTATTATTACAAATAATTCCAATATTTCTGATGCTGTCACCAATTGAATTGTTGAGAAGCCAGCCATTTTCTGCTATTCAGAAATTGTGTAGCTGATGGAAAACATATGACACACATATTGGCAGCTCCATGTTCGTACATACAGGTGGCTGGCATGTATTACTGTATGGGCACTGAACAGTGTGTTCAGTGTGGCTTTATGTGATTACATATTACAAATGTTTCATTTTTTTTCGTTGCTTTATACTCTGCCTAAGTTTCATAGCCTATGGCAGTTGAATGTACAACCTGTTTTTACAGTTACATTTATCTACTTTCAAGAGAGCGAGTCAAAGGACATGAGACAAATATCTTGCATGCTTCACCACTGACCACACAACTTTCCAGATGTTTTGAGGTTTTAATTTGCTCCATTTCTATTCTTGTAAAATATAACCTGTTATTATACTAGCAAGACTAGGAAATAACATGGGTTTCCCCAATACGATTATATTTATTAGATTTAGCACACTTAATTGCTGTTTACAATGTGTTCACTCAAGGGTCATATTTAGCCATATTGTAATACTATTGTTACATATGGGGATGAGCGAACTTTTGAAAAATTCGATTCGGCTGATTCGCCGAATTTTCCGACAAAGTTAGTTTCGGTCCGAATTTATTCGCGACGAATCGCAGCTATTTCTGAGCTTCCTAGAGCCTCAATAGGGTTGTAAACCATTCTGCCTTGCTGTAACACGCATAGGATGCGTGCTGGGTTAGTGAAATAATACTGTAAATAATTATGACATGCAGATCAGAGGCATCGCTATTAGAATCGCAGAGCGGCACAATTGCAGAGAGTTGAGGTGGCATCACTATGAGGGGCCCCTATATTGCCTGAAAAACACACCCTGGAGCTGGCAGCAGCAGGAGCCCAAATATTGGCTGAAAGACATCCTGGAGTTGGCAGCAGGAGCAGCAGGAGCCCAAAAATTGGCTGAATGACACCCTGGTGTTGCAAGCAGCAGCAGCAGCAGCCCAGACATAGCTTGCAAGACACACTGGAGTTGGCAGCAGGAGCCCAAAAATTGGCTGAATGATACCCTGGAGTTGCAAGCAGCAGCAGCAGGAGCCCAAACATAGCTTGAAAGAGACACTGGAGTTGGCAGCAGGAACCCAAAAATTGGCCTAAAGACACACTGCAGTTGGCAGCAGCAGCAGCAGCAGGAGGCCAAAATTTGTCTGAAAGGCACACCCTGAAGTTGGCATCAGCAGGAGCCCAAAAATTGGCCTAAAGACATAAATATGTTTTGCACCATTTTGAAAGTGTAAAACGTGGCACCATGCTGAATCTAGTCGCATGCATCAGCCATTGGTGGGTGGAAATCCTGGCTGATCCATCCCTGATTCATTTTCACAAAGGTGAGTCTCCCCACATTTTTAGTTGACAGACGAGTTCTCCTCGCTGTAACTATGGCCCCCGCCGCACTAAACACTCGCTCAGATGGCACGCTACTTGCCGGGCAGGACAGCTTTTCCAGGGCAAACTCAGCTAGCTGCGGCCACAAGTCAAGTTTGGCTGCCCAGAAGTCCAGCGGATCCTCAAGGTGTGTTGGCACATACCTTGATATGACCTGTTGGTTCAGGTCCTGCTCCAGGTCTTCCTGCTGCTCATGAGTAGACTCACTATGCGGGTGTAGAAAGCTACTCATTAGCGACTGAAGACTGAGGCTGCTGCTGATGGAGCTGCTGCTGCTGCTCCTGCCAACCCCCCAGCAGCCATGGCAGTGGAAGGTGTGTGCAGAGGTCCCCCCGGGTCAGACCTGCGAGAGTATGGACCATGGCGCAGATAGGCATCGGCCAATTGACTACATAGAATGTCTTTGTAGTAGGTCAGTTTGTCCTCCCTCTTGGCGGGTTTAAAAAATGCCCGGAAGCGAGGGTCCAATAAGGTGGAGAGCCAGAAGTCATCCCGCTGACAAATGGAAACAATTCTGGGGTCACTACGCAAGCACGTGTGCATGCTTCCTGCCATTTGCGCAAGTGGCTCGGAGGGACTACCTGTCTCCATCTCCACTGCATACTGCCACGGTCTGTCTGGGTCCTCTGTCTCACCTTCCTCACAACCCTCTAGCTCCTCTGGCTGCTTCTGCTCCTCCTCTCCTGTCCGCTGACTAGATAAACCAGCCATTTCGCCAAGCCTAAACTGTGCACTGTGCCACTCATCCCCCTCTTCCTCCTCCTCCTCCAGTTCAGCTCCAACGGGGTTCATGTGGCCGTAAGATGTAGACGCCATGTCTCCAGTGCCCTGACCAGCCATGGTTTCCAACATGTGCTGTAGTACATGAATCAGTGGAATCACGTCGTTCATCCCGTAATCCTGGCGACTCACAAATAAAGTGGCTTCCTCAAAGGGCCTGAGCAAACGGCAGGTGTCACGTATGAGCTGCCACTGGTTGACATTACACAGGGGAGTCCCCCTATCCGCTTGGATCATCAAGAAATCCTTGATGGCTTTTCTCTGTTCGTATAGTCTGTCCAACATATGCAGGGTGGAATTCCAACGGGTGGAAACATCGCAAATCAAACTATGTTGGGGGCTACGGTTCTGACGCTGTAGCTCAAGAAGGGTGTGCTTGGCAGTGTATGAGTGGCTGAAGTGCATGCAAAGTTTCCTTTAAGTTGTTAGGATGTCTTGCAGATGGGGGGAAGACTTCAGAAACTGCTTCACAACCAGATTGAAGACGTGAGCCATGCAGGGCGCATGGGTCAGCCTTCCTTGTCGCAGCACAGACAAAATGTTCTTCCCATTGTCGGTAACCATGGTTCCCATTTTCAGTTTTCTTGGAGTAAGCCATGTTTGGATTTCTTGATGAATAAATTTAAGCAGTTCCTCCCCTGTGTGACTCCATTCGACAAGACAAACCATGTGAAGCACAGCGTGACACCACCATGCCTTGCACACATGGTAGGCTGGAGGGGCACTGAGACTTGAACCTACAGTGGAGGGTGAGGAGATGGCGGAGGATGAGGAGGCCAAGTCACACGGTGTCACAGGCACAACGGCCAGGGAGCGCGGAGGCTGAAGCGGCGTGACCTGTCCAAGTTGCTGCTGCAAAGGGACCACATTCACCCAGTGGGCCGTAAACGACATGTACTGTCCCTGACCGTAGTTAAAGCTCCAGACATCGGCGCTGCCATGCACTTTGCTACACACCGACAGGCTCAAGGACTGGCCCACCTTCTGTTCAACAAAAGTGTGCAGCGCTGGTACTGCCTTCTTGGCAAAGAAATGATGGCTTGGGACTCTCCACCTCGGCTCGGCACAAGCCATCAGTTCTCTGAAAGGTGCAGAGTTCACTACCTGAAAAGGGAGCGACTGCAGCACCAGCAACTTGGGCAGGAGCACATTCAGCTTCTGCGCCGTAGGATGAGTGGGCGCATACTGCTGTCTCTTGGACATGGCTTCTCTGATGGATTGCTGGCGGGATGCATGACTTGGAGGAGGAGGAGGAGCAGAAGCATCTGGAGCGACAGAGGATGGATATGACGCACAGCTGCCTTCAGCTGAGGTGCTGGAGCCTTGGCTGCCAGAAATTGGGAGCGGCGTGCCACTTGGTGAGGAAGCAGCCTGGACCACCTCTTCGGAGCCTCGGTTCTCCCAGGCCGCTTTATGGTGATGCATCATATGTTGATGCAGGGCCATGGTGCCAACATTTGGGCCCTGGCCACGCTTCACCTTCTGCCTACATATCTTGCATGTGGCCATGTTACCCTCCTGCAGATGCTTGAGGAAAAACTGCCACACTGCCGAGTAGCTACTTTTCCCACCAACAGCCCGCACTGATTCACTGCTACTGTCGCCAACTCCAGGAACCCCTGCTCCACTACCTCCCGATAAGGTAGCCTGCCGCGCAGCAGGTGCTCTACCCTGGCCCCGTTTGGCTCCAGGCTTTACAATTCTGCCCCCATGCTGACTGCCAACCATGCTGCTAACACCTTGCTGCCTCAGCTGCTGACTCCGGGGCAACCTGCGCCCCTCTTCTCCTGATGATGAGGATGAAGCCCCTTCTGCACCCGGCTCCCAAGTGCGATCAGCTTCATCATCATCATCATCATCACCGAGTTGTGGCTGCACGTCACTGATGTTCTCGGTTTCCTCAACAGGCTGGAACGCTCGCAACAACACCCACGCCACTCTCCACATATCTATTTGTCTGCCTAGCTAAAGAAGCTACCTCCATTTCTTGGCTGGGCAGTAGCTGCTGACAGTCCTCTATCTAATCGTCCTCCTCACTAAAGAGTGGAGCTGAACCCAAATCATAGGATACGTCGCTGGGGGAGGGAACGGCATAGGACAGAGGCAATGGGAGGACAGGGACTGCTCTCGGGCCATGCCAACTCAGGGTTGTGTCAGAGGAACCTACCGACCCTACACTGGGGGTGTCAGATGTAACGTGTGATGATGTGGATGACCGCGTTAACCAATCTACCACGGCAGATGCGTTACTGGTGGAGACATGACCACTAGCAGATACTGGCAGATCAGGTCACTCACCGTGACTGCTGCCACTGCTGCCACTCGCCCCTAGTCTGCTGCGACCTCTGCCTGCCAAATCTTGGCCTCTGCCACTCCTCTTTGAACATCCTGGCACTTGTCTGCCTGACATTTTTATGTATTTTAAATGAGCAATAGGCACTTAAAAAAAATGTGTTTACTTTAAAAAGCAGAAGCTAAATAAAGTGAGCTACTGCTTCTCTGCACCAGATACTATGAAAATTGGCAATATGGGATACCCTGCGGGCTGGTGTCTTTACAAGACGCAAAAAAACAATTCAAAATGCAATATATTAATAATACAGAGCCTTTAGAAGCTGATTTAGTATAACAGATAGGGTGAAATGTGCTGGTTTGGGATGCCCATGCAGCCTGGTGTTTTTACAGGACGCACAAAACCAATTCAAAATGCAATATATTAATAAAACAGAGCCTTTAGAAGCTGAGTTAGTATAACAGACAGGGTGAAATGTGCTGGTTTGGGATGCCCATGCGGCCTGGTGTTTTTACAGGACGCAAAAAAACAATTCAAAATGCAATATATTAATAAAACAGAGCCTTTAGAAGCTGATTTAGTATAACAGATAGGGTGAAATGTGCTGGCTTGGGATGCCCATGCGGCCTGTTGTTTTTACAGGACACACAAAACCAATTCAAAATGCAATATATTAATAAAACAGAGCCTTTAGAAGCTGATTTAGTATAACAGATAGGGTGAAATGTACTGGTTTGGGATGCCCATGCGGCCTGGTGTTTTTACAGGATGCAAAAAAACAATTCAAAATGCAATATATTAATAAAACAGAGCCTTTAGAAGCTGATTTAGTATAACAGACAGGGTGAAATGTGCTGGTTTGGGATGCCCATGCGGCCTGGTGTTTTTACAGGACACACAAAACCAATTCAAAATGCAATATATTAATAAAACAGAGCCTTTAGAAGCTGATTTAGTATAACAGATAGGGTCAAATGTGCTGGTTTGGGATGCCCATGTGGCCTGGTGTATTTACAGGATGCACAAAACCAATTCAAAATGCAATATATTAATAAAACAGAGCCTTTAGAAGCTGATTTAGTATAACAGATAGGGTCAAATGTGCTGAAATAGTATGCCCATGTGGGCTGGGGTTTTTACAGCATGCAAAAAAAAATGAAAACTAATCGAGTTATAAGAAATGCTTGTGTGTAAAAGATAGGGTTAAATATGCCACTGCCAAGATGGGATGCACAGTGGCCAGGAATATTTACAGCACAAAAAAAAGCAATTTAAAACTGATCTGGCAAATGAAGTGAAGTGAAAAAAAAAAAAAAGTTTCCCTGTCACTTTCTCTGCTGTCCCTGCCTGGATCGTTCCTGATTTTTCCCTATCTTTCCCTATCTTTCCCTGGCTCTCCCTGGCACTGTGTGGGTCTCTGTGGGTCTCCCTGACTCTCCCTGCCTGTCTGTTAGTCTCTCCCTGTCTGCAGCAACCTCCGTTCTGTCTGCAATGCAAGGCTGAAATGCGCACAAGCAAGATGGCCGCCGTTTATATAGCACTGTGACGTTACCAGGCTTCCTGGCTACTGATAGGCTGCATGTGACCTTCCCATGATAACTTGCCCCAGGGGACATGTCCAGACATGTCCATCCACCATTTTACAATGGCTGTAATTGAAATAAATGGAGTTTAAAGGAAAACTTCGATGGATCGAATCGCGGGGAAATTCCGATTCGTTCAGAATCGAATTTTTCCTGAAATTCGGAATGAATTCGGGTTCGTCCGGATCGATTCGCTCATCCCTAGTTACATATATATAGAGCCTTATTTATCAAGCACTTCTGCCAGATTATGCCACATTGGTGAAAATTATTAGTGCAAAATATATTATTTTTTTAGCATGTTGCTTTATCGCTAATGTTTTCGTTAATGTGTTTCTTTAAGTGCAGAAACATCCACCAGTATAAAAATAAAGTGTTAAATAATATTTTTCACCCCTCTAATTTGCACTGCTTTTGTGTAGTCTATCAGAAGTGCCTGATAAATTTGGCCCATAATTCCTAGTTTTGCATCTCCCCTCTTTTTGGGCAGCCTAAAGGAGGGGGCTTAGAATGTTAAGGTGACCATTCCTAAAGATATTAACCTTTCCACCACAGTAAGAATTGGGATTACATTAGTTTGAATGCCTCTGAGGGGACTCAGGGGACTGTTTAGCATCTTTCTGGTGGCTATAGCATCATGCTTGATAAATCAGGCTCTATCTATCAGAAACCCCCCAAACAAGACCCTCTTGTAAAACTGCACCCTTCAACATATGCAAGACTATATTCAGGAAGTATACTGATCTTTTAGGTGCCTCACAGGAATTAACACATTATGAGAAGCTCCATTTAATCATAATGTAATAGTATGTAATGTAAGGAAGGGGTTAATCCAACTGACAGTTTAGGGCAAGATTTTCCCTTGGAGGCCACCCAGTTGCATTGTCAGTATGGCAATGACCAATAGATTAAACTGGTGTGAGTCAGATGCTGAACCATTAATTGCTACAGAGGATATAAAAAATCTACTCACTCCTGTTAAAATGGCATTTGTGGTGTAAAAAACAGACCAAGGGGAGTTATATCAGAACTTTTTCCACCTTTAATGTCACTTATATTATCTACAAATCTATTTAACAAACTGAAATCTTAAAAATATAAAAATTACGTGATTGCATACATTTTCACACCTTTACACTAATACTTTGTTGAATTACCCTTATCACATCAGCTCCTGTAATTCACTAATCCACCAGCAAGCAGCAGCGCAGCCCTATCAGTGCTCCTGGTTTTTCTGGAGCACAGCTTGCTACTCCCATAGGATTTAATAGGCAAACAAATGTGAATGTTATTTACCAGCTTTTGCTGTTGTTTTAAATCAAGTTTTGTTCATGCTTTTGGAACATATGGGGAGAACAAAAATAAGTGCAACAAAGTTATGCTACATTTTTTTTTCTTACTCTATGTACAGCATATATAACATTATTTTTGTTTACTAATCCCCAGAGGACCAAGAGTCAAAAATGACTTAAACCAGACCAACCACAACAAACAGTGCTCATATGCATCCCTTCCAAGGGCAATTTAGATTGCTGCACATAAAAATTAATTTAGATTTTTCTAAAAAAAAACCATAGTACATTTTAAAAACAAAATGGTGGTTCATGCATCTGCAGGCCAACTGCAAACAGGAAGTGCTGCTGGGTTTCCTGTTAGTGTGCATTGCCTGTTATGGTAGTTGAATCCAAACAGCAAATGCTGGGTAAGGAAGCTCCAACACAGCCGCTACTTTTCTTTTCCAAAGGTGCCAGGCTGTTTGTCCGTTTTAAGGATTATGCTTCTTATAATATAGCAGGTTGTGTGAGGGGAATGAGTGACAGGGCTGCAGTGGGTTCAATTCAACACTGTTGTTTATTTTAGCGGCTGGGGATGTACGTATGACTGTTTAGTGCATTGCTAGGGGTTGTGTAATCAATAAATATTTTTGTTACTGCTACCAGCACATAGCCTTGTAGGAACCAATCCTTTCTTTGTGGTATATGTTTTTTTACTCAGTCAAAAGGTAATGATTTTGACTTTCTGACTGAATGGTTGGGGTGGGAGCGTGCACATGACAATGTGGATGCAGCACATGCTCTTCTTTGTAACTCATTGTTTATAAAAAGGTTAGTGTTTATGGGCATACTGGGTGGTTTCACAGTGTAGCCACAGTGGGGGAAAGCAAGCAGCTGGCTCTGGAATCTTTTTGATTCCAGACTGGCCGCTGCTGGATTTTGTCCTGCTCTAATGCTGTTTTTTGGGGAAAAGCAGGCTCACTATACCACTATAAAACAATGCCGCTTTTAAACCTGGTGACTGAAAATAACAGTATAAAAAAAAAAAAAATTGGCTTATTGCTGTAGGGTGTAGGGCTGATTGATGGGGGTGGCTTATTTTCTTTTATTGATTATTATAACAGCAAATTGGGAATGGCTAACAGGGATCTTTTAAAGACACCCTACAGTTTGTAAAATAACGTATTCCCTCAATGATAAGGCACCTAAGAAACAAAAACAAAGTCAATCACCTGGTCTATCGATAAGCTTGATCCCACAGTGGTAGCAGGGCCGTGGTCTCTGCAGCTGCACATGGTGAGAAGCTGTCTTATGCCATTCATAACAGCAGCAGCACCAGCACCTTCATTGTGACCGGGTGACAACACTTATGAAGGGGCGCAAGCGGTGCGTGCCCCAGGACATCCACCACTTGCCCTGCTAAGGGGGCCTCCACCAAACTTTGGAGGCTTTTCAGGGCCAGCAACAAAGCTATTGGCAGCAGTGGGGCCCCCCGCACCCGGGCAAGCCTTTTTTTGTTTTTGCAAACCTGCAGCCAAAGCCGCCACAGGGCAGGACAGAGAGTCTACAGCAGCAAAGCCACCATCAGCAACGCTACAGTGATGGGTATGTGTAGAGCTGTCAGTTGGTGGACGCTCACTGTACATAAGCCACCGAGCACAGCCGCTGGCAGCCTAATGCGGAGAACTGTTTTCTGCTAGACCAGCTGGGGGCGACCATATTACCCCCCGCCCAGAATGGCAAAGAAGGAGTTCTCAAGCAGCACACACCCGCACAAGTGTGGCACAAGGGGCTCACTCTGACGTTTCCAGTAAGTAAGCCGGTGCCAGACAATCACCAGTTACTTGGACTATTATTTTAAATGAAGAAAAATACTGTATCTGGGGCCTCCACCAGATTTTTTGCCGAGGGACCTCCACCACACTTAATCCGGCCCTGTCTGCAGCAGCCCATAGTTAATTAAATGTCGCTGGATGGGTGAGGTCTGATTATTTGGAGGTGGCCAAGGGGCCATGTCAGGATGCATGTGTGATTCTAGTCCAAAGTTTTCTCTGAGGTCCATAGCATTCTAGTTCTGCCGCTGTTCCTGTCCATAGAGATCAATATATGCATACCTCAATGGACGTGGCTAAGAAAGTAGAATATTTTCTAATCATCACATATGTTCAGCTAACAGTGGCCAAGCACACAGGAATGTTTCCGGCTGCACAACATGTCCTGCCTAAGTCACAAACCACCTTCAGCAGACAAAGGACACAAGGGCAAGTATCATTTACACACAAATATGTGGAGGAGACAAGGTGGACTATTAAAACATCAGGGACATTCCAGACCTCATATAATCTTGAAAATTTCTTTCTGCAACAGCGGACTTCTACAATTATCTAAAATCAGTCAACTGTTGAGGACAAGATTTATAGCTAAAACTTAAAAGTATTCCAAGCTTATACTGGACCAACAGCCATGATCATTTTACTTTGTCAATAATTTTCCCATGCTGCATCAAGGTTGAATAGCCGTTTTCCACCTCAGCTATCATCCTTGCAGCCAACTGCCTTTAACCCTTTAACTGCCAGCCTATCTGGAGATTTTGTCACCCTCTATTGCCAGACCATTTTTCAATATTTTGCGCTGCACATGCTTTCCAGGAGTTTCCCAGGAAAATTATATATCGTTTTTTTCAGCAGAGTCTGGGCTTGAACATTGAAATGACTTGGTTGTTTGGTTGGGCCTTGTTCTAGTGTATTCTTTTTTCAATTATATTGCATGTAAAAGCCCCATTTCTTCCGGTTACAATGGTACCGCATATGTATTGTTAGACACCCTTTCCTGCCCTGGAGATTCCCCCAAACTGAAACAGCGCTTTAGGAGATTTTCAGATAAAATAAAACTCTTTACATTTAAAATACTCCCCACAAACTATATATTCTCTGGAAGTACACACTTCAAGCTTTCTAGACAAACCAGGTGTCACGGACCGGGTGTGGCGGCACAGGTGTGGATCCGCTGTGACTGTGGTACTGATAGCGAGTGCCGTGTCAGGGGAGCGGAGTTTAAGAGGCCACCGGTATTCACCAGAGCCCGCCGCAAGGCAGGTTGGTCTTGTAGCGGCGAGTGACCCCCAGGTCGCTACCCCCCAACAGCGGCTCAGCCACACAGTCAGCCGAGGTACTGCCTGGTGCAAAGTAGGGAGGCAAAAGGCGATGTCAAAGTTCAAGCAGAGGTCAGGACTGGCAGCGAAGGTTCAGCATCGGGGACATGCAAAGGTCGGTACATGGGTGAGCAATCCCGAAAACAACTGACTTTCTGCATACATAGGAAGACCAAGATCCGGCACTGATGGAAAGGAAGTGCCCCTTAAATAGGGGAAATGGATGCAGGATTGGATGACTGGGTGGTGTACCGGCCCTTAAAACTTCAGGAAGCCGGGGACGTGCCCGCAACGGACCCTGCGAGGAGGCAGAGCGAGGAGAAGGGAGACGACCGGGAGCAACTGGCGGCGGTCAGCAGGCGTGCTGGAAGCTGCGGCCCCACCGGCAGGAGCGGGTAAGGAGGGAGAATGGGGAGCGCTGTGAGATGGACGCGCAGCGCTCGCCCGAGCAGCGGGAGCAGCAATGGAGGTGAGGGGAGTGCTGTGAGATGGGCGTGCGGTGCTCGCCCTAACACCAGGCTTGTTGAAGTGGGAACAGTTTTTTAGAAGTAAACCCCCAATTCATTCTTTACTAGCACAGGGTTTCCCTAAAAAAAATAAAAAGCAGAACCAAAGCCAGAAGTCTGAAAAATCAAGGTCCCCTAAACAGAACAGGATCTCATGCCCCTCCACCCCTCTGTCCAGCAATCGCCACTTCTGACAACTGTCGGGCTGGGAGCGGGATGATGTCAGCAGGGTGGGGCTAGTGGTGAAGATGGCAGTGGCCATGGTGTCATTTTTATTATTTCTTTTTTACCGGAAATGCCGCTGAAGAGAGAGGGGCCTCTCCTGAAGCCAGAGGAGCCTGGGGAATCAGAGCCCCCCCTGGATAAAGAGGATATCTGGATGGATCAATTAAGGGGTCAGGCAATAGAAGGGTTAAAATACCATATCTTGCACTTGCTGCTAAGCATGGGCATATTGGAATGTTGTGAAGCCACCGGTTTAAATTCGGCGCATTCGCGATGTGCCTTCAAGATGTTGTGAGGAGCGGGCTTGAGCACCATATGATCCCCACTTCCCCTCCCTGCCAGCAGCGGATGTGTGGGAGGCATTGCAAGGCACAGTAGTGGGATGCTCATGCTGATCAAGCCTATGCAAGGGGCCCCGGACGTGTTCTCCACAAGCGTGGGTAGGGGTGCGGATGCCTGATGTGCAGCCACGTTCGCGCATCCCAGTACTTACATAGTCCAGAACTAAGCGGCACTTCCACTTTGCCGCCTGCCAGCTGCACAGTGGCCACCATTGCTAACAACATTATGCCATTATCCAACACATCTATGTGCAGCAATCTGTATTGTGATTAAAAAAATAAAATAAATCTGATGAACCCTCTTTGATTTGAGGGTGTTTGTCTGGTTTAAATGTTCATCCTATCATTCTTAATAGGATAAATATGTATCTTTATTATTTATGGCAAAATTTCAGTTTATCTGTTAATCGATGTGCAGTCATTGCTACAGTTTCTTCTGCTACATTGCTTTCTATGAATATAAATATAGAAAATACTCAATCTCAATCATAGCTCGGAAGCATTAATCTTGCATTAAGATTACATATGCTGTATGGAATTATTACATGTAGTGAAAGGCATAACAGGGCAGAGCAGGCAGTTGGCAGGCAGGGACCTGTTGGCTCCTAGACACGTGACTCAGGCATCACATGACATCTTACCTCACTTGTCTGAGCCACATGGGGAGAAGCAGGCAGAGATGGTTGGTGTTTTTTTTTACTGTTCCCTGCCCACCCATCCCCCACTCTCTCCTCTGTACATTACTCCTCACACACGTGATGCTAGGCTCCCTTGGGACACACTGCTTTTTGTGTGGTTCTTAGAAGGGTTGCCACACTGCCTGGTATGGGATTCTTTTGGGGGGTTCTGCCATACTTCCTGTCATGAGGTTCTTGTGGGTGGGGAGCTGCACCGCTTAATATTTTGTGGTTTTCAGGGTTCTACTGGTACTCTACTTATTTATTATTTTGTCTGGGGGGTATGCTTTTTAAATAGGAACATCGGAACCAAGATAAAAAGTTCTCCCCTAATCTGCCCCTACTTACCTTCTGCATGCCACCACTGCCTGCTGTGGTAACTGACAAGCACTGCCTTAGCAGTGCTCTTCAGTGTCCCACAGTGATCTCTCAGCTCTGCAAAGTCTTGTGTGATTTTGAGTTGCTCAATTGGTTCCCATTCATGGGCACTGCCCAGTTGCGAGATTGGGGGCTGCGCGCAGTGCCTGATGGGATGCAAGATGGTGCCGCCCGTCGGGAGGTCACCTGGGAATCCAAGGGACCCAGAAGATGGATCCCCTGCTGAGGTGAGCAAATTCTACCCAACTGTTAAACCGGGGGGGGGGGGGGGGAATAGTCCTGTGAGTACTGGGGGAGGTTTTTAATGTGTGTACTCATGCCTTTGGGAAACCGCACGGTCCTCCTCTGAGGTGTAAAATAGGTGAAAAGGTGAAATTTTTGCCACACCAAGGATTGGTATAACCTACATAAAGGTTAAAAACATCACCACTGCCAAGCCAAAATCGGTGCAATAATAATAAGAGTTTAATTTCAAACTTGTTGAATGTTAGTTCGACTGAGGCAAGATCAATAAGGTTAGGAGAATCCTAATGAAATCTGATGAAATTAGCCTGAGGGTTAATGGATGGAGAGATGGAGATGGGGATGGAGACGTCCAAAAAACACACACATTCATACTCAAATGGAAGGAGATGGAGGAATGCTGAAAACAGAGAAACACTTAAAAAAGTGAGAGTTGGTGGAACACAATGGAAAGAGAGTACCAGAGGGAATAAAAAAAAAGGAGCTAGGGAGAGGCGCATGGAGGAAGAAAAAGGAGGTGAAAAGAAAGCAGGAATACAGAAAAGAGCCTAGAGTGAGATATAAAAAGAAATATGGTAATGGGGGAAGAGAGAGAGAAGTTGGGAGTATGAAAAGGAAAGAGGGGAAAGAGGGTAATGTGGAAAAGAGAAAGAGAGAGAGAGGGAAGAAGGTCATGTGGTAAAGAGAGATAGAGAGACGGAGGGAATGTGAAAATGTTAAAATGAGAGAAAGAGAGAAGATGTTCATGCGGAAAAGAGGGAGAAGGGAATGTGAAAATTAAAGTGAGAGAAGGAGGAAATTTGCCAAAGAAAAAGGTCATGTGGAAAAGTGAGCAAAGGGAGGAGGGGATGAGTAAAAGAGAGCGAGAAACTGAGCAAATTTGGCAAAGAGAGAGGGGGTATATGGAAAAGAGAAAGCAAAGGAGGGAACATGGAAATGACAGAAAGAAAGAGAGAAAGTGAAAAAGATAGAAAGAATGAGTGAACGGAGTGAAAGGGATTAGCAGGGGATGTGGAAAAGAGTGAGAAGAAAGAGAGGAAACAGAGTTGAATGGAAAAGAAGCATCAATGACAGGAATAGGGAAACGTAAAGGTAGAAGGATTAAATAAAATAATACAAACTATAGCAAGTATATTTTTGTGAATCAGTGTGTGTTAATGCTGGCACAAATTTAAGCCAACCCAAAAAAAAACATTTTTTCCTTTCTCTCCTGGATCCCTGCTAAGCAGGCATAATTTGAAGCAGGTGGTTTTTAAGGAAGGCCAAAACTCTTACAGCCTGGCTCTGAAAGTTAAAGCTGGAACTCCTGTGGTACAATGTGAGACATTGGGCTATATGTGTAAATAAAATAGTACAAATACATGTAAAATATAAAACAGTACAAACTATAGCAGTTTTTTGTGTAAATCAGTGTGTGTTAATGCTGGAACAAACTTAAACCAACCAAGACAAAACAAAAAAATGTTTTTTCCTTTCTCTCCTGGATCCCCTCCTTAATTCAAAGCGCATGATTTATAAGGAAGGCTAAAACTCTTGGAGGTTGACGGTGCATACTTCTGTTCAGGATGTGAGTGCATTGCATATTTGGAAGCCAATGCTGACGATCTAAAGGAGCAATTGGCAACACTGAGAAGCATTGGTATTATGGAAAAGTCTGGTGCTCACCGAGCAGGCACTCTTTGGGTTAGGGAAGGGTGGTGGTATGGGGGGGGGGGGGGGGGGCAGGAAAAGCAGGATAATGAGGTTATTGGTTGGACGAGTGTTTAAACTAAGCACTGGTGGGGAGGGTATAAGTAGTTATAAAGGGGAAGTTAGGAAAGAAAGTGACAGTGGATGTAGACATCAAACTGGGTGTGGAGAAGGGGGAGCACATTGAGCAGGAATAAGGGCAATATACAAAATTACCATAAGCATTTCAAATGCATGCTTATGAATTTTAGAAGCTTGACAAATAAATTGGTTGAACTAGAACTGATAATAACAGAGTAACAATATGACACAGTGGGGGTCACCAAGATATGAATAGATAAAAAAAAGCTATGACTGGGCAGTAAACCTACGAACCTCCAGATAAATCTGAATCCACAGAAAACTTGATGCTAAGGCAAATAGATATAGCCGCTAAACTAAATGAGGTAGCTATTATGGGGGACTTTAACTACACAAGCTCCAACAAGGGGGAGAGCCATATTGGACTTAATACTAACCAATGTACCAAAGTAACAAAGGTACAGGTTGGGGGACACCTTGAAAACGGTGAAAATGTGGAAGTTCAGAAAGGCAAAGTTTGACCAGCTTAGAGATGCCATAAACTGCATTGGCTGGGAAGATGTCCTTAAAAACAAAAGTATGGATAGTAAATGGGATACTTTAAAATAAATCCTAATTTTTCATTGTGATAGATATATACCTTACAGGAATAAAAGGGTTAGAAACAAGAGTAAATCAATGTGACTAAACAAAAAGGTTAGGCCCCCCCTTTACAACAAAAAAGGCATTTACATTTTTAAAGCAGGAATGGACTGTGGAAGCTTTACACAACTATAAAGAAGAAAGTAAACATCAGATAAGGGCAGCAAAGCTGTAGACGGAAAGACAGATCGCCAAAGAGAGTAAAACTAACCACAAAATGTTCTTTAGCTACATAAACGGTAAAAGGTACAAAGCAAGAAGGGGACGCCTATAGATGGGAATGAGAAGAAAGAAATTTACTAAACATCTTCTTTGCTTCCATATTCACAAAATAATGTGACATGCCTGGTGAAATGCAGAGCAATAACCCAAACTCTCCATTAAATGTCACTTGTTTAACCAAGAAAGAAGTGCAGCACCGTCTCAAGCAGATAAAAATTGATAAATCTCCGGGACCAGATGGCATACATCCCTATGTTTTAAGGCAGTTATGTATAGTAATAGACAAACCATTATTTCTAATATTTGTAGACTCAATAATTACGGGGGTTGTTCCTAGGGATTGGAGCTTATCAAATGTGGTGCCAATATTCAAAAAGGGGGAACCTGGGAACTACAGACCTGTAAGTTTAACATCTGCGGTGGTCAAGCATTTTTTTAAGGGATATTATCCTGCAGTATCTCTGTGAAGATGTCCTTATTACTCCATATCAGCATGGATTTTTGCCAGACAAACCTAATCAGCTTTTATGAGAAGTTCAAGATTGGATCAGACGGAGTCTTTGAATATCATATACCTTGACTTTTCTAAAGCATTTGATACTGTGCCACATAAAAAACTGGTAAAAAAGATGAGAATGCTTGCTCTGTGTGCAGATGGGTGAGAAATTGGCTTAATGATCGTAAGCAGAGAGTGGTTATCAGCGGTGCATACATTTTGCCACTGACATAGGAGGGGATTCTTCTTTGTAAGAGCAGTGAGACTATGGAACTCGCTGCCAGAGGAGATAGTTATGAAGGATACAGTAAAAGCATTCAAAAGCGGCCTGGATGCCTTCCTTGTATGTAATACCATTTCCAGCTATGGCTACTGGACCACTGAAAGGAGATAAACAGTCCAAGGCGGGGAAAGTCAAGAAGAAAAAATAGATGAAAAAAGGAAAATGCGGGAGAGAGAGTAAGAGTGAGAGAGACGGATGGAGAGAGATGTGCAAAATATGGAGAGTAATGGTGGAAACGGGGTGTCCGAACATTTTCCCCCTTAATAGAAAGCTTGGGTCCAGGCACGACTGTATCCCATAATCAATGTGAAATTTTTGCATTTCTTGTAAAATGCCGCTTAATACGATAGCACTTTAAAATGATGCTGATAATTATTATGATATATATATATATATTTTTTTTCTTTATATATATATTATTATTATTGTAAGTGTAATGTTGCTAGTTTTAGCACTTTAACTCCTGATGGTATGGCGGCATGGTGTGGTTTCTCTTTTAAGCAGCTGCAGGCATTGCCCCTTTAAAGATGTGATAGCATCTTTAGCTGAGCATGCCCAGAGCAGCACTGTAATACAATCAGGAAATCTAGCCCGGCAACCTGATGATGTGAAGTGTGCGGTATGCATCTCTGCTTTCTCATCACTAACATGAAAACCAATAAGGCATCTGAAAAGCAGTATAGTTATTGGGAATAAGGAAGGTGTACACTGTACTGTGATAAGATGTCAAGTGTAGCAGATGAATAGCTGATACTGATTTCTGTATTTCAAATAGTCGTAGAGCTGGGGGATGCAGGGATATCCTCAGAGGCATCATAACATTTCTCAGCAGGCTGCTGGATTGTTAGTACTGTATGAAAATGCTAATTTATCTTCATTGTTGAATTGTTTTCACATCCATGCAGACTAGTATTTTACATCTGATGCATTTCAAACAAACTGGACAACCAATCTGGTTTGTTGTTTTGTTTAAAGGCTTTCTTCTTATTGGTTATTCTGGACAGCTGACAGGCTTTCTGTAAATCTAGCTTGATTCTTCAGTGTTTTATTTTACAGTAGCTTTGAAATCAATCAGACATAAGTAATAAAAAACAGTTGTTCAAAACAAATTCAAGATTTATTACAAATAATTAGAACATGTATCAACATAGTTAGGCTGATTGTGATCATAAAGTGTTGTAAATTAAATCACTGACAGTATTAATAATAACCGCATGTTAATAGTGGTCATAATAAGAAAGAAAATTGTAGAAGCTTGTGCAGAATACAATTTTTTGCACAGATATGCATTTTTGCCTTTACTATCATTCAATAGTCTAGTAATAAAAATCACCCAGATAGCAAAAGGAGGGGTTACCATTGATAAATAAAATGTTTTTCCTTCTTACAAGAGGGAAGAAGAGTTGGGTGGAGGGCAGGGTTTGAACTGACCATGCTGCTTTTACAGGGGATAATGGATCCTCTCTATTGTTCTATTCCCTAAGCCAGCTCCCTGGGGTACCCATCTATATTTAGGGGTGAACCAACAGGGAGAGTTCTGACAGGGCTGGCATATTATATTTAACAGTAAAATATTATTCCTTCTTGCTTTAAAATGCTATGAGGCCTGTGACCTACTTATTTTGGTAACATTTATAACTGATCCCCTTCTAGGGGGTACTTGGAATAGAGAACCCATGAACTACAGCATACCTGAATGGTCCTTTTAGCAGCTGCAGCCACCAGACAGCTGCATGCTTACAAATAATTCAAAGTAATATGACTAATGTTAGCAATCCCAACATGGCACCTAATATACCAGGCAAAACCATAATCTACTTTTATGTATGTTGTCTATGCTTGATTGGAAATTTAGATTTTCAGATCTCTCTCTCAGTTTTTGTTTTACTGATGTTCTGGTCATCATTTCAATAGTAAGTATGTTTTCCCTGTTTAATGAGGTCATCATTGTGAGTTACGCTCATGACATTGCCACGTACAAAGTAGAGATCTTACCTAGAACCATGTATGTATAGGAATCTGTAGTAGCTTTTTGTATAAGATCCTAATGCACCAGTGTTCAGCATATGAACAAGAGTGAAGGTACGCTTGTAATTTTCTTACTCTACAGTATACATAAAAGCCAAGGACGGGTGCTAGGTTGGGCCCAATATGGCATCATTTATGTCAAGGCCTTTTTATTATTTTTATTTTGACTTTGTACTCAAGTAAATCAGCTACTACAGAATGTATGTATGTACAACTGAAGATATATTTGACAAGTACTGCATTTATATAAATAATACACTAGTATTGCAATCCTTTTTGTTTTACTTTATTTATATATTGATCCAGAAAAGGCAAACAAAAAGCTTAATGGACCTTTGCCCCTCATGGGTAATGTACCAACAGCTGTAAAGCATTGTCTAAGTTACCAGCATCTTTTAAAAGAACAAATATTGTTTGGAGATGTGACTACGCCCGAACAGGTAATATAACTGAATTCCTTTGTTGATGAAAAACTCCTACATATTTTGTAAGATAACAATAAACTAAATTGCAAAAACCTGTTTTTTTTCAACAGCTATAGTCAAAAGTCATACAGGGCCACTTAAAAATAGTGTTAATTTGGGAGTATGAATTTAGGAAAAATGGACATATGAGTTTATGGGAGGCTATCAGGAAAGTCTTCAAATTTGGGCTGTGGAGCTCAGGGCAGTTTAGAAAGCGAAAATCTTGATTTTTTTTTCCACATTAGCAGATGCATACTGGGGCCAAAAATCACTCTGGGAGTTTATTAACCCCGACCAACCCATGACCAGTCCATGAGCTGCTGAGCCCTGTCCCACATGAGCTTTCCAGGTGGTGGTGTGTTCAACAGATTAGCCTATAGCATGGTTGCAGTGTCACATGGTCGGTGGTGTTTTGGCAGAGGGATAGATTGGTGCCAGGTACAGGGAGAGGTGGGGGGTGGCTTGAGAGGAAGAGAGTATTAGAAGAGGAATAAGTAAATACCGTCACAATTTCAGGCTGTAATGAGCCTCATGCTGGGGGTTACACCCAGTCAAGCTGGCATCAATACTGTGTGACCCTTCTTATTGTGCTCACTATGATGAGCCTACTCCTGCTCATTGGTGTATAAGACCATATTATTTGTGTCAAAGTATTGAAAACCCTGTCCATGGATAAGCAGGAAGGTAGTGCATAGCCTATCAGTGTACATTTTACCCTAATTTAGAAGGCTACTCGGAAATGTCTGAAACGCATTTAGCAAAGAAAATGAAAGGTTAAAATGAAGGTATAGTTTACTTGTATTGTAAATTGTTTTTCTACATAATTTTGAACCCACACTGAATTTCAAGGTAAAGAATTTGTAGGACAAATAAACAGGAGACTCACCTTACCTACCTGACCCAAGGTCAAGGTCCTTTTATCATATGCTCCCTTGCTGTCTTTTGCAACATGGGCCTAGTCTACTGTAAACCTTCAGTCAATAATGAGAAAAAAAAAAATCAGCACACATTTTGATGTATTCAGTAAATACATGCATAAATACATCCAAAACATACAGTATATACATAACTAAAATAAATATCTATAAAAAAAGTTTTAGGTTTAGTGGACTGGTGTCAGATCAAACATGGCTGGCATTTTATGGCCTGTGGAACTTGGCAAATGGGTTGATGTTTAGCATTTAATCTGAATTATGCCTAAGGCACAAGAACGGATAAATATGCTATTTGGACCTCTTATGAATTATTGGATGATTATTTCTTAAAATACTGTATCTTGCTGATTCATTTACTATTGTCAATTAAGCTTTGGTAACTGACCATCATTATTTCTTGTGCATTAGGAGTCCTGTCCAATAGGTCTTCCACAGCATGTCAAAATAGTAGAAGTTGGACCCAGAGATGGATTACAAAATGAAAAGGTAAAGTATGAATAAACAATCACATAACCTAAGGTTTATATGTTTGCTACATTGTATGCTTCTCTAGCTGGTAAAAGCTTGTTACGTTCTCTGCTGGTTAGAGGCAGAGGAGTGCGTATAATGAAATTATCCCCAGTCACGTTGCCAGAAGAGGAGGAAGATAAGAGTTAACTTGCGATTTTTCTGCTTACATAGATGACTAACAGGATACAGCAACTTACCAATACTACTTATGGACTCTAAACCTTAGTAGATCATAGGAATAAGAATATGAGTTTCAAGCAGAAAATATTTGTATTTGGCAAACAGTCAAATTTAAAATTTAGCAGCTAATGTTCTTTATATACCCTGTACACCCTACCAACCTATTTCCACTTACCATTCTCAAATGATTTCATGTTGTCAATTACCTAAAACTGTGTTAGAAATAAACAAACAGTGGATAAAGAAAGTTTACATACCCCTGGTAAGCTGACAGGTTTGTGTCATGTAAAAAAATCAGACCAAAAAGAACTACTTTAGAATTTGAACAATTTAAATGAAGAAACAAAATAATGTGGTTACATAAATATACACATACTTTGTTAAAGTACCATATTTCAGCATTAGGTCATTTTGGCTAGGAGTCCATCCGCATGGCACATTTAGACTTTTCCTTTCAAAAGCTCTCCATCTGTAAGATTGCTAGAGTATGTCCTGTGTACAGCCCCCTTCGTGTCAACACATAGATTTTCAACCAATTTAGGTCTGGGCTCTGGCTGAGCCATTCCAAAACTTTGATCTTCCTCTGGTGAAGAAATTCTTTAGTTTATGTGGAGGTATACTTTGAGACGTGCATTGAAAGGTGAAGTTCCTGAAGGATTTGTGTCCTATTTCACTGATATCTTGAACTGTTCAGAATTCTCTCCACCTAAGCCCCTGGTCAGCTGATTTCCTCTCTTTGGGGCATCCAAAACTGGGATGCCCTACTGTGTGCGGGGCATCCCAAACCAGAGGTGCTTCTGGGAGACGGACAAAAACCTGGGAAAGTGAAAATCCTGGGTCTTGGTCCACTTTAAAAATCTTTGGCAGTTCATCTCACTTGTCCTCAAACAACCCCCTCAACACACAATACAATTCAAGGTCACTTTTAAGCCCTGATTACCTGACTGTAATTCGAGGTCTAGAATTTTTTCTTAGGTGCAGATTTTTTTTTTATTGTGATTGGGAAACTTTCCACATATGAGGAAACACCCCTTAAGCAGTAGTCACTATGATGTGGAGAGCTCTATATATAAATTGATGAGTTTGTTGAATTTCCACAATAGAACAAGAGCTACTTATTAATATAATGTTGATTGGCATTAATAAAAAGTGCAAATTTGTGCTTAGAGAAACAACATTATATACATATCATTGACATGTCAAGCTGCATAAAGAGGATGTATCCATGTATTTGGATTCCAAAAGACCCACAATTAACCTTTCTGAGATCAGAATCAGACTTAGGGCCTTATTCATGAAGGGATAGCGTCAGGTAGTGCCTTGTAAAGAACAGGTAGCGACAGGTGAACGCCGGATACGGCTCGCAATTACACATTTATCAAGCGGATTCTGTTGAGCGACTGGGATAATGCCATGTAGCATCCGATTCATCATTATCCCAGCCTCAGCGTACAGCACCGTCTTTCAGCCTTGCAGAGCGCCAGGTATTACCTCTCGCTACATGTCGCTCTCCCATACATTTTAATGGACGTTCTTTTACTTCTCTTTAAACGGGGGTTTTTAGCGACTCCCCACAATGTATTCATCAATGCTAAACAGCGACTGAGGCGCTCTAAACTAGCGACCCACGGCCGAGCACAGCGACTACTAGCGGGCATTCTGAAGTGCCTGCTACAGATGCTCATCTGTCGCTACCTGCCGCTAATAATGAATCTGCCTGCCCGATGCCAGATATGTACAATACATTCACTCAAGGATTTTGTATTTGCTCCGAGGCTAGATAAAATGAGTAATAGGTAGGGGGAGTTTACCAGGTAGGCCAAGGACATTTTGTATGGGTAGGTAACCAGATAGGGGAAGCCTGTCTTCCTTATTCACTTGCCCAGGCAAATGTTACAAGGTTCCACTTGTTATGGAATGTGCCACTTGGTCGGGTACTCTATGAGGAAGATGGAAAATTAGGTCTAAGCTATAGAGAGATGGTGAAGATGTTCCAGTACCATGAGTTGAAATCAGGCAGCCATTTTAGAGGCAGCAAATGTAGAGCACATACAAGTCATATGTAAAGTGGGGGGAAACAAACAACTGTGATAAGCAGGGACATCATTATCTTACCCAAAATATAAAATTACCCTAGGAAGTGAGAGCTGCAGAACTACAGTAATGCATTACAGATCTGCCATTCTATATGAAGTGAAAAAAACATATATCTATGTATATAGTAACACAAAAAACTATGTTTTTTTATATAAGGAATTTGTACCAACCAATATTAAAATAGAGTTAATCAACTGCCTGTCAGAGGCTGGGCTGCCTGTAATAGAAGTCACCAGTTTTGTATCTTCAAGATGGGTACCACAGGTAAGACATTTTAATTTGGAATATCTATATATTTTATATATAAAGATATACAGAGAAAGAGAGCAGCATATAAGTAAGCCTGGGTGATATCCCAGAAAGAAAATGACCTGAGAAGCTGTACAAAACATACCCATGACAAAAAAACCCTCAACTAAAACACCATTAAAGGCCTTTAACAAATACATCTGGTCAGGAAAGTGTTCTATACTGTTACAAGGCAAGTAAGGAAGTTGTAAGTACATAGTAGGTATCAGAAAACTATTCATTTTATAATGTGCATCATTCTTCTAGCCCTTGTATTTGCCATGAAATTTGGCTTTAGTTTAGTCAGTCTATTTGCAGTAAAAGAATCACTTTAGATGAAGAAAGCATGAAAATGAAAGGCAATGGCACACTACTTTTCTGAGTAGTAAAAAGTGCTATTAACTTTCATTGTATTCCTAGCTGCTGATTCAAAAATAGTGAATAATCTTGTGCGTTCTTCAGCTAAAGTGAATGTTTAGCCCTATTGTGGGTTATCCCTTCTGTATACCAAGTCCTTCATTCCAGTCACTCAGATCCTTAGTGCCAACACCCCAACTACAAGAGTCAGCATGCCTCAGAAGTTCTAGTTACATTATTTGTAAAGCAGCAAACACTTGTAATTTTATAAGGCAGGGTCCCCTTCCCACCTTCTCCAGGCCTGCCAACAGGTTATATTTTCTGGATCAACACATAGCTGCCCCTGTAGCTCTGCTGCTGCACTAGTTACTTCATCTGTCTATCTTTGTGGAGGTCTGCAAAACCTGGCCTGTTGGTGGGCCTTAATGAAAGGGTTAGGGTCTAAAAGTCTTCATTTGATACATTTGTTGCTTAAGCTATAGCCATATTGAGAAAATTAGCTCAGAACCCTTAAGTCCTTGTGGAAACAATGGGGTCAATTCAGCATATTGGAGTACAAAGTGCCCTTTATGTGAATAATAAAATAGAAATGCCCTTGTTAAACCTGGTGCTTATTTGAGACCTAGGTAGATAATGAAAAGGAATTGCATAAAAGTAATTTTTTTTGCTCCTGGTGATGAATCAAGGATTGTATCCTGTATTCTATTATTACCATTAATTGCAGAAACCAGAGACTGCATTCAGTCCCACCAGTAGCAGTGACTAGTGTGTTCTTTGACTTCTGAGTACACGCAAGTGCTGGGTCAGACCTTGTGGTGAGAGGAACATGGGACTGTTGACCATGATAGACTTCTGATCATGGTGGTAGCCTGGATCTAGTGTATTTAGCTTCACATCTTATATAGCCACTGTACATACCTAGTACAAGCATACATTTAGACTGGCTAGAGCCCCTGATTTGCAGATATTTTTCTGGCACTTAATATGTTGAAATGGTGATCAGCAATGGCAGCCTTTAGGTTTTCTATTTTTTATCTGACTCCCCAAAGGCAAAACAGGATATTACAAACTGTATTGTTAACCTATTTCATTGCTTCTCCTACTCGGCCAGGCTGACATAGCTGAAATGTTAGCACAGGGACAAAGGAAGGCATTACGTTGCAGTTGAACAGCAGAATAGCAGACATTGAAATCATTTCCTCCTTAATTATCCTATATTCAAAATTAAACGTATACAGTCTAAGCATGCCCCCTAAGGACAAATTATTGATTTCAAAAGTGTATAATGCTTTAAAATGTAAAACTATTTAAAGATATGTCACATTGTAGACATTGAGTAAGTTGCCAGGAACATCAAAACATAAGTCCTCTATTGTTTTACTTGTGACATTGGAAGAGCTTTTAAGATGAACTTGAAGGAAGCATGTAGTAAGAGCTTTAGCAGCATAGGGAAGTCCTGATGTTACTTTAATCCGGATGGAAGACTTTTATTGTGAATACACAGACATGTTGCCTCTGGCAAGGTATTAGTGCATCTAACAGATCATCAGCAGAGTCAGTGGTCGCTTCTCCAGTTTCCTCTTGTTTCCAGTGTATTGAAATACCAAGGAAATATACTACACTTAGCCATACTATACAGTTTTTCACAGTGCATTGTTATGGTCAATGAGGACATTTGAACTAGTGAAAGCTCCATACAAAAATATTATTCTAGGTGATATGGGCCCAAAGTCTGCAAGGTTGAAGGTTCAATTGCTCAGACAATACGCATTTGTATTGATTTCAGATTAGATATCTTAAGTTATTGAACACCTAGCCATAGGCAAAATGAAAGGTTAAGCTTGAGGTCAAGGGAACAATATTCCACAACTCATATAACTCATTAGGTTTGAATAGATAAATGAAAAATGCCTGGAGGTAGGAGAAATGAAAGAATTGTGTTCTATTCTGAATAAGAATGTCAATTTTGCTTTTCTATATGTAAACACATAAGTATTCTTAATAACATACATAATTTGTAGCATCTGCTTCAGTCTCCCACATTGAAGCAATCTGTAAATGCTAAACCAGGGATAATCATAGAACATTATTTTAGAAAAGATATAATTGAGCCTAACTGCAAGAAGATTTTTATCATAGGGTTTTGTATTTTCGCGATGAGCAGTAAGCCTAAGCAAACAAGGAAAACACCATGTAAAAAAACAGAGCAATATGTTAGATCAGAAACAAAACATGAGATTACCTAAACTGGGCTAAACAAAGGAGAAGAAAAGACTTGTACATGTGTGTACAAAAGCCTATACTGACGTGTTAAAGTAATAATGTACACTTCACGCTGGGTTAACCCCCCCCCCCCCCCGTTCGCCCAGGGTTTCCCACAGAGGGGCTTCACCTCCACTTGTGTTCAGTATTTACAAAGAACCACTTCTACATCAAATTAACGAAACACCATAAATGCAGGAAATTAACTCAGAATGTCTCTAGGAATCCTAAGTTTTTCCTGCGCATGTGTGCGTCTGTGCTGAAGCCTGGATTTCATCCCAGCAGGCAATTCACTTGCGGGTTCTCACGCACATCAATGCAAAAACCTAGATTCCATTCCAGCCTGCAGTCTGTTCTTGGGCCTTCTCACCACCACACCATCATTTAAAGGGAGCAGCTGACATCATCACAGTGCTCTTGATTTCTTGTTTTGACCCGGCTCTGACCCTGACCACTCCTTCGGCTATTCCCCCAGATTGCTTACCTTCTGCGACCTTGGCCTGCCTGACTATGCCTATCCTTACCCAGGTCGATCTTCAGCTCAACCTTTGTCTATGAGCCTTCGCTGCTGATAACGGCCCTGGCTCGTTCACCGATCTGCTACTGTGCTTGTGACCCATGGACTAATGATTGTTTTCGGGCTTCAGTGCTAACCCGATCCAAACTATCAGGTACTGTGACAGTTCATTTCCTGGTTTCAGGACCTAGACCTTCCCTGCAGCCCAGCCTATCCTCCCTTGCGGGGGCCCTAGTGGTCTTGGGCTTCGGATTTCCAGGATGAGTTCCACAGTTTCTCAATTGCCTTGCTCAGCACAGCCAGTCCAAAGGGGGGGGCTTCCTCGCTCTCAGTAATCACCCCACTCATCAGCCTGAAATTAACAAACAAGAGGTGGTGGCCCATGTGGATAATCTAATATTTTCTCCTTCCAATATCTCGAGCACACCTCCCCAAAACATTGAAGATCCTAACATATTCTGCCAAAGTGTTGAACTTCAAAATAAATAACGACAAATTCTTGCCTGTCTACATTACAGAGTGAAAAAAGGAAACACAAGCCCTCTTCCAATTAGTATGGTGGGAGATTAGCATAGGTTATTTTAACACTTTAACAATATCAACAAAAGAATTGTAAAGCCAACTGATGTAATCTATAGGCCCCCAAATATAACTGAGGAAATAGAGGGTCAACTGCATAAGCAGATAGAACGAGTTTCACAGGCTGGTACAGTGGTGATGATGGAGGACTTCAACTACCCAGGAATTGACTGGAGACACGGTTCTGCTTCTTCTACAAGGGGGAGAGCATTCCTCAGCTTGCTACAAGATAATTATGTGAATCAGTTCATAGAATGAACTCTGTGCCCCCCGAGAAAAGTCAATGCGTTTCGTGACACAGAACTTGTCACTTTCTTAAGGCAGTGTATACAATAAGAAATAGGGCTCACCTCTCTTTATACTCACCCCAGCCCCGTTCCCCCACCTGCGCTAGCTGCAGGTGATCGGTAAAAGCATCCCTGCCGGAAGTGCGCCAGCCGATCACCGGAAACGGCCAAACCCGACAGGCCTCTCCACGTCGATTTAGTAAGAAACATGTTTTATCTTTTGTGACATTTTACCTCTTTTTATATAATATTTGATGCACTTTGAATAGGATGTAATGTTGAAAATTGGGCACATGCACTTTATAGAATATGTTTTTGTTTATGGGTTGGATATGTAAGATATACCAATTCAGTGTCACATGTATTACTTCATAATAGGTGTATTGGCAGCAGCAGTTTCAGCTCCCCCTTGTGGCAGATAGTGTTATGGTGTGTTATATGTTTTTTAATGTGAAGTTTTAATTATGTAGTGTTTGTCTGTTTTGCCTAATAAAGTTTACTATTTTACATAGTAGAGGGTAGTGCAATTGTCAGTCTTTGGTGTAAGGGAAGCCTAAGTTGGGGTTCATGGCATACCCTTTTTGGTAGATTCATAACGTTTTAGCAGTGCACACCCATTGTTTGGGATTATAGTTGGTGCTGCCTATTCACACTTTTTTTATTAGATGACCTGATAGGGACAGTAACAGTCCCTGAAAATCCTGGTAACAGTGACCACAATATAGTTGTATTTAACATAAACTGTAAGAAAGATTTTCTGTCTGGGTTGGCAAAAACGCCAACTTCCCCAGGCTCAGAGCTGAATTTCAGGACATAGACTGGGAGCATCTGTTCAGGAATAAAGATACAGATGCCAAATGGGAGTACTTTTAATCAATTGTGAGTACCAACATTGCAAAATGTATTACTATGGGTAACAAATATAAGCAGCTAAAATTAAACCCCTCATGGCTGACACCTGTGGTTAAAAGGGCAATAAAAAAAAAGGGCATTTAAAGATAACAAGGCTGAGCTCTCAGCTGTAACTCTTGAAAAGTATAAATTAGTAAATAAAGCATGTAAGAAAGAAATAAGGTGGCGAAAGCACAAAATGAAAGAGCTGTGGCCAAAGAAAGCAAAACAAAACCTAAACGTTTTTTAAAATATATAAACTCAACTGGGCAAATGGTCACTGGGGATGAAGAGATGGCTGAACTGTTGAATGTATTCTTTAGCTCTGTGTACAGAAGAGAGGAGCAAAGAGCGAACACAGGAGTTGCCACTGATAGCAATAGCCCAAGTATAATACTTAACAAGCTAAACATGGATATCATCCAAGAAAGGCTAAATAATTTAAATGTGAATAAGACTGCAGGGCCAGATGGACCTCACCCAAACGTTCTTAAAGAACTCAGCTCAGTTATCTCATTCTTTTTTAAAGATCTAAATAAATGAGTACAGTATATGACTTTTATTGGCATGATACAAAGCACAGGATCCCCCCAAAACATGTTAAATAGAAAGACAAATACAGTGGCCTGGCAATCCCAGACTTTAATTACCCATTTTCATGGAATGATTAGCAAATGAATAATTGTTAAAGCAAATGCAATCAATCAATTATTGATCTGTGGAAATGCAAAACGATCAACGAGAACTCGCTCATTGAGCCTCGTATCGTTTTGGATAACATAAAAATTTTGTTCATCGCAATAATATCGGAATGTGGAAAAAGAAATCAAGTGCAAATAAGACTATACAATACCTTGAATGCAATCTTAATTATGATCACTTTAATGAATATTTGCAGAAAATCATCTGTGTTTGAATACAAATCATCTGCTTGCATATGAGTTGTACAGTCATTCACTTGATCAAGAAACAGTCAATTATTTAACTCTCTATATGTAACAAAAATATAAACATTTTAGAAAGACAATTTGAGGAGCATACTACTCACATAAACAGCAGAATCGATCTTTCTCACTTGAATCAGTTTGGTTGTTATGAAATACTCTGCACAGAATATAAACCCAACATCCAAGTACAATTTATTCTTTTCATTGTTTGGTTAAACTGGTGGCTATGGAACCTCCTACTATAGATGAATATTTATTCATACTAGAAAGCATATTAATAAAATTGCATAGAGATTATTTTTGGCTATATATGAGGGAAATAAAATCAATATTAAAAATTTGTATGTCGTGAATAGTGAAACCAAGCAGACTGCCTATTAACCACCATAAACAAGTAATAAAGGTAACTAGAAAAATAATAAGAATAATTTCCAGGGAATGACAAGATTTCCAAACTTTTCTGAGAAAAGTATTAATGCCAAACAAACAAACAATAAAATATTTTAGTTCGAATATACTATCCAGAAGATATAATAAAATTGCGTTTTGCACAATGTAATATTAATCTATAATTTCCCATATTATCATGATGTAGCAGTAAATGAAGTTAGAGCAATGAATGCTTGTAAACTGTAATAACAGCCAATAGAATTTTCTGACATTCTGTCATGAAGCTTGGAGAACCTACATCTTATTGATTGATTTGTATTTATAGTTCATTCTGTAAGTTTAGAATACACCAGGCATTTGCATAATAAGATCTATGATAGATTGCATGCTATACCTTCAAAATATTGCTTAGGTTCTTCAATCGGTATTCAGGAAAAGATGAGTTTCAAGGGTTATCGCAATGTGCATCCCAGGCAGTCAACAAGTGTGCTCATAGCATTGTAAATACAGGGACAGCTAATAGGTAGGGGTGAATATGGCAAATGTTAAAGTGATGGTACTAAAGCCTTTAGTACTGTTGAGGATTGAAAGGGCAGAATATAGGCTATAACATGGGTACCTTGACTGCATAGTACAATAGGGCATTGGACAGGGTTGGGGAAGACTTTGGAGACAGTGGGTGAATGAAGTATGATTAAATTCCTACTCAGGCGCTGGATGATCTAATATTGCAGGGGACCCCCTCATTCTCAGGTGGTCACTCACTGCAGTGGCAAAATAAAGATCAGATATAACTAGTTCTCCACAAACTCATGGTCATGGTCAAAAGCACAGTTCTTAAACTCCAATGGGCATATGTTACAGGCCCAGCACTTATGCTCAGATCAACAGATATCACATTAAAGTGGACCATCACCCTCGGGTGATCGGCCCGGGAATCTATAAGATTCCCGGGCCGATCACCTCCCTCCCCGCGGGACATCCGAGATTGGGATGTCCCGCGGGGTGAAACCCCCCCAAAACCCACAAACCCCCTTACCTTAGCTTCGGCGGCAGCCGGCCGCCGCCGCCTCCCTCGCGCCCCTCTAGGCGGGCGCGCGCGCGTCAAGAGGGACGCGCGGGAGGCGGCGGCGGAGGAGCCACGGACAAGCGGCTGTCAAATCGCTTGTCCGTCGGCGCTGGGAGAAGGAGAGGTGAGTTTTTAGGGTGATCGGGGGGGTTTCACACAGCGGGGCACCCCGATCGGGGGTGCCCCACCGAAGTTGACCAAGACCCAGGATAGACAAAATCCTGGGTGTTGGTCCACTTTAATAGTAATCCAATAGGCCTAGGTATGTCACGGTACGTTCTTGGCAGGCCAACAGACTCTCACACCACAACTGAATTCCTTAACCAGTTTAGTTCCTCTTTATTTACTTGTTGGCAAGACAAAAGCTCAACTTATATCACATCCACGAAAGAAAGCAGACTTTAACTCCAATCCAAAGACAGATCTCAGCACAGTTCAAAAGCATTCAGTTAATCCAAATCAGGTTCAGTTAATGGCACAAAGGTTGTGGATTTACGGGGTGAAGGCGGATAAACCAGGGACTAGGCTGGGCGATGCTGGGCAAGCTAGAGTCATACACAAAGGACAGTCTTCGCAATACCTTGCACCAAGAGAAGGGTTGAGGGTCAAGCGGGTGGTCAGAGGGTTCACAGTACAGAGGATAAGACGGTACGAGGTCAGACAGGCAGGCTTCGTCCAGGCAGCAGTTAATGGAGTTGTCAGGCAAAGCAAGGTCAGTAATGTATAACAATATTCTAGCAGAGGCACTATAACACCCAGCAGCATGCTATCATAGGCAATGACTGAGTGATTTAATACTTTTATAGGGCTGAGGTATATATTAGCATGGCTACAACCTACGGGCTGATTAGACCATTTTAATCAGGGGCAATTGCCCCACAAGTATTCATAGGGCTCATTGGCCCATTTATATTAGCCCCTGGCAGGCACCGCCAGAGGGCATAAACTACACGTGTGTGCGAGCATGTGTAGAGGACCCAGGGATGCGGGAGGAGGAGGGCTGCAGCGCCAATCAAGCTGCTGCTGGCGTGGATTCTGACGTTGAAGCTGAACGACAAAGGTCTCAGCATGCCACCCGGGCCGATGCTGCTCGAGTGGGCGGCTGAGGATGCCGCGGGACCGGGGAGCAGGTAAGATCATCGTGACAGCTGTATAAGGCTATGACTCTTTACAAAACCCCAATCTTTATTAGCAAAAAGGAGTATTAAATACTGAATAATATCCCCTATGCCGCACAAAGATCTTAAATGTTGTCTAGGGAATAATGGGGGTCCTCATATCCACCATTATCCCACACAATAGCCAAACTTAAATTAAATGAAAGTTAAATTAAATGAAAAGTGCATATAGTACTGTGGGTAATTTAATCCCCCACCATATTGGTCCAAACTCCTACCAAAGGATTAAAAGTGGGCAACAGCATACAACAATTGTCACTGCACGGATGGGTTAAATGTGGAGGACAAATTCCTATGTGTGCGCAAGCATACAATGGCCATCTATGCATTAGAAATTAAAAATCATGGGAGGAAGGAGGATGGGCGAATCTGAAGGATCTGGCATCTGCCGGAGGCTTAGCAGAGTGGACAGATTGGCAAAGAAGCCAGTGCGTACATTTTCTGCACTCACTCCGGGACTACTCGGATGGGATGAGGAAACTGACGCTCTTTGAGAACCTATGCTCCAGGAAGCAGGCGGTGAAGCACTCCCTGTCGTATGTACACAAATTGCTGGCCTCTCCCCCGGAGGGGGCAGTGCCCTCTTATCTTGGGAAATGGGAAGGCGATCTCGGTATCTCCTTCACACCTGACCAACGTAAGAGATTACTTGCTATGCCACACAAGACTTCCATCTGCACTCGCTATCAAGAGTGCAACTATAAACTCTTATCACGATGGTACAGAGTCCCGGCATTGATGAGCAAGTGGCGCCAAGACGTTCCAGATAGTTGCTGGAGATGCGGCATGACGGGGGGAGACATGATGCACATATTCTGGAACTGCCCCGCTCTCAGGCCCTACTGGGTCTCAGTGAGACGCTTGGCGAGCGAAGTGACAGGAATGGAGGTAGCTGATGACCCAGCGGTCTGTCTCCTCCACATGTCGGCTGCCCCGCTGAAATCATACAGGAAATACCTACTGTGTCATCTTTTAAATGCAGCCAAGATCTGTATTCCCCAAAAATGGAAAAGCCCAGACCCCCCCTCGATTGCCATGTGGATTCAAAGGGTCAATGAACTTATGAGATTTGAGCATGTGATCCTGTCCCGCGAAGGAAGATTTGAGAACTTCACTTGCACTTGGTTAGACTGGTTAAAATTTTCTGACTCAGACGAATGTCGTAAGCTGCTTGACGAGGATGCGACCAGAGGACCAACCCCTCCCCAACCCGTCCACTCCCTACCCCCTTCAACTCTCCCCCCCCCCCCCTTAGGATTTCTTATAGTAGTTTGCTGGAAGGAACCAGAATTTAACCGTTGCCAATAATATGCTGTTAACCATAACTGTTGCTATTTTGACTTGTTCAATCCAGACGTGATTATTTACCGATGCTGTATGTTCTTCGGTCATGCTACGTATGACACCTCTGTATCTTATTAAACCTTAAATAAAGAATTTAAAAAAAAAAAAAAAAAAAAAAAAAAAAAAGAAATTAAAAATCAATTGCCCCAGGGCAGAAGGGTCCAAGCAGCAGGTGACAGTTTTGCTTCAAGGCTCTGTTTTCTGATGATATCACTGCCTACCTGTGCCCCAAGCAACGCTTATTAATGAAGTTGGGTACCCTCTATTGTGGGGCTTACTCAGAGGTCCGGATTTTCTGGGTGACCAATTCTCCCTATTTGACCTTAAATATGCTTCCTTGGAACATATTGCTTGGACTGTCCTGGTGCAAGCTCCCCTGTTGCCCACTTTCAATCATTTGATAAGAGGTGTCTGACAAAGCCTGGGGATTCCTAGAATGGTGGTGTACTGAACTGGCTACAGATTTGTATGCACTTCACATACCTAGAGCAACACATACAGTTAATACTTTCTGGAAATAAAATGTTAGCTGGGATACATTTTAACTCATTGGTAGTGTTAGGGATAAGGGGAAGAAACTGATGGCAAGATGGCAATATGGAGATATTATCCTTTTATGGGACTGTAGCGCTATAGTAAACTACCTGTAACACTCAGCTGACTAAAATGATAACAATGTAAAATACTCTTTTTCAGATGTCAGACAATACGGAGGTCATGAAGGGGATAACAAAGCATGCAGGAGTTCATTACCCAGTTCTTACACCCAATCTACAAGGTTTTAATTCTGCTGTACGTATATTTCATTAATTACTTTAAGCTTGTAATTGCCTTTACCTAAGCATCCAAGAATGCTTATATTTCCACTGATTTTATTTTTATAGGGTCACCATTACACTGGGTGAGGGGGGGGGGGGTATTATAGGCATCAAGTTGAAGCCTGTCACCCTTGAAATACCTTAGCATCCATTAGGATTTCTGCTCCTCTGAACTGTCTCACAGTTTAAAATTATGCAAGTTTTAACAATTTCTTTACTGTGGGGTTTGGCCGTGCTGGACTTTCTCAAGGTTTGCAATCCATGTGTTCAGGGATCCCAGCGCCGCTTCTGTGTACCAACCTAACCCTGCTTTAATTTGGTCCAGCGTTGGAGCTGTATGAAACTACAACTTCTTTGGATCTATTTCACTGCTGCATGCATGCTCCTGCCCTAAAGGGCCAGCAACCATCTGGTAATGTACTGTTTAATCATGTACATACATAGAATGAAAGATTCCATGAATATGCTCAAATGTCAGAATTAGCAGGGATTGAGGGTAATATTCCCTCCCCTGAAGCACCCAAATTAAAAATGTATTTTTACCTATTGATCTCAAGATCCTCTGCCCTTGACACTTTTCAGGAGTCCATAGAAGCCCAGGTAGTGCAGCGAATAAGAGACCAAGTAATCTTTCTGTAAAAGAGAAGCCTGCTTTAAAAGAACCTCAGACTAATAAACAATTGGTGATTCCTGCAGCAGACAATGTGTGTGTGTGTGTGTGTGTGTGTGTGTGTGTGTGTGTGTGTGTGTGGGGGGGGGGGGGGGGGCTATAGTCCTTCTGGACAAGGCCATGTATGATAAGGAGCCTATACGCAAACTGAGTGATGATAGCACTTATGTTCCTCTATGTGGGGATCCTAAGGATTCCTTTAGGGGTGATCTGGTTAGGTTGTTGGAGGATGGAGTGGCTATGGGTGTAATTACACATAAATTATCTGAAAAGATGCAGGTCAAATCTTTCACCACTCCTTGTCTCAAGTATAAGTGGCCTTAATGCACTCCTAGGGCAATGGGTCAACTCCCAACTTCAACCTGTCATGAAATGTTCACAGGGTACTTTAGGGATTTTGGTCATGTACTGTTAACCCTTCAAAATCTTAGCTGCCCACCAAATGCAAAGTGGGCAACATTCTACGTGCAAGCATTATATTCATTTATCCCACATACCCTGGCAATACAGACTTTAGAGGTGATGTTGGCACGGTATACCTGGTATAAAAACGAGCATATCCTGTTTATTAGCATGGCGGTACTGTATTCATTGTCTCCCAACTATATGTTTAACAATCAATTTTTTCTCCAAAAATGTGCAGCCAATATGGGTGCTCCCTTTTCCCCTCATTAGACGAGATTTATATGACATGGTGGGAATCATATGCAATCTTCAATTAAGCTAATCCATACCTGGAATACATCTTTTGGTATGGGCGTTTCATTGACAATTTGATTTGCATATGGAAAGGGCCCCAATATACTGTCAACCTTCCTACAATATCTTAACTCAAACAAGCTGAATTTAAGGTTTACTAGTTTATGGAGAAATGAAAGTATTGAATACTTAGATCTAACCCTAACCGCGAACACTATTTCTGATTCCATTAGGTCTAAAACCGTAAACCTAGTGCAGGGAATACTACCCTCTATGCCCTGTCTTCTGACCCCCATACAATCAGGGGGGCTCTTGCAGGAGAGTTTCTGCGGGCTCGCAGGAACTGCTCCACGACAAATCCTTTGATGAAGAGTGTTAAATGTGTTAAAACAAAAATGTAAAATGATGTAAGATAAAAGGACAACAGTCCTACCTTAGTACTTACCTATTCAGAATAATTTTATAGGATTAAGCAGAAAGTTAGAATCATTATTTAAGAATGATCCCAACTTTGCACGGGTAGCACGGGATGGAGTGCGGGTTGTGGCACGTCGGGCACATTGGCAAATAGATTAATACCTTCCATATTGCCTAAGGATAAACCACATTCAGAACCATGGGACTCTTGTTGTTACTATGTGCTATATATGATATAGTCAAATCCTGTAAGACTAATAGATAACACAGATTTAGGGGCCTTTTCAATTATAATACCTAAAGAGTGATTTATATTTAGGGATGAGTAAATTGAATCTGACAAATCCGAATTCGTTGCGAATTTAAGAAAAAAAAGATTCACAACATATCTGAATATCGCCGCGATGTTTTATGTTTTATGTTCAAGTGTTCATAGGCCGTTTAGTGTGAAAGGCCACAAACCTCCCCAAATAAATCCACCTCTTGCAACAAATCTCTGTTTTTAAGCCTGTTGTAGTCCATTTACCTGGCCCTCACTAGGGCATCCCATTTAAGCGCATCTGACAGTTTTTGCATTTTGTTTGTTTGTACATTTAACTGGCCCTCCCCAGGGCATCCTATTTTAGGGCATCTGACAGTTTTTACATTTTGTTTTATGTTAAAGTGTTAATGGGGCGGCTATTGTAAAATGCCACACACCACATGCCCAGCCTAGTCAGTGTTAAAGGCCACACAAAACTACATACCTGGCCAAAAATATAGCGCTCTTGCTGTTGTACCAAGCCTTGTTTTAAAGCTTCCTGTAGTGCCTTTAACTGGCCTAATCAGGGCATCCAATTGAAGTGCATCTAAGAATTTTTGCATTTTGTTTTATGCCCAGGTGTTGAAAGCCTAGTTAGTGTTAAAGGCCAAACAAAACTACACTCCTGGACAAAATTATCCACCTCTTGCTTTTGTAGCAAAACCTTGTTTTAAAGCTTGCTGTAACGCATTTAACTGGCCTAATCAGGGAATCCCATTAAAGTGGATCTGAGAGTTGTTGCATTTTGTTTTATGCCCAGGTGTTGAAAGCCTAGTTAGTGTTAAAGGCCACACAAAACTACACACCTGTTGCTGTTCCAAAGATATTTAAGTGTAGTGTAGCGTATTGTTTTCCCCTCATATAAGCACTAAGTATGTCAGGCAGAGAAGTTCCAGGATGTGCACAAAGGAGTGGCAGAGGCCTCAATTCATCAGACAGATGTCACAGCAGACTAGGGGCGAGTGGCAGCAGGAGTCACAGCGAGAGGCCTGATCTCATGGTATCAGCCAGCGGTCGTGTCTCAGCCAGCAATGTGTCGTCATCGATTGGTTAATGCGGTCATCCACTTCATCACAAGGGACATCTGACACCCCCAGTCAACAGTCGGTAGGTTTCTCAGACACAACCTTTAGTTGGTATGGCCCGGGAGCAGCCCCTGCCCTCCCATTGCCTCTGTCCTATGCTGTTTCCTCCCCAGCAATGTATCTTATGCTTTGTGTTCAGCTCCACTATTCAGTGAGTATGATCTTATAGAGGACAGACAGCAGCTACTGCCCAGCCAAGAAATGGAGGAGACATCCGCCGCTTCCTTCACTAGGCGGCCAAGTAGTGATGAGGAGAGTGGCGTGGGAGGTGGTATTGCAAGCATTCTGGCTCCTGCAGCAGACACTGTTGAGGAACCCAAGGAAGACATCAGTGATGTGCAGACACAACTCGATGATGATGAAGCCGATCGCACTTCGGTGCAGAAGGGGCTTCATCATCATCATGGGGGGTGGGTTGCAGGTTGCTCATGAGTCAGCAGCTGAGGCAGCAAGGTGGTAGCCTGGTTGGCAGTCAGTATGGTGGCAGAATTGGAATGTCTGGAGGCAAACATGTCTGGGGCTAGGGTAACCAACCTGCTGTGTGGCAGGCTACCTTCTCGAGAAGTAGTGGAACAGGGGTTCCTGGAGTCTGCGGCAGTAGCAGTAAATTAGTGTGGACTGTTGGTGGGAAAATCAGCTACTCGGCGGTGTGGCAGTTTTTAATCAAGAATCCACAGGAGGTTAACATGGCCACATGCAAGATGTATAGGCAGATGGTGAAGCATGGCCAGGGTCCCAATATTGGCACTACGGCCCATCGACAACATATGCAGTGTCACCATAAAGCGGCCTGGAGGAACCGAGACTCCAAAGTGGTGGTCCAGCCTGCTGCATCACCCAGTGGCATACCGCTCCCAGTTTCAGCCAGCCAAGGCTCCACCACCTCAGCCGAAGGGAGCCATGTGTCATACCCATCCTCTGTCACTCCAGATGCTCCTGCTCCTCCTACTCTGAGTCAGTCATTCCTCCAGCAATCCATCAGCAAAGCTATGTCTAAGAGATAACAGTATGCGCCCACTCATCCAGTGGCGCAAAGGCTAAATGTACTACTGTCCAAGTTGCTGGTGTTGTCTCGGCACCTTTCACTGATGGCTGACAGCTTGTGCCGAGCCGAGGTGGAGAGTCCCAAGCCATCATTTCTTTGCAAAGAAGGCAGTACCAGCCCTGCACAATTTTGTTGAACAGAAGGTGGGTCAGTCCGTGAGCCTGTTGGTGTGTACCAAAGTGCAGACGTGTGTAGCTGTAACTATGGGTAGGTACAATACACGTACTTTATGGCCCACTGGGTGAATGTAGTTCCTCCACAGCCACAACAGCAACTTGGACAGGTCACGCCGCTTCCACCTCCACGCTCTCAGGCTGTTGTGACAGTGTGTGACTCTGCCTTCTCATCCTCCGCCATCTCCTCAGCCTCCACTGCAGGGACAAGTCTCAGTGCCCCTCCAGCCTACCATGTGCGCAGGGAACGGTGGTGTCATGCTGTTCTTCATGTGGTTTGCCTTGACACACAGGGGAGGAACTGCTAAAATTCATAAATCAAGAAATCAAATCATGCCTTGCTCCATGCAAACTGCAAATGAGAACCATAGTGTCGGACAACAGGAAGAACATCTTGTCTGTGCTGCGCCAAGGAAGCCTGAGCCAATGTGCTCTGTATGGCACACGTGTTCAATCTAGTTGTCAAGCGTTTTCTGAAGTCTTCCCCCAATCTGCAAGACATCCTAACAATGGGAAGGAAACTTTGCATGCACTTCGTCACTCGTACATCGCAAAGCACACCCTCCTTGAGCTGCAGCACCAGAACAGTATCCCCCAACATAGTCTGATTTGCGACATTTTCACCCGTTGGGATTCCACCCGCCATATGTTGGACCGACTATTTCCACCCGCCATATGTTGGACCGACTATACGAACAGAGAAAAGCCATCACCAATTTCTTGATGATCCAAGTGGATAGTGGGACTCCCCTGTGTAACTTCAATGTAAATCAGTGGCAGCTCATAAGTGACATCTGCCATTTGCTCAGGCTCTTTGGGGAAGCCACTTTATTAGTCAGTCGGCAGGATTACGGGATAAACAATGTCATTCCACTGCTTAATCTGCTTCAACACGTGTTGGAAAGCATGGCTGGTCAGGGCACTGGAGACGTAGAACCTACATCTCACTGCTACAAGAACCCTGCACCAGAAGAGAAGAAGGAGGGGGGGAGGGGCGCAGTGAAGCACAGTTTAGGTGTCACAAAATGGGCAGAGAGGAGGAGCAGGAGCAGCCAGAGTAGCTAGAGGGTTGTGAGGAAGGGGAGACAGAGGACCCAGATGCACCGTGGCAATATGCAGTGGAGATGGAGGCAGGTAGTCCCTCCGAGTGTCTTGCACAAATGGCATGATGCATGCTCATGTGCTTGCATAGTGACCTCTGAATTGTCAGTGGGATGACTTTTGGCTCTCCACCTTATTGGACCTTCACTACTGGCAAAAAATGGGGGCCTTTTTACACCCACTGAGAGGGAGGACAAACTGACCTAATACAGAGACATCCTACGTAGTCAGTTGGACAATGCCTATCTGTGCCATCGTCCATCCTCTCGCAGGTCTGACTCAGGGGGCCCTCTGTGCTCACCTTCCACTGCCATGGCTGCTGGGGAGGGGTGGCAGGAGCAGAACCAGCTCCATCAGCAGAAGCCTGAGTCTACAGTCATGATTAGTAGCTTTCGTTACCCACATAGTGAGACAACTCATGAGCAGCAGGTAGACCTGGAGCAGGACCTAAACCAGCAGGTGTTGGCATATCTTGACATGGCCATGTCAACACACCTTGTGGATCCACTGGACTTCTGGGCAGCTAAACTTGATTTGTGGTTTGCCCTGGGAAAGCTGTCCCACCCGGCCAGTAGTGTGCTATCAGAGCAGGTTTTTAGTGCGGTGGGGGACATAGTAACCCCTAGGAGAACTCGTCTGTCCACGAAAAATGTGGAGAGACTCACCTTTGTGAAGATGAATCAGGCATGGATCAGCCAGGATTTCTACCCACCAATGCCTGATGCATGTGAGTAGATTGATCATGGTGCCACATCAACACTTTACAAATATGGATAGTGCAAAACAGATTTACAGCGCTGTTCCCCAGTTACAGACATTCCTCCACATCAGACCTTATGTAATGCATTACGTAAAACGTGACTTTTAATAATCTTCTTAAGATAACATATAAGTACCCCAAATTTTTATACGTTCTACTCATGCTGCTGCCAATTCCAGGGTGTCTTTCAGACAATATATGGGCTCCTCATGGTGCTGCCAACTCCAGGGTGTGTCTTTCAGGCAATATATTGGCTCCTCATGCTGCTGCCAACTCCAGGGTGTGTCTTTCAGGCAATATATGGGCTCCTCATGCTGCTGCAAACTCCAGTGTGTGTTTTAGGCAATATATGGGCTCCTCATGCTGCTTTCAACTTCAAGGTGTGCATTTCAGGCAATATATGGGCTCCTCATGCTGCTGCCAACTCCAAGGTGTGTCATTCAGGCAATATATGGTTTCCTTATGCTGCTGCCAACTCCAGGATGTGTCTTTCAGGCAATATATGGGCTCCTCATGCTGCTGCCAACTCCAGTGTGTCTTTCAGGCAATATATGGGCTCCTCATGCTGCTGCCAACTCCTGGGTGTGTCTTTCAGTCGATATATGGGCTGCTCATGCTGCTGCCAACTAAAGGGTGTGTCTTTCAGGCAATATATGGTCTTCTCACGCTGCTGCCACCGCAAGGCTATTTCATTTTGCCACTCTGCTACAGCGATTCTAACAGCGATGCCTCTGATCTGCATGTCATACTTCATTACAGTATTATTTCACTAACCCAGCATGCATCTTATGCATGTTACAGCAAAGCAACCCTATTGAGGGTTGCAGAAATCAAATTTTCCGAAAATGCGTTTATCTCTATTTATATTGTTACCTGTACTGTCCGCAATGTTCAATACATTGGATGTACCACCCGCAAGCTAAAGAGCAGGGTATGAGAACATATGAACAAGGCTCGTAATGAGTTTCCATGTTCCAATATTGCCCGTCACTGCCAATCCTGTCATGAGGGGAACAGTAACACCTTACTGGGCCCATGACCCCCCTTTAAACATAATGGTTGGTAATATTGGTTGACTTTTAGGTGTTTTTGATTTGTAACTTTATCAATGTACGACTCCACTTGCATCTGTCAATGCTCATCTACTCTTATGTTGAAGTGAATAGGGGCCTATATTGTAATCTATAGCGTATCTGTGGCACAACTGATAATATAAATTTTTTTGGTCTGCTTTGATCCATTTCAAATATAAATGTATCTACTTAAAGGGGGGTGTTCCCTCTTGAGATGCTCAATTCTTTAATGCAATTATATCCTTATCAAGGCACCGATATAAGTTAGTATGTTCCCCTAAATCAGTGAGCAAATACAAACTAGCGGGAGGTATTTTTCCTCCATGGAGCAAATTTTCCCAGGTACCTCTTTTTATTGTGTATATTCTAGGTTTTAATTTTTTTTTCAGTTGATGCCATGTAATCTCCATATAATCTCACTGCACCAGTGTCTCCATGCTGCGTTTCTTCAGGCTTATACATACAGTAGTTTATTAATCTATCTACTAATCTACCATACCGCTTGTACCAGCTGTTCCAGGCTCCGCTATGGGGTAATGTACATTGCCTGAATAGAGGCGCTGTTCTCTATGGCTAGTTGAAAGCTGAAAGGCAGTTAATTTATTCACCACCCCCATCAGTAAGGCTTTTCATGTGCTGGCACTGTGCATTGGTTATTCCCGGCCTGGCGAGGTGGGGCTTCGTGAGCGCTGTGTTTGGCCTAATATACTTATATTGGGGCCACTGTGCAGGGGGTTCACTGCTTGGGAACCCCCCAAAATGCGCTGCAGTTGTTTGGTACGGGAAATGGGACCTTGTGTCCCCATGTAAGCGATTTATTCAACAATTTTAGCCGTAAAAGCTATGTTTTAACAATTTCTTTACTGCGAAGTTTGGCCATGCTGGACTTTCTCAATTAATGCTCTGCTTGGGACTATGTACTAATTTGGTTAAGCATATTGTTAAGAATTGTTCTGTGCTATCTCCTTTCAGTATTAATGAACAGATTTAGTGAATGGACAGCTGCTGATTTTAGTCTAAACTAAATGCTTCAAATGTTTTGATAGCACTGTATGGGTAGAATCCACAAAGCCAAGTTGAACCATGTTAGCCATTGTGAATAGTAGATAAGTGAAGAAATAAGACAATATCTTTTGTAGTATATTTCAAGATGAGCTTTCGAGAAGACCCAGATCTCTTTGTTAGACATGAAGTTATACAATCACAAAATCATAAAACCAGCACATTTCAAAAGATGTAAAAACAACAACAAAGCATCAGGAGATAAGAGGGCAATTAGAGCAAGTTGTTTTTCCAGGACATACATTTCAGCCAGGTGTGAGTCCCCATTAAATCATGATAGTGTCAGTTTCTTGTTAAAAAAGAAAAAACAAGAATGGGCACCACACTTAATTGCTCAGATGTAGTGGGACATAAAGCCAGAATTAACCCCATTTTGCAGGGTATGAAAAATGTTCATAAGTTTGATTTCCCATATTTTCCTGTCTCTCTGTGTTTTGAAATGTCCCCTCAAAATTGTCACCGTAAGGTAATCAATTGAGTATCCCTCTCTGGAAAAATGTGCAGGATACAATACACATTAAAATGAACTGCTTATCCGCATCAGTATACCACAAACCCACAGACAGAAGCACTTACCTCAACATTGACAGCTTCCACCCCAAACACACAAAAAATCAATCATATACAGTCAAGTTATTGTAATCATATTTGCTCGGACCCCTCAGGCAGGGACAAACACAACCATACATTCTCCCATCTTGGCTACAAACATAAAAAGATGAACACCCAAATTAAAAAAAAAGCAGCAGCCATCAGCTGGCAAAGCTTATTCAGGTACCAGGACACCAGAACTGAACCCTGGATACCCCTGGTGTTCACCTACCCCCCCCCCCCCCCCCAGCTGAAGATCCTCAGAAAAATCATAACAGAACCTCAACCTACACAGGGACAGTAGACTTAAGGAAATATTTCCAATCCCATCCCTCTTGTCCTTGAGGCACCACCACCGCCCAACCTGAAACAAATCAAATTGTGCCCTGAGGCACCAATTAAAGATTGGCAACTCACCCTGCTTATGGAGCAAGTGCAAGACCTGCAGGCATATCCTCACCACTGACAGTATGCACATACCTCGGTCACAGCAGGTACATAAAGTTAGGGGGGCATTCTCCTGCAGGTACCACAATGTAGTGTACCTGATAATGTGTGCACAATGTCCCTCCTTTGGCCTCCATATGGGTGAGACAGGATAGAGCCTTAGTCAGTACATGAACTCTCACCAATCAACATCCTGAATGCCAGGACAGACATACCTGGCTTCCCAGAGAGGAACATTTACTTGATTACCTTAGGGTGACAATTTTGAGGGGGCATTTCAAAACACAGAGAGACCGGAAAATATGGGAATTCAAACTCTGCAAATCAGACTGAATATATATTCATTCTGGCTTTATGTCTCACTACATCTGAGCAAATAGGTGTGGTGCCTATTCTTATTTTATTTGCCCTGACAAGAAGACACCATCACGATTTAATGGGGACTCACGCCTGACTAATCTGAAATGTATGTCCTAGACAATTGTAGATAATTTCTCTAAATTACCCTCTTATCTCCTGATGCTTTTTTAACGGTTCTTTTTTACCTCTTTTGAAGTGTGCTGGTTTTATGCGTATAGATGTCTTTGATTTTGTGATTCCATAGTATAACATCATAACATCATGTCTAATAAAGAAAACTCATCATAACATCATGTCTAATGAAGAGAACAAGGTCATTTTGAAAGCTTACCTTGAAATATACTCAGTTAGCCTATAAAAGGTATCGCCTTATTTCTTCACTTTCTCAAAACCAAGAATTAACATTCAGTTTAGTTTAGCTTTGAAAGTACACGTGTCCCTTTCAGCTAAGTAAATATCTGATATTACCCTTTATTAAGGTATCTAGAAATTCCCCATTGTTCCCCTTTAGATCCCTCCAATACAAATAAGCCGGTATTGTTTCTGCGGTTGTAAAAGCATTTCTTTCAATCTGTCACGCTAGGGGGTAACTCCAGACCTCTTGATGAGCTCGCAACCCCCAATCTCCACAGCCAGCTTCACCTATAGGAGCCCCCGCTTGCCGGGACGCAAGTACGCCTACCCGGGATCGGTTGCCCCCAGGACTTAATGGCTCAAAGGATGCAAGCTTATATGGAGAGATCTGGAGAACCAATAACTGGAGCGTGAGTGACGGAAGTCCAGAAACAGGCAATAGGTCGATAACAGGAAGGCAGAGATCGTAGCGGCACCAAGGATCAGGCAAGACGTAGTCGGGGTACAGGCTGAGGTCGTCAACAGGGGTTCAGGATCAAGAGGCGTCAATACAGGCAGAGGTCGGCAACAATGGTTCAGGACCAAGAGGCGTCAATACAGGCAGAGGTCGGCAACAAGGGTTCAGGATCAAGAGGCGTCAATACAGGCAGAGGTCGGCAACAGGGATTCAGGATCGAGAATGTTCAGTACAATCAAATCGGCAACAGGCTAAACTTCACAGGAATAGAGTACACAAGGTTCTGAGCGCTATCACAGGCAATTGGTGACTGAGAAAGGAAACCCTTTATAAGGACAGACGGGGAGGCAGAGTGTAGGTGATTGGTGCACTTGGGATTCAAACCAGGATTGGTCTTCAGGGCTGAAGAGGGCGAATCCCTCAATTCTCCTAGGGCTCATTGGCCCTTTAACTGATAACAAACACGTATAACAAACACGTGTTCGCGCCCGCGCGCGAGCACGTCCAGAGGAGGAGGAAGCGGGGGGCGTGGCCGAGCTGAGCGCCGCTCGAGCCGACACTGCTGGAGCCGCCGCCGCCCGGCGCGGCCGCCGCACACTGACAGCCGCGGCCGGACGCCTGGAGACGGCGCTGGAACGGGGGTCAGGTAAGCGATTCCTGACACAATCTACCCACCAATTGTTTACACACTGAAAGCCTTCGTATTGACAGGAAAAACGTAGAATTCTGGGGATGGGTGTGTGGAAAAGATAAAAAAAATAGAGGAGTGAAAGTTTTAGGTGGACTTTCAAATATTTATAATTTTCTCCATTTTCAGATCTAATTAAAATCATGTTTTTTTTTTAAATAAATCTTAAAAAATGCCCCCCTTTTTTCATTAGATATTTTGAAGCGGACCAAATTCTTCTATACTGCCCCTGCGTCCCTCATCTGGCCCCTTTACCCTGAGCACCTGAAGGTGATCTTTCATCCTTCAACAGCCAAATTGCCCTCCCAAGCCATGGCCACCCGGCAAACTTACGCTGATAGGAGCCCCTTCATGGCTCATACAGTGCACTTTTCCTGTAATTTGACCTCACTTGGATAGAACCAGACAACTAAAGACTGAAACAGCTCAGGCAGACACAATGATGGTGCCCCCTGACTTTATGAGCACCGGTGAGGACACTACCCCAGCACCCCCTATAGCTATGCCCTTGTCGCAGCTACAAGATACAGGGAATGTGCCTGTGGGATTTGCAGACAGGTAAGGTTTACTGTGTTCTGGGGGGCAAGGGGGACAAACAGTGTGGCATCCCAAATCCGAATGCCCCTGGTAGAGGCAATCGACTGGCTCTGGTAACATTTTTAAACTCCTGGTCCAGCCAAGTGGGGTTTTTTTCTACTTTGAAGAAAGTTTGTGCTGTGTATAAAAATTACAATCCTAGTTGCCTAGATGCAGGAAATGGAGGAGAGGCACATTAGAACCCTTTCAGTGCTAAAATGTTGGAGTTGAAGTATTCTTGAATACAAACATAAAACATGACTTAATCTCTTTTTCTTCAGTGTGAATAAATTGTAATTGATATTTAATGCTCAACAACAGTGTAAAAATGCAGAAGATTAAATGTATGTGAGTTTATTATTCTCTGTCTTGGTTAATTTATATACATAGAATAAAAGCACTTTGATGCATGACTGTACTACACTGTCTTATATCTTAGACATGTTTGCATTTGTAATGTTTTAACACAATGGTTACAGATTTTGCATCATAAGTCACAGATGTCCCATGTGTGTTTAGTTTAGCAACAGAAAATAGAATATACTAGCCTAATATAACATATTACAGGACTCAAAGTGGACTAAATTCCTTACTTGTGGCTCCTGTCGGATAGTTGCTGCCCCAGGGGCCCACTGTTTAAAGCCCTGGTGGTTCACCATAATTGTACCTCATTTCTTATTCCCAAGACGCATGCTCTGTCCTCAACCAAAACCACTGCTCTGCACCAGACAGACATGAATGGCTGCGCAATGGGGTGTTTCACACCTAGTGTCATCTCGAACCTGTGCGAGGAATCACTTGCCCCTAGGATTTTTTAGAATCTAGGACTGTGTAGACAGGGTTTCGGTACACTTTATAAAGTACTTAGATCTCTTGAGCGCATCCATGCCAGAAAGGGTCCTGGTCCACACTGCACCTAGACAAAAAGTACCTATCCTCTCCCACTGTCTGAGTCACAAATTCAGGTGACATCTTTTTTGAAAGGCTAGGTTAGCCTCAAAGGTGCTTTTTTCTGGTGTGGGTGTGCCTAGCCCCCACCAACAATTTTACTTTGGGGTTACACAAACACCTTGAGCCCATACCAGCATACTGGGTAACATTGTGTATCCCAGTTTGAGAAGGTGTGGTCTCCACACAGGAGGGGAGCGAACAATCCTGTTTGGGGAATTGGGTCGCCTTCGCCCTGTGGGTTCTTTTACAATTTTCTCACTAATAGGTAGGGGCTACATACCCCATTGGAGTACCCACTTGCATTTCTAAATATAAACAATATAGGACACTGTTTAATCTTGTTTATGGGAATTGCAAACATTTTTTTTTCTTTTTTTTCTTCCCTTTCTTTATTCTTTTTTCCCATTATGACGGACCTATGCCAAGGCAACTGGGATTCAATGATCTCGGATCTTACCCAATGTTGCCTAAAAAATAAAATACAGATCCAACAACAAAAGGCGATACATGCCACATTTAATTTGTTGTACACGTCCCTATCGAAAAAATGTAAGGTTTGGGGGGACGTCCAATACCTTGGGGAGTATGTAGATAAAAAGATAGTACCTATGGGACTCAGGTTGAGATTATTCCCTCAGATCGGTTTCATTACAGAGGAGTTAAAACAAAAATGGGAAGCTACATTGCAAGAGTGTTCCCTAGCTCTCATAAACCTCCTCATAGAGCAACACAATCAGCACATTAACCAATTGGATAACCAAATTAAGAAAATAGTGGAAGAGTTGGAACCCTATAGGAATGAGGAACAGTTTAATAAAAGGGACAATAACATCAAATTAGCCACAGAAAAAATCAATAAAGATATTATAGATCTAAAAGAACATAAGCTACAAAAAGATACAATAACGTACAAACAAGGGAAAGCGTATATTTGACCTGGTGTTGATAGTCGACAATCACGCAGGGAATTTGTTCCCCGCCAATATTCCTCCTCAGACTCTTCCTCGTCCAGAGAAAGGAGTATGTGGAGACAAAGGGAAAATCGGCAAGGACATTTTTTAAGACCCTGGCAGGGCACAGTAGGACAGGATAAGGGCCCACCACGACGGGAATATACACTACAGATAGGTGAGGTCATGCCTAGGTCAAAGGTTCGTAAGACACAACTTGAAAGTGCGGAAAAGGAGGGGAGGGACCATAAACAGCCCAAACCTAGACAGGTTTTTTTTAGAAAACTCCGCACCAAACAGAGGAATGCGAGAAGATGCAATAATAAAAGAAACCTGAAATCCCAAGAGATCCAACCAGGGCCCTCACAGGCCATCGTTGGGGACTAGAGATGAGCGAACTTTTGAAAAATTCGATTCGACTGATTCGCCGAATTTTCCGACAAAAATCGTTTCGACCCGAATAAATTCGCGACGAATCGCTATTAAAAACGGCTATTTCTGAGCCTCCTAGAGCCTCAATAGGGTTGTAAACCATTCAGCCTTGCTGTAACACGCACAGGATGCGTGCTGGGTTAGTTAAATAATACTTTGAAGAAATATCACATGCAGATCAGAGGCATCGCTAATAGAATCGCAGAGCGGCACAATTGCAGAGAGTTGAAGTGGCATCACTATGAGGGGCAGAAGGAGCCCAAATATACACTGGAGTTGGCCTCAGGAGCCCAAAAATTGGATGAATCACACCCTGGAGTTGGCAGAAGTTGGCAGCAGCAGCAGCAGGAGCCCAAATATACACTGGAGTTGGCTTCAGGAGCCCAAAAATTGGATGAATCACACCCTGGAGTTGGCAGGAGTTGGCAGCAGCAGCAGCAGGAGCCCAAATATACACTGGAGTTGGCTTCAGGAGCCCAAAAATTGGATGAATCACACCCTGGAGTTGGCAGGAGTTGACAGCAGCAGCAGCAGGAGCCCAAATATACACTGGAGTTGGCTTCAGGAGCCCAAAAATTGGATGAATCACACCCTGGAGTTGGCAGGAGTTGACAGTAGCAGCAGCAGGAGCCCAAATATACACTGGAGTTGGCCTCAGGAGCCCAAAAATTGGATGAATCACACCCTGGAGTTGGCAGGAGTTGACAGCAGCAGCAGCAGGAGCCCAAATATACACTGGAGTTGGCCTCAGGAGCCCAAAAATTGGATGAATCACACCCTGGAGTTGGCAGGAGTTGACAGTAGCAGCAGCAGGAGCCCAAATATACACTGGAGTTGGCCTCAGGAGCCCAAAAATTGGATGAATCACACCCTGGAGTTGGCAGGAGTTGACAGTAGCAGCAGCAGGAGCCCAAATATACACTGGAGTTGGCCTCAGGAGCCCAAAAATTGGATGAATCACACCCTGGAGTTGGCAGGAGTTGACAGTAGCAGCAGCAGGAGCCCAAATATACACTGGAGTTGGCTTCAGGAGCCCAAAAATTGGATGAATCACACCCTGGAGTTGGCAGGAGTTGACACCAGCAGCAGCAGGAGCCCAAATATACACTGGAGTTGGCTTCAGGAGCCCAAAAATTGGATGAATCACACCCTGGAGTTGGCAGAAGTTGGCAGCAGCAGCAGCAGGAGCCCAAATATACACTGGAGTTGGCTTCAGGAGCCCAAAAATTGGATGAATCACACCCTGGAGTTGGCAGGAGTTGACAGTAGCAGCAGCAGGAGCCCAAATATACACTGGAGTTGGCCTCAGGAGCCCAAAAATTGGATGAATCACACCCTGGAGTTGGCAGGAGTTGACAGTAGCAGCAGCAGGAGCCCAAATATACACTGGAGTTGGCTTCAGGAGCCCAAAAATTGGATGAATCACACCCTGGAGTTGGCAGGAGTTGACAGTAGCAGCAGCAGGAGCCCAAATATACACTGGAGTTGGCCTCAGGAGCCCAAAAATTGGATGAATCACACCCTGGAGTTGGCAGGAGTTGACAGTAGCAGCAGCAGGAGCCCAAATATACACTGGAGTTGGCTTCAGGAGCCCAAAAATTGGATGAATCACACCCTGGAGTTGGCAGAAGTTGGCAGCAGCAGCAGCAGGAGCCCAAACATTACTTTAAACAGACCCTGGGGTTGGCCTCAGGAGCCCAAAAATTGGATGAATCACACCCTGTGGAGAGTCATGTGGAGAAAAAGTAGCTTAGTTAGTAATATCTACATAAAATTATGAATAAACAAATGCAAAAGTTTGCCAAAGTGAAGTTTTGTTTGAGGGTGTGTTTCCACCTTTTAATTAAATCAGAAACAAGAAGGTGTCATTGCCTCTGACTAATTAGCCCTCAAAAAGTCTTGGAATTTTTAATCTGGAATCATGTCTGATCCGTCTTATCCGAAGAATATTAATAAAAAGTAAGAGTAACGTAAAGGATTTTTTATCAATACTTACTTGTGGTCCGATGCGGAGGAATGTCTGTAACTTGAGAGCAGCGCCTTAAATCTGTTTTGCACGATCCATCTTTCTTGGTCTGGCCCCGTCATCAATCTACTGGAATACATCAGGCATTGTTGGGAGGAAAGCTTGGCTGATCCATGCGCCATTCATTTCCACGCAGGGCAGTCTCTGGAAAAAAAAAGTCTGTATAAACCAGGGTCTTTTTCATATAAAAACAAATGGTTATTCTTGCTTTTCAACCATATGTTCCACAGCTTTACCAGTCATTGTGTCAGCCAATGAAGCAACTTTGTCTGGAAGTGCTGCAAAAGCAGTCCACTGCATCACAAGTGGCATCTGACACCCCCAGTCAACTGTCTGCCTGTTATGCTTTGGGTTCAGCTCCACTATCCATTGATCTGATATCCAAGATCTGATAATCATAAAATTCAGCAGCTACTGCCCAGCCAAGAAGTGGAGGAGACACTCGCCTCTTCTTCCACTATCCGGCAACTAGTGATGAGGAGAGTGTCGTGGGAGGAGGTGTTGCAAGCCGAGGTAGTGGAAGAGGGTCCCTGGAGTCTGCGGCGGTGGCGGCGGCAGCAGCAGCGAATTATTGCGGACTGTTGGTAGGAAAAATCAGCTACTCAGCGATGTGGCAGTGTTCCATGCAGCATCCTGTGGAGAAAAAGTAGGTTAGTTAGTGTATATACATAAAATTATGAATAGACAAATGCAATAGTATTGCGAAAGTGAAGTTTTGTTTGAGGGTGTGTTTCCACCTTGCAATTAAATCAGAAACAACTAGCTATCATTTGCCTCTGAATAATTAGCCCTCAAAAATTCTTGGAATTTTTAATCTTGATGTCTGAGGGATTTCTCCTCTCAGACAGCGTCACCATAAGTCCAGCCTGCTGCATTACCCAGTGGTGGACCTTTCAGAGAACTGATGGCTTGTGCCGAGCCGAGGTGGAGAGTCACATGGCATGGTTGTTGAACAGAAGGTGGGCCAGTCCTTTAGCCTGTCAGTGTGTACCAAAGTGCACAGTGTTGTCTACGCCTGGAGCTGTAACTATAGACTCATGGTGGACAATATATATCCTTTTAGGCCCCCTTGGTGATTGTGGTTTCACGCTGTTCTTCACATGGTTTTCCTTGACCATCAGAGTCACACATGGGAGGAACTACTAAAAATGAGAACTCAATCCATGAAAGCATTGCTTAATCCACGAAAACTGCAAATTTGGACCCATGGTGACTGACACTTGGAAGAACATCTTGTTTGCGCTGCGACAAGGAAGCCAGAGTCATGCGTCCTGACATGGCACACGTGTTCAGTCTAGTTTTGAAGTCTTGCCCCCATCTGAAAGACATCCGAACAACAGGAAAGAAAGTTAGCATGCACTTCTGGCACTCCTACACCACCAAGCACAACCTTATTGAGCCTCAGCGTCACAAAGGTGTACCCCACCATAGTCTGATTTGCGATGTTTCCACCCGTTGGAATTCCACCCTCCATATGCAGGATCCACTATAGCAGTGGTCCCCAACCCTGTCCTCAAGGCCCACCAACAGGCCAGGCTTTGCTGATCTCCACAAAGATGCTCAGGTGGAGTAATTAGTGCAGCTGCAGAGCAATAGAGCTGGCTATTTGGAGATCCAAAAACATGACATGTTGGTGGGCCTTGAGGACAGGGTTGAGGACCACTGCACTATAGGAACAGAGAAAAGCCATCACGGATTTCTGGATGATCCAAACGGATAGGGGGACACCCCTGTGTAAATTCAATGTAAACCATTGGCAGCTCATACGTGACACCGACCGTTTGTTTAGGCCCTTTGAGGAAGCTACATTATTAGTCAGTTGCCAGGACTATGAGATGAACGATGAGATTCCACTGCTTCATGTACTACAACACATGTTGGAAAGCATGGCTGGTCAGGGCACTGGAGACATGGCACATACATTTCACAGCCACATGAAGCCTGTGGGGGCTGAAGTGGAGGAGGAGGAGGGGGTGGGGCACAGCAAACCACAGTTTAGGTTTCACAAAATGACCATTTTATCTAGTCATCTGACAGGAGAGGAGGTGCAGCCACAGGAGCTAGAGGGTTGTGAGTAAGGCGAGACAGAGGACCCAGACACACCATGGCAGTTTACAGTGGAGATGGAGACAGGTAGTCCCTCCGAGTCACTTGCACAAATGGCACGATGCATGCTCACATGCATGCGTACTAGTGAGCGCAGAATTGTCTCCATTTGTCAGCGGGAAGACTTCTGGCTCTCCAACTTATTGGACCCTCGCTTCCGGCACAAAATGGGGGCATTTTTTACGCCCACTGAGAGGGAGGAAAAACTGACCTACTACAGAGACATCCCACGTAGTCAGTTGGGCGATGTCTATTTGCGCCATGGCCCATACTCCCGCAGGTCTGACTCTAGGGGAACTTTGCGATCACCTTCCACTGCCATGGCTGCTGGGGGGGTGGAAGGAGCAGCAGCAGCTCCATCAGCAGCAACCTCAGTCTTCAGTCGCTAGTGAGTAGCTTTCTACACCCGCATAGTGAGTCTACTCATGAGAAGCAGGAAGACCTGGAGCTGGACCTCAAACAGCAGGTCATGTCATACCTTGACATGACCATGCCAACACACCTTCAAGATCCACTGGATTTGCTGGGAAGCCAAACTTGACTTGTGCCCGCAACTAGCAGAGTTTGCCCTGGAAAAGCTGTACTGGCCGGACAGTAGTTGATTTAGATGGCAACTGGGCTGCTCTATATAACGAAGCAAAATGGCAAATTTACCTCACTATATAAGCTATTGCCCCTCAGATTTACACAGGGGCTGCTCTATATTATGCTGCAAAATGGCAAATTAACCTCACAATATAAGCCATTGCAGCTCTATATAAATAAAAATAAATAAATAAAAAAAGGGCCTGTAGAAGCTTATTTAGTATAACAGATAGGGTGACATGTGCTGGTTTGGGATGCCCATATGGGCTAGTGTTTTGGCAGCAGTACAAAAACCAATGCAAAATGCAATAGCTTAATAAAGCTGATGCTGATCAACGCTTATTTAGTATAACAGATGGGGTGCAACATGCAGGTTTGGGATGCCCTGTGGCCTGGTGTATTTAAAGCAGACCAAAACCAATTCAAAATGCAATAACTTAATAAAGCTGAGGCTGTAGATGCTTATTTAGTATAAACAGGTAGGGTGCAAGGTGCAGCTTTGGGGTGCCCTGCGGCCTGGTTAAATGAAAGCAGTCAAAAAGGAAGTGCAAACTGAAGTAGCTTAATGAAGCTGATGCTGATCAACGCTTATGTTGTATACCAGATAGGGTGCAAGGTGCAGCTTTGGGGTGCCCTGCGGCCTGGTTTATTAAAATCAGTCAAAAACAAGTGCAAACTGAAGTAGCCTGATCAACGCTTATGTTGTATAACAGATAGGTTTAAAATAGCATGTGCCTTGGGATGCCCGTGTGGCCTGTTATATTTCAAGCTGAACAAAAAGTAACAATAATCCAAGTATGAGACATCATTTTGACCTTCTTCACAGCGCCATACTTTGAAAAAAAAAAATTAATTTCATGCCGATCAATCCAAAGGTCAATGCCCCTAACAAAAATAGTGTTCGGCATAAGTTTTCCTTCTGGAAGGACGTAACCTTTAGTTTACATGGTTGGGGTAGGTTATCTTACAAATTGGGATACCCCAGGCAGCAGTGTCATTGAAAGAGACAGATTGTAATGCAGGCCATACGCAAGCAGAGAAACTCAGGCTGCAACAGGCCTATTTAGTTTACATGGTTGGGGTAGGTTATCTTACAAATTGGGATACCCCACTGTATATGAAACCGAATATAAATGCACACCCAAAAGTGGACACTCAGCCTCCAAGAGGCCTGCTTAGTTTAAATAAGAGAGCTGCTTAGTATGGTAGGTAGGTTATGTTATGTTACAGAATGGGATGCCCCAAGCAGACTTGAGATCAGTATATATGCACACAGCAGCAGTGTGTTAGCAGGCTCATACAGGCCAAATTTCTTTAAATAAATGTGCAGCTTACAGTAAATGCAGAGGCTAATGGTATGTTACAGAATGGGATGCCCCAAAGCTGACTTGAGATCAGTATATATGCACACAGCAGCAGTGTGTTAGCAGGCTCATACAGGCCAAATTTCTTTAAATAACTGTGCAGCTTACAGTAAATGCAGAGGCTAATGGTATGTTACAGAATGGGATGCCCCAGAGCTGACTTGAGATCAGTATATATGCACACAGCAGCAGTGTGTTAGCAGGCTCATACAGGCCAAATTTCTTTAAATAAATGTGCAGCTTACAGTTAATGCAGAGGCTAATGGTATGTTACAGAATGGGATGCCCCAAGCAGACTTGAGATCAGTATATATGCACACAGCAGCAGTGTGTTAGCAGGCTCATACAGGCCAAATTTCTTTAAATAAATGTGCAGCTTACAGTAAATGCAGAGGCTAATGGTATGTTACAGAATGGGATGCCCCAAGCAGACTTGAGATCAGTATATATGCACACAGCAGCAGTGTGTTAGCAGGCTCATACAGGCCAAATTTCTTTAAATAAATGTGCAGCTTACAGTAAATGCAAAGGCTAATGGTATGTTACAGAATGGGATGCCCCAAAGCTGACTTGAGATCAGTATATATGCACACAGCAGCAGTGTGTTAGCAGGCTCATACAGGCCAAATTTCTTTAAATAACTGTGCAGCTTACAGTAAATGCAGAGGCTAATGGTATGTTACAGAATGGGATGTCCCAAAAACCAGAGAGCACCTGGCAGGCAGCAGTAAGACTATGCACAGCAAAAGTGTCTTTATCATGCCTAATTTCAATTAGAATAGGTGCAAATGGTTAGGTTCTTAAATAGAGGCTGGTGTAGTCACAGAATGGGATGCCCTAAAAACCAGCAGTAAGTACACCTGGCAGGGACAAGTAGTGCTATGCCCAGCAAAAGTGTCTTTATCAGGCTAATTTCAAATATGATAAGAGCAAATGCTTATATGGTCTTAAACAGAGGCTGCTTTAGTCACAGAATGGGATGCCCCGGGCAGGAATCGAGCTGCCAGGGTACAGTAGTGCTTTGGCCAGCAAAAGTGTCTTTATCAGGCCTAATTTCAAATATGATAAGAGCAAATGCTTATATGGTCTTAAACAGAGGCTGCTTTAGTCACAGAATGGGATGCCCCGGGCAGGAATCGAGCTGCCAGGGTACAGTAGTGCTTTGGCCAGCAAAAGTGTCTTTATCAGGCCTAATTTCAAATATGATAAGAGCAAATGCTTATATGGTCTTAAACAGAGGCTGCTTTAGTCACAGAATGGGATGCCCCGGGCAGGAATCGAGCTGCCAGGGTACAGTAGTGCTTTGGCCAGCAAAAGTGTCTTTATCAGGCCTAATTTCAAATATGATAAGAGCAAATGCTTATATGGTCTTAAACAGAGGCTGCTTTAGTCACAGAATGGGATGCCCCGGGCAGGAATCGAGCTGCCAGGGTACAGTAGTGCTTTGGCCAGCAAAAGTGTCTTTATCAGGCCTAATTTCAAATATGATAAGAGCAAATGCTTATATGGTCTTAAACAGAGGCTGCTTTAGTCACAGAATGGGATGCCCCGGGCAGGAATCGAGCTGCCAGGGTACAGTAGTGCTTTGGCCAGCAAAAGTGTCTTTATCAGGCCTAATTTCAAATATGATAAGAGCAAATGCTTATATGGTCTTAAACAGAGGCTGCTTTAGTCACAGAATGGGATGCCCCGGGCAGGAATCGAGCTGCCAGGGTACAGTAGTGCTTTGGCCAGCAAAAGTGTCTTTATCAGGCCTAATTTCAAATATGATAAGAGCAAATGCTTATATGGTCTTAAACAGAGGCTGCTTTAGTCACAGAATGGGATGCCCCGGGCAGGAATCGAGCTGCCAGGGTACAGTAGTGCTTTGGCCAGCAAAAGTGTCTTTATCAGGCCTAATTTCAAATATGATAAGAGCAAATGCTTATATGGTCTTAAACAGAGGCTGCTTTAGTCACAGAATGGGATGCCCCGGGCAGGAATCGAGCTGCCAGGGTACAGTAGTGCTTTGGCCAGCAAAAGTGTCTTTATCAGGCCTAATTTCAAATATGATTAGAGCAAATGCTTATATGGTCTTAAACAGAGGCTGCTTTAGTCACAGAATGGGATGCCCCGGGCAGGAATCGAGCTGCCAGGGTACAGTAGTGCTTTGACAAGCAAAAGTGTCTTTATCAGGCCTAATTTCAAATATGATAAGAGCAAATGCTTATATGGTCTTAAACAGAGGCTGCTTTAGTCACAGAATGGGATGCCCCGGGCAGGAATCGAGCTGCCAGGGTACAGTAGTGCTTTGGCCAGCAAAAGTGTCTTTATCAGGCCTAATTTCAAATATGATAAGAGCAAATGCTTATATGGTCTTAAACAGAGGCTGCTTTAGTCACAGAATGGGATGCCCCGGGCAGGAATCGAGCTGCCAGGGTACAGTAGTGCTTTGACAAGCAAAAGTGTCTTTATCAGGCCTAATTTCAAATATGATAAGAGCAAATGCTTATATGGTCTTAAACAGAGGCTGCTTTAGTCACAGAATGGGATGCCCCGGGCAGGAATCGAGCTGCCAGGGTACAGTAGTGCTTTGGCCAGCAAAAGTGTCTTTATCAGGCCTAATTTCAAATATGATTAGAGCAAATGCTTATATGGTCTTAAACAGAGGCTGCTTTAGTCACAGAATGGGATGCCCCGGGCAGGAATCGAGCTGCCAGGGTACAGTAGTGCTTTGACAAGCAAAAGTGTCTTTATCAGGCCTAATTTCAAATATGATTAGAGCAAATGCTTATATGGTCTTAAACAGAGGCTGCTTTAGTCACAGAATGGGATGCCCCGGGCAGGAATCGAGCTGCCAGGGTACAGTAGTGCTTTGGCCAGCAAAAGTGTCTTTATCAGGCCTAATTTCAAATATGATTAGAGCAAATGCTTATATGGTCTTAAACAGAGGCTGCTTTAGTCACAGAATGGGATGCCCCGGGCAGGAATCGAGCTGCCAGGGTACAGTAGTGCTTTGGCCAGCAAAAGTGTCTTTATCAGGCCTAATTTCAAATATGATTAGAGCAAATGCTTATATGGTCTTAAACAGAGGCTGCTTTAGTCACAGAATGGGATGCCCCGGGCAGGAATCGAGCTGCCAGGGTACAGTAGTGCTTTGGCCAGCAAAAGTGTCTTTATCAGGCCTAATTTCAAATATGATTAGAGCAAATGCTTATATGGTCTTAAACAGAGGCTGCTTTAGTCACAGAATGGGATGCCCCGGGCAGGAATCGAGCTGCCAGGGTACAGTAGTGCTTTGGCCAGCAAAAGTGTCTTTATCAGGCCTAATTTCAAATATGATTAGAGCAAATGCTTATATGGTCTTAAACAGAGGCTGCTTTAGTCACAGAATGGGATGCCCCGGGCAGGAATCGAGCTGCCAGGGTACAGTAGTGCTTTGGCCAGCAAAAGTGTCTTTATCAGGCCTAATTTCAAATATGATTAGAGCAAATGCTTATATGGTCTTAAACAGAGGCTGCTTTAGTCACAGAATGGGATGCCCCGGGCAGGAATCGAGCTGCCAGGGTACAGTAGTGCTTTGGCCAGCAAAAGTGTCTTTATCAGGCCTAATTTCAAATATGATTAGAGCAAATGCTTATATGGTCTTAAACAGAGGCTGCTTTAGTCACAGAATGGGATGCCCCGGGCAGGAATCGAGCTGCCAGGGTACAGTAGTGCTTTGGCCAGCAAAAGTGTCTTTATCAGGCCTAATTTCAAATATGATTAGAGCAAATGCTTATATGGTCTTAAACAGAGGCTGCTTTAGTCACAGAATGGGATGCCCCGGGCAGGAATCGAGCTGCCAGGGTACAGTAGTGCTTTGGCCAGCAAAAGTGTCTTTATCAGGCCTAATTTCAAATATGATTAGAGCAAATGCTTATATGGTCTTAAACAGAGGCTGCTTTAGTCACAGAATGGGATGCCCCGGGCAGGAATCGAGCTGCCAGGGTACAGTAGTGCTTTGGCCAGCAAAAGTGTCTTTATCAGGCCTAATTTCAAATATGATTAGAGCAAATGCTTATATGGTCTTAAACAGAGGCTGCTTTAGTCACAGAATGGGATGCCCCGGGCAGGAATCGAGCTGCCAGGGTACAGTAGTGCTTTGGCCAGCAAAAGTGTCTTTATCAGGCCTAATTTCAAATATGATTAGAGCAAATGCTTATATGGTCTTAAACAGAGGCTGCTTTAGTCACAGAATGGGATGCCCCGGGCAGGAATCGAGCTGCCAGGGTACAGTAGTGCTTTGGCCAGCAAAAGTGTCTTTATCAGGCCTAATTTCAAATATGATTAGAGCAAATGCTTATATGGTCTTAAACAGAGGCTGCTTTAGTCACAGAATGGGATGCCCCGGGCAGGAATCGAGCTGCCAGGGTACAGTAGTGCTTTGGCCAGCAAAAGTGTCTTTATCAGGCCTAATTTCAAATATGATTAGAGCAAATGCTTATATGGTCTTAAACAGAGGCTGCTTTAGTCACAGAATGGGATGCCCCGGGCAGGAATCGAGCTGCCAGGGTACAGTAGTGCTTTGGCCAGCAAAAGTGTCTTTATCAGGCCTAATTTCAAATATGATTAGAGCAAATGCTTATATGGTCTTAAACAGAGGCTGCTTTAGTCACAGAATGGGATGCCCCGGGCAGGAATCGAGCTGCCAGGGTACAGTAGTGCTTTGGCCAGCAAAAGTGTCTTTATCAGGCCTAATTTCAAATATGATTAGAGCAAATGCTTATATGGTCTTAAACAGAGGCTGCTTTAGTCACAGAATGGGATGCCCCGGGCAGGAATCGAGCTGCCAGGGTACAGTAGTGCTTTGGCCAGCAAAAGTGTCTTTATCAGGCCTAATTTCAAATATGATTAGAGCAAATGCTTATATGGTCTTAAACAGAGGCTGCTTTAGTCACAGAATGGGATGCCCCGGGCAGGAATCGAGCTGCCAGGGTACAGTAGTGCTTTGGCCAGCAAAAGTGTCTTTATCAGGCCTAATTTCAAATATGATTAGAGCAAATGCTTATATGGTCTTAAACAGAGGCTGCTTTAGTCACAGAATGGGATGCCCCGGGCAGGAATCGAGCTGCCAGGGTACAGTAGTGCTTTGGCCAGCAAAAGTGTCTTTATCAGGCCTAATTTCAAATATGATTAGAGCAAATGCTTATATGGTCTTAAACAGAGGCTGCTTTAGTCACAGAATGGGATGCCCCGGGCAGGAATCGAGCTGCCAGGGTACAGTAGTGCTTTGGCCAGCAAAAGTGTCTTTATCAGGCCTAATTTCAAATATGATTAGAGCAAATGCTTATATGGTCTTAAACAGAGGCTGCTTTAGTCACAGAATGGGATGCCCCGGGCAGGAATCGAGCTGCCAGGGTACAGTAGTGCTTTGGCCAGCAAAAGTGTCTTTATCAGGCCTAATTTCAAATATGATTAGAGCAAATGCTTATATGGTCTTAAACAGAGGCTGCTTTAGTCACAGAATGGGATGCCCCGGGCAGGAATCGAGCTGCCAGGGTACAGTAGTGCTTTGGCCAGCAAAAGTGTCTTTATCAGGCCTAATTTCAAATATGATTAGAGCAAATGCTTATATGGTCTTAAACAGAGGCTGCTTTAGTCACAGAATGGGATGCCCCGGGCAGGAATCGAGCTGCCAGGGTACAGTAGTGCTTTGGCCAGCAAAAGTGTCTTTATCAGGCCTAATTTCAAATATGATTAGAGCAAATGCTTATATGGTCTTAAACAGAGGCTGCTTTAGTCACAGAATGGGATGCCCCGGGCAGGAATCGAGCTGCCAGGGTACAGTAGTGCTTTGGCCAGCAAAAGTGTCTTTATCAGGCCTAATTTCAAATATGATTAGAGCAAATGCTTATATGGTCTTAAACAGAGGCTGCTTTAGTCACAGAATGGGATGCCCCGGGCAGGAATCGAGCTGCCAGGGTACAGTAGTGCTTTGGCCAGCAAAAGTGTCTTTATCAGGCCTAATTTCAAATATGATTAGAGCAAATGCTTATATGGTCTTAAACAGAGGCTGCTTTAGTCACAGAATGGGATGCCCCGGGCAGGAATCGAGCTGCCAGGGTACAGTAGTGCTTTGGCCAGCAAAAGTGTCTTTATCAGGCCTAATTTCAAATATGATTAGAGCAAATGCTTATATGGTCTTAAACAGAGGCTGCTTTAGTCACAGAATGGGATGCCCCGGGCAGGAATCGAGCTGCCAGGGTACAGTAGTGCTTTGGCCAGCAAAAGTGTCATTATCAGGCCTAATTTCAAATATGATTAGAGCAAATGCTTATATGGTCTTAAACAGAGGCTGCTTTAGTCACAGAATGGGATGCCCCGGGCAGGAATCGAGCTGCCAGGGTACAGTAGTGCTTTGGCCAGCAAAAGTGTCTTTATCAGGCCTAATTTCAAATATGATTAGAGCAAATGCTTATATGGTCTTAAACAGAGGCTGCTTTAGTCACAGAATGGGATGCCCCGGGCAGGAATCGAGCTGCCAGGGTACAGTAGTGCTTTGGCCAGCAAAAGTGTCTTTATCAGGCCTAATTTCAAATATGATTAGAGCAAATGCTTATATGGTCTTAAACAGAGGCTGCTTTAGTCACAGAATGGGATGCCCCGGGCAGGAATCGAGCTGCCAGGGTACAGTAGTGCTTTGGCCAGCAAAAGTGTCTTTATCAGGCCTAATTTCAAATATGATTAGAGCAAATGCTTATATGGTCTTAAACAGAGGCTGCTTTAGTCACAGAATGGGATGCCCCGGGCAGGAATCGAGCTGCCAGGGTACAGTAGTGCTTTGGCCAGCAAAAGTGTCTTTATCAGGCCTAATTTCAAATATGATTAGAGCAAATGCTTATATGGTCTTAAACAGAGGCTGCTTTAGTCACAGAATGGGATGCCCCGGGCAGGAATCGAGCTGCCAGGGTACAGTAGTGCTTTGGCCAGCAAAAGTGTCTTTATCAGGCCTAATTTCAAATATGATTAGAGCAAATGCTTATATGGTCTTAAACAGAGGCTGCTTTAGTCACAGAATGGGATGCCCCGGGCAGGAATCGAGCTGCCAGGGTACAGTAGTGCTTTGGCCAGCAAAAGTGTCTTTATCAGGCCTAATTTCAAATATGATTAGAGCAAATGCTTATATGGTCTTAAACAGAGGCTGCTTTAGTCACAGAATGGGATGCCCCGGGCAGGAATCGAGCTGCCAGGGTACAGTAGTGCTTTGGCCAGCAAAAGTGTCTTTATCAGGCCTAATTTCAAATATGATTAGAGCAAATGCTTATATGGTCTTAAACAGAGGCTGCTTTAGTCACAGAATGGGATGCCCCGGGCAGGAATCGAGCTGCCAGGGTACAGTAGTGCTTTGGCCAGCAAAAGTGTCTTTATCAGGCCTAATTTCAAATATGATTAGAGCAAATGCTTATATGGTCTTAAACAGAGGCTGCTTTAGTCACAGAATGGGATGCCCCGGGCAGGAATCGAGCTGCCAGGGTACAGTAGTGCTTTGGCCAGCAAAAGTGTCTTTATCAGGCCTAATTTCAAATATGATTAGAGCAAATGCTTATATGGTCTTAAACAGAGGCTGCTTTAGTCACAGAATGGGATGCCCCGGGCAGGAATCGAGCTGCCAGGGTACAGTAGTGCTTTGGCCAGCAAAAGTGTCTTTATCAGGCCTAATTTCAAATATGATTAGAGCAAATGCTTATATGGTCTTAAACAGAGGCTGCTTTAGTCACAGAATGGGATGCCCCGGGCAGGAATCGAGCTGCCAGGGTACAGTAGTGCTTTGGCCAGCAAAAGTGTCTTTATCAGGCCTAATTTCAAATATGATTAGAGCAAATGCTTATATGGTCTTAAACAGAGGCTGCTTTAGTCACAGAATGGGATGCCTCACAGCAGACTTAAGATCAGTTCAGTATATATGCACAGTTAGTTACTATAAGCAGCCTGAAAACGCTAACAAAGGCTGGATGAAAAAAAAAAAATCTCCCTGTCAGCCAGCTCCGTTTTTCCTACCTTTCCCTGGCTTTCTGTCTGTCTCCTGTCTGTCTCCTGCCTGTCTCCTGCCTGTCTCCAGCCTGTCCCTGTCTGTCCCTGTCTCCAGCCTGTCTCCAGCCTGTCTAACTGCCTCAGCTACACAGCGTTCTGTCTGTCTGTCACGAATGCAATAGAGAAATGAGGAAAAGCAAGATGGCCGCCGTTAAATACCGCTGTGTGACGTCACCGGGCTTGCTGGCTGCTGATAGGCTGCATGTGACTGCCCCAGCTTGCACTGGCGCGGGATACATGTCCAGACATGTCCCGCCCGCCATCTTAGAATGCCTGTAATGTAAATGAATGGATGTTAAAGGAAAACTTCGAGTGATCGAATCGCGGGGAAATTCGGATTCGATCCGAATCGAATTTTTCCTGAAATTCGGATCGAATCCGGGTTCGTCCGGATCGATTCGCTCATCCCTATTGGGGACAACCGGGAACAGGAACAACAAATAGAGAATGAGATTAATATTAGCAATCTTTCTGAATATGTACTAACTCCCATCCAGAAACAGGTCCTAGTGTTGGGTCTTAACTTCTGTCCCACCCAACAAATAGATATCTTTGAAACAACAAAAGACCTTCACCTTTTCGCAAGAAAGGTGCTCTGTAAATTTATGTTTTCACATAAAGAGATACCAAATGAACCGGCTCTATCAGATTCACAACTAGAGAAAGCTCTAATAGAACTGAGCGAGGAAGCTATGGGAATCTCCCCTATGATAGTCCCCAAAAAAACGTTTTTTAAAAAACCCTCCACCTTTTACCCAATCCACATTTGTTGACATCTATTGATGTAGTCACAACAGAAATTGAGAAGTTGGGCAGAACCACCCAATCCAGTTTACCCCAGGCACATTTAGAGGCCATAAGGGAAATGGAACGAAATCAGGAAATAACAATCAAACCCGCCGATAAGGGGGGAAACATTGTAATTATGAGTAATGCCCAATATATCTCCATGTGTAGAAAGATTTTGGACAACAAGGACTGGTACGTGAGGACCTCTGCATCCAGACTCTCTGAGGCGTCCGGGGAATATCACTCGCTCATCGAGGAGGCGGTGTTACATGGGGTGGTCGATGGGCAGACTGGGGCCTACCTGGAGGCCCCATCCCCGACAATTCCTACTTTTTATGCCCTTCCGAAGGTGCATAAGTCTGCCACTTGTCCACCAGGCAGACCTATAGTGTCGGGCATGGGGTCTCTTACGGATGGCGCCAGTAGGTTCATGGACCTCCACCTTCAACCTTTGGTCCATCAACTTCCATCTTAATTAAAGGACACTGGACACCTTCTCCGCATCCTCGATGGGATGACTGTGTCCCCGAGCACACTCCTGGTGGGTCTGGACATGGAGGCCCTTTATTCTAGTATCCCCCACGATTTGGGCCTACAGGCCATCCAATACTTCCTGAATGAGTTGGATTTAGACCAACACAATCTTAACCTTTTTGTCCTAAAATTACTCCAATTCGTCCTCACCCACAACTTCTTTCCCTTCAACGGCCAAATATACCACCAGAAACAGGGCACAGCAATGGGGACCACGTGCGCCCCCTCTTATGCCAACCTGTATCTTGGCCGTTGGGAGAGATAGGTGTGGAGTGGGGAAAAATTGGCCGGTTACCTGTGCCACATTCCCACGTGGCACAGGTATATCGACCATATTTTTCTCTTATGGACAGGCCCTCTCAGTAGTTTGAAGGATTTCATATCCGCTTTAAACCATAATACCAAAAATCTCAGGTTCACATATGAATGGAGTGACACACAGCTTAATTTCCTTGATTTGACTATCCAGGTGGATAAGGAGGGACACATTTATACTGATTTTTTTTTTAGAAAAGCATTGGCGGCCAATACAATTTTGCAAGGCACTAGTTCCCACCCCAGTCATCTTATGCGCAGTATCCCCTATGGGGAGTACTTCTGGGCACGGCGCAATTGTACTACGGAGGCCGACTTCCAACAAGCCGCCGATGGTATTAGGCTGAGACTATCGAGGAGGAGCTACAGCCCCAAGACGCTGATCTCAGCATATAAAAAAGCCAAAAGTAGACCCCGTAACGAGCTGTTATATCAGGGCCAATCGCATTTAGACCTTACACTGACATATTCAGCACACCGAAAGACCCTTAAAAAAGATAGTCAAATGGAATTGGAACATCTTATCGGCCGACCACCATCTGAGTGCAATATTACCCCATCAACCTAAGTTTATCTTTAGACGTGCAAGGAACCTACGAGACAAATTGGTACATAGCCACTTCATGGGAACAAACAAGGTAAATGCTGTAAAGCGAGGGGGACATATCAATGTCAAAAGCCGTGTAGTGCATGCAAATTTAGAAAGTTGGAAAAAATGTTGATCTGGAGGGAAGGAAAACTATCCAACTAAAACATTATGCAAATTGTGAAACTCCACATGTGGTTCATATTCTTATCTGCCCATGTAGCCGCTACTATATTGGCAAAAGTAATAGACCTCTCAAAAAGAGGATCTATGAACACCAATATGACATTAGGATAGGTAACCAAAAAACGCCAATTGGCCACCATTTCTTCTATCATCATAATCAGGATCCAAAAGGTCTGACTTTCCAAGTCCTGGACAGTGTCCATCCATCGCCTAGAGGTGGAAACATTGAGAAAATTTCATTACAGCGAGAGACCCAGTGGATCTCCTGACTAAAAGCAGATGTGGCACCAGGTCTTAACGAGTCCATAAGTTTTCTTCCTTTTCTGTAAAAAAATTTATTTTTTTTTCTTTTTTTTTTTAATCAATTGGATTTGACTTGACTTAGTTGGATTCAACTTGATTCAATGCAATACAACTGTAGTCATATTAATTATATGTTGATATAATGTGATGTAACATGTTAATCCATTTCAAATGATATATAATCTCTTCTCAATGAGTGTACCAACAAGTTTAATATGTACTACATTGGATCTTGGAGTCTCCATATGTAATGCAGGGTTCAAACAATCAATTGGCTGATTTATCTTTTATGGCTCATTTGATTTTTTTATAAAGTGTTCTGTCTCCAGGATATCGCCGCAGACGACTGGCTAGGGGGATCGGGAGTAATCCTTTTGTCCCCTTAAGTGCCGCTTCGGGCACCCAGCCCATCCTGTCAGGGTGGGTCATTTTTGTCTGGGGGGGAGGGACGAGTACCTGGATGGGGGGGCGGGGCGATTTGCCTCGCCGTGCCGCTTGTGTCGGGGGGTGGGGCCACCGGCCTGTCATCAGCCGGCGGCCCCGGCCCCCTGTTCAGTGCGGGGATGCCCGCCTCTAGAGGAGGGTTTTCCTCCTCAGACACACGCGCGTGCGCCCTCCGGTCAGCCAGGCAGGGGAGGACATCCATTGCCTGGCTATGGGGACGGCAAACGTGCGCAAATGCTGGGGTAAGTATTTGGTGCCTCCACCAGATTTTGTGCCCAGGGGCCTCCACCACACATTAAATGTTAAATATCAAGTTTGCTTTTTAAAGCCAAGACTATCCTTTTTTTTCTATTTTAATTTTTTCATCAGTCCTCAGTTTTAGTTTATGGTGTTCCATTGTCTTTTGATCCATTGATTTTCATTTTCTGCAGCAATCATTAAAGCAAAAGTCCAGTCAACCCCCCCCCCCCCCCCAGCCCTACCTACCAACCCTGGTGCTGTGGCACAGCCATCTTGGATATGATGCACAGAGCAACCCCCGCCCAGGTAAGGTTGCCCTGCCTCATGGAAGGGGGGACATCAAATTTGACTGGCCTTCCACTGTCATGATTAACGAGTGCCTAGGGTGGTGTGAAACCTAAATGCAACATTACAATCAATACAATTCAGTGTCCGCCAGGCCTCCTGTCTGGGGTGTAAGCATGACAGAATATTTATTGCCATCCAATTTTGATTTTGCCTTTCAGATTGCAGCAGGAGCCAAAGAAGTGTGTGTGTTTGGGGCGGCATCTGAGACATTTAGTAAGAAAAATATAAACTGTTCTATTGCTGAAAGCATGGCAAGATTTGAAGAAGTCATAAGGGCAGCACATGTCATAAACATTCCAGTGCGTGGGTATGTATGTTTTCTTAAATATATATTGTAAGAGATACATTTCTAGTATACATCTTGGGCAACTATTAGTGGCATAGTATTCTAAGACAGGCTTCTTTAGTGGGCACAGCCGCAGTTCTAGGGATGTCCGCTACTAGTAGGGTATCCTTTAGGGTTAGTCACAGAAGGCTTTCTCCTCGGCACTGGACAGGGGAAACAGAAGGTACTCACTCAGGCCACCGAGTAGGTCCCAGATAAATTTGGCCAGCTTGAAAGAAGAAATTCCAGACACAGTCCATGTAAGGTTTAAGCAGGCTTCTCCTTTTATTCCTGATGCTTTTAACAAGGGCCCGCCAACACATAAGGTTCTTCCTGGCCCCCACCTTTATTGATTGGCCACATGGGTTTTCCTCCCCATGGCCATTAACAACTGGTCTGGCTCTGGCATGTTACAGGGGGTACACTTACTCACAGACTTCCAAGGTCATCCAAGTAATAAGTTATTTTGGGGTGCCACTCCACCCCACCCCCAAATGTATCCACCAGTGCTCCTTCTCCAAACTACTAGTCTCACGGCTCAGCATCAGCAAAACACTGCACTTCACCAACCACTAATAGCAACCCTCACTTCATGGGTCTGTCTGATAAACAGACTCAGAAACCAATCAGTACTTGGGTGGGCAGTTCCGTAAGCATGTGCCAAACTTAATTGCAATTTAGGCCTATAGTTTCCCTGCTGCTGTCCCTAAAACGAATACCTGAATAAATATAAAATTCTATGTTACTATTTTAACAAGGGTGTCGGCTAGTCTGTTAGAGTTAATTCAACACCCTGTTAGAGTTAAACCGGACCTTCAACATGATTTATTAAAAAGCCCAAACTCCTAAAAAACGATTCCCCAGCATCTAAAGTTAATATATTTTAAGTTTTTAGTCACTTATTATTCTTTCCCCCACTGGGCTGCAACTCTGTTCAGGACTTTAGGATACGGGTGCTGCCACCTTGACTCAGAAGCATCACACTTACTGAGGCGAGGAGAGTGGGATAAAGTACAGGGGGGCAGGTTATAGCTGTGCTTTGCTCACACAGAGCATAGCTGGGGTCAGGAAAAGGTCAGCAATCCCAGAATGCAGAGCAGCACAGTCAGAAGGCACTTCCTGTTTGCAGACTGCCTGGTGTTCCATAAGCCACCATCTTGGATGTTTAAAGGCTCATAACTTGCAATACATGCAGGTAGGATGATTTTTATTGTGAGCAATCTGTATGTACAGGGTGTGGGAAACATATAAGATAGACTCTTATTCAGAGTGAAGGACCGCTTTAATTCAACATTTCTCATACACCTAATAACATACAGGTTAGCAAAGAAGCATGGAAATAGCAATTTTATAGGCCAGGGTAGCTGTGTTTCACGCTGATTTGGGATGCCCAGCTGAGCCCAGCTGGGATTAGCAGTAAGGATCAGGAAATCAGACATCCCTGGAGTCTTTAGAAGTGTAAACAAGCTAAACAAAGCGTTGTATGTTTATGCTGCCATTTCATTTTGCTTCTTGCTGCCAAAAAAGAAAGGCAGTGCCACCTTGTTGAAAATGTATTTACATTTTTGGATAATAGGGGTTCCTTGTATAATTCCCCAAAAATCCATATACAAATGATATATAATAAGTGGATACAAAATTCCCACCAACCTTGTGGTTTTATTCTACTGCTAGGAATAAAATCCAGAGGTGACAGATTTTTAAGTGTTCTGTTCCAATTTTTATAGGGTAAAACCGCTCACTTCCTAAAGCATTTAGGAGCATGGACGCATCTAAATAGTTGGCTAGTTATTATATTTATATGCCTGATTGCACACCAACATTGTAAATCTGTTGGTCTTTAAACCGTGCGGCACAGGTGTTGGTCTCCATCGCTATAAGAATCCAGAATGCTGGAGCCCCCCCCGCACATAGCCCCCAGATCACCCGTAAGTATTACCTTAAGCTCGGTCCTCTGCCCTGAATCCAGCGCTGCGAAACACCAAAGGCGCTCACGTGGGCAGGACATTCCAGTGTCCAGAACAATGAAGGTGCTCACTACCCACATGAGCGATGGACAGGCAATCGCTGGCGGGGTACCAAGGTAAAGGTAAGATTTACGAGCATTTTGGGGGGTTATGTGTGAGCCTATCTTATAGCAGTGGGGACCAACACCTGCATTGCATGGGTGTTTGTCCACTTTAAAGTGGACCAAAACACACCAGCAATGCAAAACTAAATTTGCCAATCTCTCTGCCATTTTCTCTTACACAATTGGCATTCTAATCTCGGGTTCCTAAGTCATCAGATTGCAAACCCAGGGACCGGCAATTTTTACATATTGAAAGAGGAACCAACACTGCAAGATTTGAACAACAGCATGTTTAAGGCCCTTATTTAACAAGGGATAGCGCCAGGTAGCGAATGGTGAGCGAACGGTAATGACGGTCACCGCCACGAGAACGCCGGCTCCCCTTCCGCAATCACACATTTATCAAGCCGATCCTGCTTAGCGACTGACAGAGCGCCAGATAGCGAATCATTCATCATTATTCCAGCCTCACCCTGCCAGCGAGCGACCTTGAACAGCGACAAGTATGACCTCTCGCTACCTGGCGCTCTCCAATGCATTTCAATGGAGCAATCTTTAAATATTCTTAATTAATTGCTATTAATGTTTTTTTTTTTTTTTTTTAAATGTCAAAAATTCTGTGACCACTTCTGCAATGTTAGATATTTTTTTTAAGGTAAAAAAAAAAAAAAAAATTTGTGCAGAATTGATATTACAGGTCTGATATTAATGTATTCATATTACAAAATGTTTTGAAAAACTTGTTTTTTTTTTCTCCCAAAAATATGGTTGTTTGGGGGTTAAAAAACTACTTTTAACCCATCGCCGCCAGCGCTCTGGGGTTTAAACAAGCATTTCACTGCGCGAGAATTTTTTTAGCGTGATTTGTTAATGAATATGCTGGGAGCCGTTCGCTATGGCCATTCGCTGTCATGCGCTCCCATACAGCGCGGAACCTGTCAAATAGCAACTCCTCACCCAATATTCAACATTACGGCAAACCGACTGAGTCGCTATCAACTACAGAACAACGGCCAAGCACAGCGACTACTAGCGGGCGCTCTGAAAATGCCGCTACTGTCGCTCATCTGTCGCTACCTGGCGCTATAAATGAATCGGCCTCTAAGTCTTGGGTGCTGTGCTATGAGGCAATCCAGCAATCACCACTCAACCCCCCCTAATTTGGGCCTACATCAGTCATGGCAATTGTCAGATGTATTACTGGGAAAGGAGAGAAAACGGGATGGCCAAAGCCATCCAAAAGGTACTGCCTGCGGGGGCTTACAAAATGCTTAGGCCCTTATTTATGAAGGAATAGCGACAGGTAGCGACTGGTGAGCGGCCGGTAATGACGGGCACCGCCACGAGAACGCCGGCTCCCCACCACAATCACACATTTATCAAGCCAATCCTGCTTAGCGACTGATAGCCACTCATTCATCATTATTCCAGCCTCAGCCCACAGCGCCAGCGTCCGACCTTGAACAGCGACAGGTATGACCTCTCGCTACCTGGCGCTCTCCAATGCATTTCCAGGGAACAATCTTTAAATATTCATAATTAATTGTTATTCATTTTTTTTTTTTAATGTGAAAAATTCTGTGACCACTTCTGCCATTTTAAATAATTTTTTTAAGGTAAAAAAAAAAGAAAAAAAAAATTACAGAATTGATATTACAGGTCTGATATTAATGTATTCATATTCCAAAATTATTTAAAAAACTTGTTTTTTTTTGGTTTCCAAAAATATGGTTGTTTGGGGGTTAAAAAACTACTTTTAACCCATTGCCGCCAGCGCTCTGGGGTTTAAACATGCATTTTACAGCGCGAGAATTTTTTGAGCGTGATTTGTTAATGAATATGGTGGGAGCCGGACGCTATGGCCAGTCGCTATCATGGGCTCCCATACAGCGCGGAACCTGTCAAATAGCGACTCCTCACCCAATATTCAACATTACGGCAAACCGTCTGAGTCGCTATCAACTACCGAACAATGGCCAAGCACAGCGACTACTAGCGGGCGCTCTGAAAATGCAGCAACAGTCGCTCAACTGTCGCTACCTGCCGCTGTTAATGAATCGGCCTCCCCGTCTTCCTCCAGAGGTATACCTAGGCTCTCTGGCACTCGGGGCAAAGGTTCAAAATGGTTCCCCCCCTACCGGTGCTCAGGCCTCCCTTTGGCACCCCCCCAATTTGCTGCACCCAGGGCATGTGTCCCCCTGCCCTACTAGCCACGACCCTGCTGACTCTTCCTTTAAATTGCATTAAAATTGGCCTTGAATCCTTATCTGAAAAAGCAACACAAAGAAGCAATACTTATGTGGACTTTTATTATTGGACCACTTTTTCCCTGTAGTGCTATGGTCTTAATTCAATATATTTGTGCTTAAGTTTCTCATGAAATTAAATAAGGTTTGCTTTTTGAAGTAAATCTTATATTTTACAATCAGTGAATTCATCAACAGAGATGACCGAATTTGACCCAAATTTTTCCAAAATTCCCCTTTTACCATTCCGAATTGAAAAAAGGTCAATTTCATTTTCACCTGAATCTGAAGCCCAATACTATTAGAGCTCAGTTTATCACTAGCACTTCATAGCTCCACTTGAGCAACTGCGGAGAGACACTATTAGCGTCTTAGCCGCAACTCTGGCCTGCTAGTGTTCAGAGCTGTAGGCTACCCATGGCGCTGTGTCTAGATAGCAAAAGGTAGCGCCGGTGGCGAGGGCCAGAAATCATTTGTATTTAACATGTAAATGGACAGCAGCAGCGCTCTAAAACCACGATACTCAGGCATACAGCGCCATGTGCAATTCAAAAAAATTAGGGATGGCAGCACAGCGACGAAAAGCTATGGAATGACATTGGGAATATACAAATGACATGATACATGATTGGCAGGCATGAAAATGCAAGTTAGACATGGGTAACCTACATACAATAATTAACAAAAAAACATTCTGAGTAGGCTAGGTATCCCGTGTCAATTGACTGAGCACAAAAAAATAAAAAACACTAATCAGAATCATCCCAAAAAACGGGATTGAATGGCTAATTGAAGTCTATGGGAGAACGAGACTGGCGCTGTAGTAAACAACAAGTCTGCCTCTCATTTAGACAGACTGTGATGGGAGCACACACAAGGCAGGGGATGCGGGGGTGGCGCCATTCAACTCAATGAGAGCCTCCTGCCGAGTGATGTAGTCACAGCGGGTGGCTCTCATCGGACGAGAGCCCGCCATGTGCTGTTCGAGCCTTGTTGGGCTTATAGGCACATGGGTGTATGTGTGAAATTACTTTTATAGAATATGGTAAAGGTAAGTATGATTAATTTAGTTCATCAAAATATTTAATCATTCCTTGTGTTGTTTGTTGTACTTTAACCCCTTTGTGAACTGCTAAGAGGTCCAGGGGACTCCTATACCAGTTCAAAGGGTGGGGCATGCCAATACGCCATTGCCTGATTACTTGCACCTCCTCCTGCAGGAATGTTGCATTGTATTTACACTTGCTCAGGCAGAAGTAAAAAATACTTAAAATAGCTGTAAAGTGCAGAAACACAAGCACTTTATATACTATTATATTATATGTGCTTATGTGATTCGATAAGTGCGAAAGATACACAAAAAAGCATTTTGTGATTCATATGAACCTGAAAATTTACAAAAAGGTGCATTTTTTTTACAATATAACTGCTGACTGCTTAAAAATACTTATCTTTTTTTATTGCATTAGCGCCATGGTCTGTTTCTTTCTAGACGCTAGGGTGACATCTAGTGGTGGACTAGCAGCGGCAACATATTTGCCCTTTTCCTTTATTTTCCATATTAGAAATATATTTAGATTTTAATGTTTCTGTATGCATCATATGTTTTAAATGCTCAGCAAGCATTTTTGTATTACATAGGATCTGCAGAATATTTATTAGTATCTTATTCTACAAGCAGCTTTATCCCCTGTGTGCAATTTTAAAGTTTACATGCCTCATAACTCACACATTACAGGTTATGCCCATCTGTACAACTATTAGGCATGGGGGATGTTTACCCTGTCTGGAGCAGGTCCAGGTCTTTCATCTGAAGCTCACTATTGTATACAATATTTTGCTGAGATCTCATAGAAAACAACACATTTTAGCCATCTGGATCATCTGCAGTTTTTTACTGTCTGTGGTTTTGCTGAAAATGTTGAAGCAATCAAAAGGTATTTATCTGAAATGGTTATAGAACATATTCACGGATTTAATTTCCATTCCTGCCTCATGTATTTTCTATGTCATTACGAAAACACAGGCTTACATCTCATAATGAGTAAATATCTACTGCAATATGTTACCAAGTGGGTATATTCTAAGTATGTCACACACCCCGCTTCAAGATATTCATAACGTGTGGGTATACTGACCTGAAGAGGGCGATCTGCAGAGATGATTGGAGGAAAGAAAGCCCCTCCCAGTCCATAAATACCTGGGACCTCCCACTCATTACCCAGTCTTCATCTCTGCAGACGGCGAGCAAGCAGCAGATGATGTCTCCTCCTTGCACAGGGGGATTTTAAGGTAGCCGGGTCTACTCCCGGCCAATATTTTTTATTTCCGTTCGGACTCTTTATTTCCCTTATTAATACTATATATATATTTGAATGCCTCCCAGTCTTGACTGCTGTCCGAGCGAGGGTATACTAGCACCACAGGTGCTCAGGAGCTATGCTCCGCCGCGAGACCCTATAAAGAGGGTAGGCGGTTATACCGGGTTGGTGACCCCGGTTTGGGATGCCCTGTCCATGAGAATAATTTTTTCCCCTAATTGGCCTATCCCCACATTATTAGCTTGTTCGGGGGCCCTCTCCTCAGATTTTGGTGTTTTCCATGATGTGGGGCGTCTAGAAGTAATCCTTCTATTTAATGTTTGCATTGTTTATTGTTTGTCTGTGGTATAAATGATTCACTTTTCTGTCACTTTTCTGTCTTGCCAGACACCGCGGCCGCCATTGCCGCCGCGGTGCTGGTTTTTACCTCAGAGAGCTGAGGGGAGGTTTTCTCCCCTCACGCTCTTCTGTGAGGGGGCGGGGCCGGGCCTTCTGCGTGAGGCCGCGGCCCGCGCCCTTTATACCCTGAGTCTATGGTAGCGTGGCTCGAGCGGGGAGCTGCTCCGCATGCCTTGTGGGCCGCTACCGGCTGTTTTATTATGCGCCCGGTGCCGCGGGTGCCTGCGGCACCGGCGCGCGCGGTTTCACAATGGAGGGGAGCTTTCCCCTCACGACTTAGCTGTGGGGGCGGGACCGGACTCGCGGCGCCGCGCCGCGGCCCGCCCCCCTCTAGTTCCCGGCACTGCTGAGGAACTTGTTCCTCATGCCCGTTTGCGAGGGGGGGCGGAGCTTTTCAGCGCGCGGTCCGCGCTGGCCACGCCCCCTTCTTCGGCTCCCGCTCTGCTCTGAGTTACCTCAGGCAGAGGACGCAGCGCTTCTGGCATCTGGAGGCTCCGTGAGTGGCCCTGCGGGCCTTTTTCATCCCACACTTGATTATATATATATATAATATGTATAGGGATTTGAGACTCTTACTGTCTTTTCTGTGTTTTTTAGGCTGAATCTTCAGGGGTTTTTAGGCTTCTCCCGGTCCTAGGTTACCTGGGTACTTTTACTATTTTTTACAAATCCTCCCACTTGGACACTATAAGGGCATCCCGGGTTGCTTAATAGCGTAATTCCCTCACTCATAGCGACTTACTCAAGTTCACCTTATGGAGGCATCCCAGGATTCCGGGCTTCCCTCGGGACAATCCCGGAAGTGCATGGGCTGTGGGGTATCCCTAACAGGGGATGATTTTTTCCTATGTATATCATGTGCACAGCAGACTATTACATGGCAGTCCGGACCCCAGGCTTCTGGGTCAGCGCCGCCGGCTTCATCCCTTCCCCCTCCCTTTTTGACCAGTGCCCCGTGTGATGTTGTCACGGGGGGGCAGTCGCAATCTGATGTATGTGCCAGATTGGCCAGTATTGAAAAGTTTATTTCTTCTGCGGTTGCCAAGAAAGCACAGGCTAAGAGGAAGCATTTATCACCGGTTAATCATTTTGAATATGATGATGATGCGGATGGCCTGGATTGGTCAGATTATTCCCCTCTGGAAGAAGGGGAGTTATTTGAGGATTCAGATATTTCTGATGATCAGCAAATTGTTGGCGCTGATTCCGATCGGAGGTCAGGGATTTCCTTGGATACTCCTAATGTTCTGACTCAGATGTTTGAGGTTCTGGCTATCTCGCCTCCGGCGGAGGTTACTCAACAGCAAGGTGAGTTTTATGACAAATCCAGGCCGCGCTTGGAATTTCCTAATCAAAAGCATTTTGATAATATTATTTCTAAGGAATGGGAAAGGCCTGCCCGGCTCCCAGGCATTCCTCTGAGTTGGGATAAAAGATATCCTTTCCCAGTGGATACGGTTAAGCGCTGGGCGTCCCCCCCCAAGGTGGACGTCCCAATTTTAGGGTTATCCAACTCAGCCGTGTTGAATAGCCCTGATTGTTCCTCTCTTAAAGATGGTGAGGATAAACGCATTGACCAGATGGCTTGTCATGGTTTTGCCAGTATTGGGGCAGCCATACGGCCTGTTTGTGCCTCATCGCTGTTGGCGGTGGCTACCAGAAAGGTGGTCAGGAACTTGTTATCCTCCTCCGGTTTGAATCCGGACAGTGATGAATTTCGTGAACTAAAACAATGTGAGGTATTTTTGTCCTTCATGGTAGCCGCTTTTGATGATTCCTTGATGATGATTAGTAGAGCCTCTGCTCTAATGGTTACTATCAGGCGTTCAATTTGGTTACGCCAGTGGGCGGCTGATTTTGGGTCACTGATGGCTCTTCCCTTCGTTGGGTTACGGCTCTTTGGAGACAAATTGGACGCTGTAGCCAAGGGCGGAAAACTACCTCAACGCAAGAAGCAATGACGCCCCTTTCGAGGAGCGGCTTCCTTCACCCCTTCCTTTCGGGGAGCTAGAGCGGGAAGAGGTTTCGCCTTCCCTTCTACAAGAGGAGATTCCTGGAATAGGGGCAGAGGACGTGCCCGTTCAGGATACAATTGGGGCTCAAAACACAAACCCGCGGCCAAGCCCGCTCAACAATGAGGGGGCGCCCTCACCCGTGCGGGTGGGGGGGCGGCTGCAACACTTCTCCCAGGTCTGGAATCGGGAGGTTTCAGACAAGTGGATCTGGGAAGTGGTGTCTTCCGGCTACAAGCTGGAGTTTGAGTCCCGCCCCCCCCGCGTTTTTTCAGGACTCGGGTGTCCCCGGATGCACTGGCTGCGCAGCAGCTCCGGGCGGCGGTATCGAGTCTTCTGGAAATGGCAGTCATTTGCCCAGTACCCCCATTAGACCGGGGTCAGGGTTTTTACTCAAATCTGTTCACGGTCCACAAAAAGGATGGCTCCGTCCGGCCCATACTGGACCTAAAGATTCTCAACAGTTTTGTCAGGCTGCGAAAATTTCGCATGGAAACGTTGCGTTCGGCTATTCAATCTCTTCGTCAGGGGGACTTCATGACGTCCATAGACATCCAGGATGCTTACCTCCATGTTCCCATTTTTCCCACGCACCAGAGGTTTCTGAGGTTCGCGGTGGAGGATCGGCACTTTCAGTTTGTAGCTCTTCCCTTCGGTCTCACCACAGCTCCAAGAGTTTTCACCAAGGTGCTTGCTGGGGTGATGGCTCTCCTCAGAGCACAGGGGATTCGCATAGTGCCGTATCTGGACGATCTCCTCATCATGGCACCGTCACTCAGCCAGGCAGAATTGGACACCAGGACGGTAATATCCACTCTGGAGAGGTTCGGCTGGGTGATCAACTACCCCAAGTCCTCACTCCACCCGTCCAGGACAGTATCCTTTCTGGGAATGTCTCTGGATACAGATCAGGCCAGAGTGTTCCTTCCTCAGTCCAAGGTTCTTCTGATTCAGGAGTTGGTTCGGTCGCTCATGTCCATTCCTCGACCGTCCATCCGACTAGGGATGAGACTGGTGGGTTTGATGATGGCCTCCTTCGAGGCAGTCCCCTTTGCTCAGTTTCACACAAGGACACTACAGCTCCATCTGTTGTCGGTCTGGAACAGGTCTCCTCAGTCACTGGATCAATTCTTTCAGATGTCCCCCCGGGTTCGCCGCTCGCTTCGGTGGTGGCTGAACTCAACCAACCTGCTGAGGAGCAGATCCTTTCGGACTCCTCAGTGGGAGATAGTCACCACGGATGCCAGCCTCTCAGGATGGGGGGGCTTCCCCGAAGGATCTGCAAGTTCAGGGTTTGTGGGGTCCCCTGGAAGCTCACGAGCCTATCAATGTTCTGGAATTAAGGGCCATCAGGTTGGTTCTTTGTCATTTGACTCATCAACTGCGAGGCTTGCCGGTCCAGGTCAGGTCGGACAATCGGACGGCGGTGGCCTACATCAATCACCAGGGAGGGACCCGCAGCATGAATGCCTTCAAGGAAGTGTCTCTGATTCTGGACTGGGCGGAGAGCCATGTCCCGTGCATCTCGGCAGTTTACATCCCGGGAGTGGAGAACACGGAGGCGGACTCTCTGAGCAGAATGTCAGCCCGCAAGGGGGAATGGTCTCTCAATCCCAAGGTCTTTCACTCAATTTTACGCAGATGGGGGTCACCGGCGGTGGACCTATTTGCCTCCCGTCACAATCACAAACTTCCGGCATTTGTGTCTCTGGCGAAGGACCCTCTGGCTCTCGCAACGGATGCCATGTCTCTGAACTGGAGGGATCTGGATTTTCTGTACCTGTTCCCTCCGTTTCCCATGGTGGCCAGAGTAGTGCGCAAGCTTGCTCTGGAGAGAGCACCAGCAATCCTGGTGGCTCCAAGGTGGCCAAGACAGGTCTGGTTCGCAGACGTGGTAAGGTTGGCAGAAGATCAGTTCGTTTTGCCCCTGCTGCCAGATCTACTTACACAGGGTCTTCTTCGTTACCCCAATTTACCAACGCTGGCTTTGACGGCGTGGCTGCTGAAACCTCCATCTTGAAGGAGGAAGGTCTTTCGGATGCTGTGATTCGGACTCTTATTAGTGCTAGGAAAAGTTCCTCATCGTCTGTGTATTATAGGACTTGGAGGTCTTATATTGATTGGTGTGAAACTAGGGCTTTCCCTTGTAGGGAATTCTCTATTTCTAGAATTTTGGAGTTTTTGCAACATGGTCTGGACCTGGGGCTCCAACTCAGTACTCTGAAGGGACAGGTGTCTGCCCTGGCGGTGTTTTTCCAAAAGTCTTTTGCGCTTCATCCTTTGGTTAAGACTTTTTTCCAGGGGGTTACACATGTTCGGCCTCCTAGGAAGCCTATGATTCCAGTTTGGGATTTGAATTTGGTTCTTTCTGCTCTCCAGGGTCCCCCCTTTGAGCCTTTGCATGATATTACTTTGTCTTCCCTTACGCAGAAGGTGGCCTTTTTGGTAGCTATCACTTCTGTTAGACAAGTTTCTGAGTTGGCGGCTCTATCTATTCAAGCTCCGTATTTTGAAAGACATCAGGACAAAGTGGTTTTCCGTTTTAAGACGGACTTCCTTCCTAAGGTGGTTTTGTCCTTTCATTTAAATCAGGATATTGTTCTGCCCTCTCTGTGTCCTAATCCCAGCAATGACAAGGAGAGGGCCCTGCATTCTTTGGACGTGGTTCGTGTTGTGAAGTACTATTTGGTGGTAACGTCTGCCTTTCGCAAGACTGATGCATTTTTCGTGGTGCCATTTGGGCCCAAGAAGGGTCTAGCACCCACAAAGTCTACCATCAGCAGGTGGATTCGTCAGGCCATTGTCGGGGCCTATTCTGCTAAGGGGAGAGATCCTCCCTTTCGTGTTACAGCTCATTCTACTCGTGCGGTTGGGGCTTCCTGGCCTTTTCAGCACCAGGCCTCGGTTGAGCAAGTTTGCAAGGCCGCTACCTGGTCTTCTGTTCACACTTTTTCAAAGTTTTACAAGGTTGATGTTCGGGCCTCAGCGGATGCTGTTTTTGGCCGCAAAGTTCTGCAGGCTGCAGTAGTTTAAGTTGTGCTTTATGCCTTGTTTTGGATCCCCACCCTTTATGGACACTGCTATTGGATGTCCCACACGTTATGAATATCTTGAAGCGGGGTGTGTGACATACTTAGAATAATACCATTTTGTGAATACTCACCTTGTAAAATGGGTATTATAAGTATGTCACACACCCCGCTTCAACCCGCCCTTTTGTATTCTGGATCCTTCATTTTGTGAACTTTGCGTTGTTATGACTTATATTTGGCTCTTCCTGGTCCCTTACCTTACTGCTTTCTTTATACTGGGTAATGAGTGGGAGGTCCCAGGTATTTATGGACTGGGAGGGGCTTTCTTTCCTCCAATCATCTCTGCAGATCGCCCTCTTCAGGTCAGTATACCCACACGTTATGAATATCTTGAAGCGGGGTATGTGACATACTTATAATACCCATTTTACAAGGTGAGTATTCACAAAATGGTATTTTTTTTACTTTTGGAGGGGGTATTTAGCATTTTAGGAGCCTGTTTTTTGTTGAATACTAATCAATGTTGAGGTTTGGGAGCATCTACAATCTAACACATGTGATCTCTTTTTAAATTCACCAATGGCCCTCCAATTTGGTTTACGTTATTTAATGTAAACCCCCCCTCCCCATTGGTTGGGGATGTATACTCAGTCCTTTTGTTGGCTGGCACACAGCTGCATAATATATATATATATATATATATATATATATATATATGTGATGTATACCACCCTGGCAGACAGTGCCTTTATACCCACGAGTAAAGGATGCATTAGGAAGTTATGTACTTTGCACTTATTGTGGTGAGATGATTCTTGTAGTGAAAAGTTCTCAAAAGTTCAATCTCTGATATAAAATTTCATTTCCTAATACAAAGTATTAAATAATATTAAATCATTTTTAACGATATACATTTACAGATAAAAGTATTGCCTAGCATTGTTGATGAGCTTATTCTAACTGTACTTATGCCATACATGCTTTGATAACTGATAACATAATGTTACAAAGCTGCCCCACCATTTCGTACACATAACAAAAGTATGAGTGTGTGTGTTTGTGTGTGGGAGGGGATCTGGGAAACTACAACACATACATTCGATATTCAACTGTCAGTAGTAAACCCTATTTTCACAAGAAACAGACATGAGACTAAGTGGAAAAATTATAATTAAAAGCATATTTTGTGTGATGAAATAGCTGACATGAAAAGTCTTGTGGACTATTTCAACAGACTTTGACTGCTGAGCACCGCATGTTAACAATGCCTACCAAGCTTCTTGATTTAGCAAATTAATTATTTATTATAAATTATTATATATTATTATAAATTATTTATTATAAATCCCATCTTTTAAACTGACAATCATGGTGCGGGATCATGGGTGCCAGTGATGGTGGAATTGCAGGGTATCCTAATTTGAGATGCCTTTAAGGGAGAAATCTGCTGTAGCAGTATGGTGGAGGCCCCTTGGCAGAAAGTCTATAGGAGGCCCCCCGTAAGCAAATGTAGATCAATTACTTTTTTGCTATGTTAAAAAGTCATGGAGGGCCCCCAATTAGTGGAGGCCCAGCCACAGGTTGCCCTTCCTTTCACCCAGTAGTGGAAAAAAGCATGCACTGAAGACTCCCACTGCCTTCCTGAGCCCTTCTGGTCAGAGAAGTAGCTAGGCTTTCTGGCATCTGGGGCAAAGATTCAAAATGGCACCCCCACCTGTTCTCAAGCCCCCCCTGACCTGCTGTACCCAGGGCAAGTGCCCCCCTGCACCACCCCTAGCCACGTTCCTGCTCCTGGTGACAGACTCACTTTAAGTCCCAAGCCTGAAAAACAATAAGTTCAGCATATGTGCTATTGTTGATGCAAACAACCATGTAGTAGGGGGGAGAGGGTAAAAGGTATTAAATTACTTAGTATAAGGCATCCATTTACACCAATGGGACTAAAACCAGCATTTTTTTAATACGTGTGGATTGACTGTTTTTCATTTATTAAATCTATTTACAGATATGTGTCTTGTGCATTAGGCTGCCCTTATGAAGGAAACATTGATGCTCGTAAAGTAGCAGAGGTAATAAGCTTTTCCTTTAATATTTCTAATGTTTTACAGTTACCAACTGTGTGTGAAAGGTGCAAAAGAAAATGTGTAGTATTTACATCTTAACAACATAAAAATTCATACATAAAAAATGTAAATGAAACATTGCTCCATTCATCTCCCCTTTTTATCTAGAGTAGAGGTTTCCAACTTTTTTCCTCATGCACACCCCTCCATTGCAGCGAATGGAATGGCCGTGCAGAGGGGAGAACAGCTGTCTAGGACAGCAATTCCCCTGCAGATTGTCAAAGGATGTAGAACGTCCCTGGGTGGTAGTGTGGGCACAGCTGTGCGGCTCTCCCCTGACCATGGCGCCCTGTGTTATGGCACACCTCACACACCCCAGAGACCAGCCTTGAGTAATAGTATAACAATGACTATTATGCATATAATACACATATGGCATTACGAGTCAGGTATAACAAAGCACATAAATGCAGGAGAACATTAGGACAAAGGGTCCTGTCTCTTCAAGCGTACAATCTATAGGAAAGAGGCTGGAGCCAAGAGGTTGGGTCACAAAGAGTATGTACAAAGCATATTGGGTTTTAAGGACACTATTGAAGGTTTTAGGGGTTGGGTAGTGGTACATTGTATGAAGGAGGGCATTCTAGAGGAGTTGAGCTGTGTGAACAAAATCCTGGAGCTGAGAGAGGGTGAAGGTGATAAAGGTTGAGGATGGGAGGAGTTCATGAACAGAGCGGAGACTGCATCTAGGTTGGTATATGTGGACTAGTGGTGGAATGGGCTTGGCTGTAGAGAGCCTTGTAGGTTAGAAGCCCCTGTTCACCAATCCCATCTTGCTGCTCTGCTCTGTCCGTCAGGATGCTCAAGTCACAAATTTTAAAAACAGTTGCCATTTTTTTCTTTAAATTAAATATATTGGAAAACGTTGTTATCTTATGTATGCTTCTCTATGATATCCGTTTAATGTCTGATGTTTTGAATGATACTTGCCCTTTAAACTGCATGCTCCAGGGGAGCAAAAAAAAGACCTGATAAAGACCCAGATCTGATAAATTAGTTATAATTTATAGCAACAGACCAGAATGGATTCACTGCAATAAAGCTAAGAATAGTATCCATTTTTATCCATTATTATTTTGCCCTCAAATGCTTTTTAGAAAAAACATTGACAATGTTCTAAAATGTCTTTTTGTTATTTTCTGAAAATTGTTGTGTGCCTGTAAAGATTTATTTAAATGATAAAGCAGCACATTAAAGCTTCAGCTCATTTGGATCTAATTATGCAATCTGTCATTTAGGTATCAAAACAATTGTACAGCATGGGCTGCTATGAGATTTCACTGGGAGACACGATCGGTGTCGGAACTCCAGGGAGTATGAAGAAACTACTTGAAGCTGTTATGAAGGAGGTTCCAGTTCATGCTTTAGCTGTTCACTGCCATGACACCTATGGACAAGCTCTTGCCAATATTCTTACCGCATTGCAGGTACATTTTAAATTACTACCTAAAGCCTACCTACCTAAATCAGTGAAGCTAAAACTTTCGGATTAAGTGACTGAGACAGGGTTGACAATTTGTCAAGAATTTCCCAGAACAACCTATTATTATAAGAGCCAAGTCAGCCAAGGAGGCCGAGTGTTAATTTAAAAGTTTGGGTTCCACAAGTTTGGCCACACTTTTCGCTAAAGTCCGGTTAAGATCCCTGGACTCAACCTGAACACCATTGAGGTCAATGGGGACCTGAATTTTGAGGACCAAAAATGGCTATAAAATGGGCTAGAGGGCTGGAAATCGAGGAGAACACCAGGGTGATTGCCCTGCATAAAATGGACTGGGGAAAGTACACAAAGTAATAACAAAAAATTAAAAAATAAGAACTATATACATACATGAATGAAAAAAATTAATTTGTTTAAAGGGTGTTGGATGCCAAATTGGGGGGGGGGGGGGCACCTGGGTGATTTCCCTGCACAAAATGGGCTAGGGAAAGTACTCAAAATAATAACAGAAACCTTTAGAAATAAATACATACATAAAAATATGCACAAAATGGGCTACAATGGAATACGTTGTTGCACATTGTGGGCATGCTCACCCTCTCCTGTGAGGTGGCGTCAGTGTCCCTGCTGAATTACTTTTCCTCCTCCTTGGCCTTATACCGCCACTGAGCCGTCAAAATCAGCTGGGAACTCCACCAATAGTGGGTCCACCACAATGCATTTGTACTCCCTCATTTTTCGATCCTGCTCCAGTGCTGGTATCAAGGAAGTGATGTTGTCCTTAAAGCGGGGATCCAGCAGGGTGGCCACCCAGTAGTCGGCACAGGCTGCCCTGAGTCAAGGAGAAGCTGTCAGGTGTCTCCTGCACCGCTTCCTGCTCCTCCCTCCAGCCACGCTCCATCGATGCCCATGAGCTGTGCTCAGTGCCACCCTGCTGTGAGAGAAAGTCCTTCTCCTCCTGCTCCTTTGAATCCTCCAAAACTGTCAGTTTTTTAAGTACCTGGCCGTCGTCAGCCCAGCAATCCACCCTGCAAGCCATGTGTGCGCTCCCTTGATGCCTGAGAAAATGGGCCTTCCTCCTCCTTCTCTGCTTCTATCACAACATCATCATGGCTTGAAGGTTTTAGCAGGCAAAGAATAGGGATGGTAGTGTTGACAATGGCATCATCAGCGCTGAGCATATTGGTGGTGTACTGGAAGCAGCACCATGCAGATGTCCCTCATGGAGGCCCACTCATTGGTGGTGAAATGCTGTTGGCCTGAACTTCTACTCAACCGGGCATTTTGGGGCTGAAACTCCACTATTTCCTACTGCTGCTCAAATCCCTTCTATCATATATAACACGAGGAGGTGGGTGGGAAGTCCGAAGTTCCTCTGCAATGCAGTCAAGCAAGCGGCAGCATAGTGAGAATGCAGAAAGTGTGTGCACACATTATGCAGCATCTCTAGCATGTCTGGATAATGGGCCAGTAAGCACTACACCACCAAGGTGGGCACATGCGCCAGACAAGGGATGTGCATCCAATCGGCTCATCTGAAGGCTGCTACAAGCTTATGCCCATTTTTGCACATGCCCTTGCAAGGCTTCCGGTGCAACAGAGGCAGCCACTCATCTGTCTGCTCCTGGATGCCGGTCCACAGCTCCTGGGCGGTGTGGGGTCTTTTGCCCAGACAGATGAGTTTTTGAGCTGCATGCTTGCCATTTCCCCATGGCAGTGCTCAAATTGGTGGTCCTGCTGCGCTGACTGCTTTAGGGCGAAGTAGAGGAGGAGGAGGCACCGACTGTTTTCCAGAAATCTTGGGTGGAGGAAGAATATGCGCCACAGTGTTTCCCGCCTCAGTCCCAGCCGACGCTACATTGACCGACTGGGCAGTTAGAGAGATGTAACCCATGCTTACTTGTCCATGTGTCAGTGGTGAGGTGGACACTAGAACTAATGGCATCGCCCAGTGCACATCTTATTTTTTCCACTCCTGTTGGTGCAGGGCAGAGATGGCCTTAATAGAAAGGTAGTAGCAGCTGGGAATAGTGTATTGTGAAACAGCCTCCACCATCTGATCTTTTAAACTGTCCATCTCCACCAGGCAGAATGGGAGCATTTCAAAGGTCAGCAATTTGGAAATTCTCCCATTCAGTGCCAGGGGCTTGTGGGTGGGATGGGCCCAACTTCCGCTTTCTCTCCAAAGTTTGCAGTGTGGACTGGCTGGTGGTGTTGGTGCTGCTGGTGCTGGTGCTGGAGGTAGTGGTGTTCCTCCATCCTCCCTATGGGGGGATACAGGTGGCATTGTTGTTGGGGAGGCAGTGGTAGCAGCTGAGTCACCAAAGCAGCAGAGGGAACCTCAGGTGTCTCCATGTTTTTAAGCATTTTCTATCACTGCAGTTCGTGTTTGGATTGCAGATGCCTGATCATGGACACGGTTTTAAGATTATTAAGAACTTTCCCTTGTTTCAGTCACAAGTGGCTCAGCTTGCAAATGACCTGTGTCTTGTCCACTTGAAAAAATGCCATGCTGGTGAGATCCTGTGTACCTGCCTTGGCGTTTGGTGGGCAGTTGCAGCAATGAGCTGACCACTGGCACCATTCTCCCTTTTCCTCTGGCTGCCTGGGGCTGTGTGATCACCACCACCTATTCCTCTTAACTCTGATGGCCTTTAGTCCCCGTTGGGTTTAGGTCTTCATCATCACCTCTGGCATCCACTTCCACCCAATCCCCTTGCTAGCTTTCCAGCCTTAACAGTGCAGAAAGCTACAGCAGTTGGCACTTGGGTTTCATCATCATCATTGAAGTTGTCCTGTGATGGACCGCTGGCTACGCCCCTTCTTCCAAAAGTTGTTGGGCATCTGGGTAGCCTAGTTCTGCAACTGAGGCATGGGCAGGTGGATGGCCCACAGTATACCAGCTAGGAGTGTCATAATAGAGCATTATGTGACTTGTGGCTGGGTCAGCTTTGCTGATTTTAAGTGGGGTGAGGTGGAGGGCTCAGCACTCTCGGCAGAAGTGGCGTGGGTGGGAGACAATCTTATGGAACTGGTAGCACTGCGTGTCATATAATCTATAACTGCAACAACTTTTTTTGCATCACCACTGATGCACTTTAAACCGAGAGAAAGGTGTAGCAGGCACGCATAAAACACATCCTCTCCCTGCAGCACCATCTCCATTACCAGCAGCACCACCACCATAGCCACATCCTTGTTCCTTATTTCTTGCTTTCTGGATTGTTAGACAGCTGCAGTAACAGTGGCCTAAAATTGACAAAGAAAAATGTAGGGCCCTGAACCACTGAATACTCCACTAAAGATTGGTATGAAAAAGCACTGACACACAAGTGCCCTGAATTATTGGTATGAAAGAGACACATAACCTTTTTTTTTTTTTTTTTATTTTCAAGAGGGTCTTAAGTGCCCTGAACCAATGGACACTCCACTAACAATTGGTATTAAAGATTATTTACACACAAGTGCCCTGAACAATTGGTATTAAAGATTACTGATACAGTGCTTTGAGCACAGTGCTTTGAGTGCTATTACAGAGCACTGACACTCAAGTGCTACTACAGAGCACTGACATTCAAGTGCTATCACAGACTACTAACACTCAAGTTCTACTACAGAGTACTGACACTCGAGTGCTATTACAGAGTACCACCACTCAAGTGCTATTACAGAATACTACCACTCAAGTGCTATTAGAGTACTGCCATTCAAGGGCTATTAGAGTACTGACACTCAAGTGCTATTACAGATTACTGTCATTCAAATGCTATTACAGAGTACTGACACTCAGGTGCTATTACAGAGTACCGCCACTCAAATGCTATTAGAGTACTGCTATTCAAGTGCTATTAGAGTACTGACACTCAAGTGCTATTACAGAGTACTGACACCCAACCTATCTAGCCCTCACTTCAGCCTCTTTCACTAACTAAATGTCCTGAAAAGGACAATAGCATGTTTAAACACCTATCTAACCCTGACTCAAGACACTTTCCCACCTGGTCAATGGTAGGGAGGGCAGGAAGAAGGCTGTTGGCTGCAGCCTGCAGACAAATGCATGCACAAATTTTCAATCTGTGCTCGGATTCAGGGACCCAAACTCACAAAGTTCGGTATGAACCCAAACTTTGCTGTTTAGGTTTACCCAACCCTATCCATAATAAAAGATTTTAATAAGGGGGTTGGGTAGTAACTAAAGACACTAACAAAAAGACACTTTTACTTACCTAACTGCCCACTGCCTCAATGAGCAGTAGCTACAAAGCATCACTTTTGTGCTCCCCAGCCAGCTTCAGTGCCTCTTTGATGTTTCTTCATCACTGACATTTAGGGATGAGCGGACCCGTGAATGTTTGGATTCGCCTAGTTGGACCATATATATTTGCAAAATATTTGGTTCAGGAACTGAACCAGACCTGGACTTGACCCCCGACCCTGAACCACAAGTCAATGGGGACCCAAACTTTGGTGCTGTAAAATGGACGTTGCACCCCACCACACAGCAGCCTTTCTCCTTGCCTCCTGCTGGCTGCCAGGGGTGGTATCTTTTATTTCCCAGCACTTTGCATTCACTGATAACCCCTACAGAACGTGCTCCCTTCTGCTGAGTTATTTTTCAGAGTTCCCAAAATAAATTGACCTCTAAGGGGACTCTCACATTGCATGTATGGAGTCATCATCTGCTGCTGGAGGGAGGGAGGTCACTTGGAGTTATTGAGACGTTTAAAGCAGGCTGAATGAAAGGTGGATGAAAAATGCAGCTCCTGACTTCCAGCATAGGTAGAGCAAAAAGTAGGATAAGTTAACCCTTTGCCTGGAATGTCCCTTTAAGTTTGCCCTCCAAGGGCCTATTGACAGGGTGCAAGGAACCACCCTAAGCAGGGCCGCCATTTGGAATTTACAGGCTCCATACAGTATCAATATCTGGGCCCACTCACACCTTTTGATAATCATATCTGCAAAAGCAAGTTGAGAGTGCATTATCAATATAGGGAGCAGACAGCAGAATAATGGAGTTGAATGAAGCTATCTGACTGAGAGGGATCAATAAAGCAGGCAAAAATGTAAGTACACTTTTTTCGTACAAAAATTGTGCCCTAATGACATCTTTCAGTTCTCACACTAAGTAGCTAACGTTCTTCTCAAGATACTGGCATTTCTCAGCAGGAGGTGGGTAATCACACAGAAGTATAGGTGAGGGAGTTCAAAAGAGGGAAAGTGTGAAGAGGGGTGCAACAGAGAAGACAGGCAGTGTGGAAAATCATCGATTACCATAAAAAAGATGTCTGCTAAAGCTAGTGTATTTTGTACAGTGGGTGTTTTGTTAGTGGTTATCAGTGAGCTTTACACTGTGACCTAACACCGAAGACAATATCAAGCTCCTGCCTCTGAAATCAGGGCCCCTTTGGTGATGGGGGCCCTGGGCAATTGTCCAGGTTTCCACCCCTTAACATTGGCCCTGCCTGTAAATTTGTTGCATGTTTGCTGAGAACCATTTATAATATCAACACCCCTTTTACTATTGCTTTTGTTCTGCTGTTCCATCTTTTTTACTTTTTTCAAATGTAGATGGGAGTTAATGTTGTGGACTCTGCAGTAGCAGGTCTAGGAGGATGTCCATATGCAAAAGGTTCAGCTGGAAATGTTGCTACGGAAGATGTGCTATACATGCTAAATGGGCTTGGCATTCACACGGTAATATTTTCTACATTGGTTTTACTTTTACGTTCTTGCACCAATATTACACTTTTTAAACTATAAATGTCACTATGCCATTTATTATGAGATTTCATAGTTACCATCAGCCCCGGTTATGTCTGAAGAACACTCATCCAGGACAATAAGAAATTCCTTTCCTGGAGCCTTGCAATTCCTGCCCATTCTGAAACCCCCACCCCCATGGTCGACAGTCTTTGTTGCAGGCTTCCTCTTGAAACGTAATGCTGGGACCTGCTGCAGACTTTTCCTTAATGATGAAGCTTGCTATGAACTAGGGTTCGTTTGGCTTATCCTGGGATGAGTGGGGAGGAGGTGGTCTTTTCTACAGGGTTTTAACTTTAAAAAATGTCTTCACTGCGACCTTATTTTTATGTTCAGATTGATAGAAAAAATATCTCTAGATATTGTATAAAAAAATACAAATCATGGAAAGGATTAGACATTTTGTACAATGGCACTGGAAGTGAGTAGTTTAAAGGGCAAGAGTCTGTGTGTGGCTTTTGACATCTACACAGAAGTTATTTCTAGATGCTTTGGTTACTAACCAAGGACATGCTGGTAGACTAAATTAGCCACAGTATATGCATGCAATGCATAACAGACCAGTACGATAACAAATACAAGATAAAGTACCTTATTAGAGCCTGATCTCTGTTATCTGTAAGGGTTTGTACTATAGAAAATGTAAATCCTATAATCCATTAGTAAATAAAGTATTCATTGTAACAATACTCAGACCACTTTTAGGTATTTGCTTTGCCATTTGCCATAGTACTGTTTGTCTCTTGGGTGAATTTGCAGAGAAAAAAAAGAGTGTAAAGTTTGTTTAAACCTAACTCACCTTAGGATAATAAACATTATGAACTACTGGCCACACTACATTTGGAACATCTAATTTTAGAATGCAAGCAACATGGTTAAGAATGAACATTCAGATAAAAGTGTACCTGTTAAGCTAGCCCCAAAATACTTTTTATGAGGGTATTTGGAAAAACAAAATTTTGCCAATGCAGTTTAGAAGTAGAGATGAGCGAACTTTTGAAAAATTCGATTCGACTGATTCGCCGAATTTTCCGACAAAAATCGTTTCGACCCGAATAAATTCGCGACGAATCGCTATTAAAAACGGCTATTTCTGAGCCTCCTAGAGCCTCAATAGGGTTGTAAACCATTCTGCCTTGCTGTAACACGCACAGGATGCGTGCTGGGTTAGTTAAATAATACTTTGAAGAAATATCACATGCAGATCAGAGGCATCGCTAATAGAATCGCAGAGCGGCACAATTGCAGAGAGTTGAAGTGGCATCACTATGAGGGGCAGAAGGAGCCCAAACATTGCTTTAAAGAGACACTGGAGTTGGCAGCAGCAGGAGCCCAAAAATTGGATGAATCACACCCTGGAGTTGGCCGGAGTTGACAGCAGCAGCAGCAGCAGGAGCCCAAATATTACTTTAAAGAGACCCTGGGGTTGGCCTCAGAAGCCCAAAAATTGGATGAATCACACCCTGGAGTTGGCAGCAGCAGCAGGAGCCCAAATATTACTTTAAAGAGACCCTGGGGTTGGCTTCAGGAGCCCAAAAATTGGATGAATCACACCCTGGAGTTGGCAGTAGCAGCAGCAGGAGCCCAAATATACACTGGAGTTGGCTTCAGGAGCCCAAAAATTGGATGAATCACACCCTGGAGTTGGCAGGAGTTGACAGCAGCAGCAGCAGCAGGAGCCCAAATATACACTGGAGTTGGCTTCAGGAGCCCAAAAATTGGATGAATCACACCCTGGAGTTGGCAGCAGCAGGAGCCCAAATATACACTGGAGTTGGCTTCAGGAGCCCAAAAATTGGATGAATCACACCCTGGAGTTGGCAGGAGTTGACAGTAGCAGCAGCAGGAGCCCAAATATTAACTTAAAGAGACCCTGGGGTTGGCCTCAGGAGCCCAAAAATTGGATGAATCACACCCTGGAGTTGGCAGCAGCAGCAGCAGGAGCCCAAATATACACTGGAGTTGGCTTCAGGAGCCCAAAAATTGGATGAATCACACCCTGGAGTTGGCAGCAGCAGCAGCAGGAGCCCAAATATACACTGGAGTTGGCTTCAGGAGCCCAAAAATTGGATGAATCACACCCTGGAGTTGGCAGAAGTTGGCAGCAGCAGCAGCAGGAGCCCAAATATACACTGGAGTTGGCCTCAGGAGCCCAAAAATTGGATGAATCACACCCTGGAGTTGGCAGCAGCAGCAGCAGGAGCCCAAATATACACTGGAGTTGGCTTCAGGAGCCCAAAAATTGGATGAATCACACCCTGGAGTTGGCAGGAGTTGACAGCAGCAGCAGCAGCAGGAGCCCAAATATACACTGGAGTTGGCTTCAGGAGCCCAAAAATTGGATGAATCACACCCTGGAGTTGGCAGGAGTTGACAGCAGCAGCAGCAGCAGGAGCCCAAATATACACTGGAGTTGGCCTCAGGAGCCCAAAAATTGGATGAATCACACCCTGGAGTTGGCAGAAGTTGGCAGCAGCAGCAGCAGCAGGAGCCCAAATATACACTGGAGTTGGCTTCAGGAGCCCAAAAATTGGATGAATCACACCCTGGAGTTGGCAGAAGTTGGCAGCAGCAGCAGCAGGAGCCCAAATATACACTGGAGTTGGCTTCAGGAGCCCAAAAATTGGATGAATCACACCCTGGAGTTGGCAGCAGCAGCAGCAGGAGCCCAAATATACACTGGAGTTGGCTTCAGGAACCCAAAAATTGGATGAATCACACCCTGGAGTTGGCAGGAGTTGACAGCAGCAGCAGCAGCAGGAGCCCAAATATACACTGGAGTTGGCTTCAGGAGCCCAAAAATTGGATGAATCACACCCTGGAGTTGGCAGAAGTTGGCAGCAGCAGCAGCAGGAGCCCAAATATACACTGGAGTTGGCTTCAGGAGCCCAAAAATTGGATGAATCACACCCTGGAGTTGGCAGAAGTTGGCAGCAGCAGGAGCCCAAATATACACTGGAGTTGGCCTCAGGAGCCCAAAAATTGGATGAATCACACCCTGGAGTTGGCAGAAGTTGGCAGCAGCAGCAGCAGGAGCCCAAATATACACTGGAGTTGGCTTCAGGAGCCCAAAAATTGGATGAATCACACCCTGGAGTTGGCAGCAGCAGCAGCAGGAGCCCAAATATACACTGGAGTTGGCTTCAGGAGCCCAAAAATTGGATGAATCACACCCTGGAGTTGGCAGCAGCAGCAGCAGGAGCCCAAATATACACTGGAGTTGGCTTCAGGAGCCCAAAAATTGGATGAATCACACCCTGGAGTTGGCAGAAGTTGGCAGCAGCAGCAGCAGGAGCCCAAATATACACTGGAGTTGGCTTCAGGAGCCCAAAAATTGGATGAATCACACCCTGGAGTTGGCAGAAGTTGGCAGCAGCAGCAGCAGGAGCCCAAATATACACTGGAGTTGGCTTCAGGAGCCCAAAAATTGGATGAATCACACCCTGGAGTTGGCAGGAGTTGACAGTAGCAGCAGCAGGAGCCCAAATATTACATTAAAGAGACCCTGGGGTTGGCCTCAGGAGCCCAAAAATTGGATGAATCACACCCTGGAGTTGGCAGCAGCAGCAGCAGGAGCCCAAATATACACTGGAGTTGGCTTCAGGAGCCCAAAAATTGGATGAATCACACCCTGGAGTTGGCAGAAGTTGGCAGCAGCAGCAGCAGGAGCCCAAATATACACTGGAGTTGGCTTCAGGAGCCCAAAAATTGGATGAATCACACCCTGGAGTTGGCAGCAGCAGCAGCAGGAGCCCAAATATACACTGGAGTTGGCTTCAGGAGCCCAAAAATTGGATGAATCACACCCTGGAGTTGGCAGAAGTTGGCAGCAGCAGCAGCAGGAGCCCAAATATACACTGGAGTTGGCTTCAGGAGCCCAAAAATTGGATGAATCACACCCTGGAGTTGGCAGCAGCAGCAGCAGGAGCCCAAATATACACTGGAGTTGGCTTCAGGAGCCCAAAAATTGGATGAATCACACCCTGGAGTTGGCAGAAGTTGGCAGCAGCAGCAGCAGGAGCCCAAATATACACTGGAGTTGGCTTCAGGAGCCCAAAAATTGGATGAATCACACCCTGGAGTTGGCAGGAGTTGACAGCAGCAGCAGCAGCAGGAGCCCAAATATACACTGGAGTTGGCTTCAGGAGCCCAAAAATTGGATGAATCACACCCTGGAGTTGGCAGAAGTTGGCAGCAGCAGCAGCAGGAGCCCAAATATACACTGGAGTTGGCCTCAGGAGCCCAAAAATTGGATGAATCACACCCTGGAGTTGGCAGAAGTTGGCAGCAGCAGCAGGAGGAGCCCAAATATACACTGGAGTTGGCTTCAGGAGCCCAAAAATTGGATGAATCACACCCTGGAGTTGGCAGGAGTTGACAGCAGCAGCAGCAGCAGGAGCCCAAATATACACTGGAGTTGGCTTCAGGAGCCCAAAAATTGGATGAATCACACCCTGGAGTTGGCAGGAGTTGACAGCAGCAGCAGCAGCAGGAGCCCAAATATTACATTAAAGAGACCCTGGGGTTGGCCTCAGGAGCCCAAAAATTGGATGAATCACACCCTGGAGTTGGCAGCAGCAGCAGCAGGAGCCCAAATATACACTGGAGTTGGCTTCAGGAGCCCAAAAATTGGATGAATCACACCCTGGAGTTGGCAGAAGTTGGCAGCAGCAGCAGCAGGAGCCCAAATATTCACTGGAGTTGGCTTCAGGAGCCCAAAAATTGGATGAATCACACCCTGGAGTTGGCAGAAGTTGGCAGCAGCAGCAGCAGGATCCCAAATATACACTGGAGTTGGCTTCAGGAGCCCAAAAATTGGATGAATCACACCCTGGAGTTGGCAGAAGTTGGCAGCAGCAGCAGGAGCCCAAAAAATGGCCTAAAGACATAAATATGTTTTGCACCATTTGGAAAGTGTAAAACGTGGCACCATGCTGAATCTAGTCGCATGCATCAGGCATTGGTGGGTGGAAATCCTGGCTGATCCATCCCTGATTCATTTTGACAAAGGTGAGTCTCTCCACATTTTTAGTTGACAGACGAGTTCTCCTCGCCGTAACTATGGCCCCCGCCGCACTAAACACCCGCTCAGATGGCACGCTACTTGCCGGGCAGGACAGCTTTTCCAGGGCAAACTCTGCTAGTTGCGGCCACAAATCAAGTTTGGCTGCCCAGAAGTCCAGCGGATCCTCAAGGTGTGTTGGCATGGTCATGTCAAAGTATGACATGACCTGCTGGTTGAGGTCCTGCTCCAGGTCTTCCTGCTGCTCATGAGTAGCCTCACTATGCGGGTGTAGAAAGCTACTCATTAGCGACTGAAGACTGAGGCTGCTGCTGCTGATGGAGCTGCTGCTGCTGCTCCTGCCAACCCCCCCAGCGGCCATGGCAGTGGAAGGTGAGCGCAGAGGTCCCCTCGAGTCAGACCTGCGAGAGTATGGACCATGGCGCAGATAGGCATCGGCCAACTGCCTACGTAGAATGTCTTTGTAGTAGTTGAGTTTGTCCTCCCTCTCGGTGAGTTTAAAAAATGCCCCCATTTTGTGCCGGAAGCGAGGGTCCAATAAGGTGGACAGCCAGAAGTCATCCCGCCGACAGATGGAAACAATTCTGGGGTCACTACGCAAGCACGTGAGCATGCTTCGTGCCATTTGCGCAAGTGACTCGGATGGACTACCTGTCTCCATCTCCACTGCATACTGCCACGGTGTGCCCGGGTCCTCTGTCTCGCCTTCCTCAAAAACCTCCAGCTCCTCTGGCTGCTCCTGCTCCTCCTCTCCTGTCCGCTGACTAGATAAACCAGCCATTTCGCCAAGCCTAAACTGTGTTTCGCTGGGCAACTCCTCCTCCTCCTCCTCTTCCTCCTCCTCCTCCAGTTCAGCTCCAACGGGGTTCATGTGGCCGTAAGATGTAAACGCCATGTCTCCAGTGCCCTGACCAGCCATGGTTTCCAACATGTGCTGTAGTACATGAAGCAGTGGAATCACGTCGTTCATCCCGTAATCCTGCCGACTGACAAATAAAGTGGCTTCCTCAAAGGGCCTGAGCAAACGGCAGGTGTCACGTATGAGCTGCCACTGGTTGACATTGAAGTTACACAGGGGAGTCCCCCTATCTGCTTGGATCATCAGGAAATCCGTGATGGCTTTTCTCTGTTCATATAATCGGTCCAACATGTGAAGGGTGGAATTCCAACGGGTGGAAACATCGCAAATCAGACTATGTTGGGGGATACCATTCTGACGCTGTAGCTCAAGAAGGGTGTGTTTGGCGGTGTAGGAGTGGCTGAAGTGCATGCAAAGTTTCCTTGAAGTTGTTAGGATGTCCTGCAGATGGGGGGAACACTTCAGAAACCGCTTGACAACCAGATTGAAGACGTGAGCCATGCAGGGGGCATGGGTCAGGCTTCCTTGGCGCAGCGCAGACAAAATGTTCTTCCCATTGTCGGTAACCATGATTCCCATTTTAAGTTTTCTCGGAGTAAGCCATGTTTGGATTTCCTGATGAATACATTTAAGCAGTTCCTCCCCTGTGTGACTCCATTCGCCAAGACAAACCATGTGAAGCACTGCGTGACACCTCCGTGCCCTGCACACATGGTAGACTGGAGGGGCACTGAGACTTGAGCCTACAGTGGAGGGTGAGGAGATGGCGGAGGATGAGGAGGCCGAGTCGCACGGTGTCACAGGCCCAATGGGCAGAGAGCGCGGAGGCCGAAGCGGCGTGACCTGTCCAAGTTGCTGCTGCAAAGGTACCACATTCACCCAGTGGGCCGTAAACGACATGTACTGCCCCTGACCGTAGTTACAGCTCCAGATGTCGGCGCTGCCATGTATTTTGCTACACACCGACAGGCTCAAGGACTGGCCCACCTTCTGTTCAACAAAAGTGTGCAGCGCTGGTACTGCCTTCTTGGCAAAGAAATGACGGCTTGGGACTCTCCACCTCGGCTCGGCACAAGCCATCAGTTCTCTGAAAGGTGCAGATTCCACCACCTGAAAAGGGAGCGACTGCAGCACCAGCAACTTGGACAGGAGCACATTCAGCTTCTGCGCCGTAGGATGAGTGGGCGCATACTGCTGTCTCTTGGACATGGCTTCGCTGATGGATTGCTGGCGGGATGCATGACTTGGAGGAGGAGGAGGAGGAGCAGGAGCGACAGAGGATGGGTATGACGCACAGCTGCCTTCGGCTGAGGTGCTGGAGCCTTGGCTGGCAGAAATTGGGAGCTCACTTGGTGAGGAAGCAGACTGGACCACCCCTTGGGAGCCTCGGTTCTCCCAGGTCGTTTTATGGTGACGCATCATATGTTGACGCAGGGCCGTGGTGCCAACATTTGGACCCTGGCCACGCTTCACCTTTTGCCTACATATCTTGCATGTGGCCATGTTACCCTCCTGCGGATGCCTCAGGAAAAACTGCCACACTGCCGAGTAGCTACTTTTCCCACCCCCTGGCCTCACTGATTCACTGCTGCTGTTGCCAACTCCAGGAACCCCTGCTCCACTACCTCCCGATAAGGTAGACTGCCGCACAGCAGGTGCTCTACCCAGGCCCCGGCCCCGGCCGGCTCCAGCCTTTGGAATTGTGCCCCCATGCTGACTGCTACCACCTTGCTGCCTCAGCTGCTGACTCCGGGGCAACCTGCGCCTCTCTTCTCCTGATGATGACGATGAAGCCCCTTCATCACCCGGCTCCCAAGTGCGATCGGCTTCATCGTCATCATCATCATCACCGAGTTGTGGCTGTACGTCACTGATGTTCGTGGATTCGTCAACAGTGTCTGGCGCAGGAGCTGGAACGCTCGCAGCACCCACGACACTGTCCACATCACTATCTGTCTGCCTAGCTAGAGAAGCCACCTCCATTTCTTGGCTGGGCAGTAGCTGCTGACTGTCCTCTATCTGATGGTCCTCCTCACTAAAGAGTGGAGCTGAACCCAAAGCATAGGATACGTCGCTGGGGGAGGGAGCGGCGTAGGACAGAGGCAATGGGAGGACAGGGACTGCTCTCGGGGCATGCCAACTCAGGGTTGTGTCAGAGGAACCTACCGACCCTAGACTGGGGGTCTCAGACGTAAGTTGTGATGATGTTGTTGATGAGCGCGTCAACCAATCTACCACGGCAGATGCGTTACTGGTGGAGACCCGACCGCTAGCAGATACTGGCAGATTAGGTCTCTCAGCGTGACTCCTGCTGCTACTGGCCCCCAGTCTGATGCGAGCTCTGCCTGCGGAATCTTGGCCTCTGACACTCCTCTTTTCACTTCCAGTGCACTTGTCTGCCCGACATAGTCTAACTGGCGTGGGAGTAGGTGATATTTTAAGATCCCCCGGGCAGCGGTGGGTCTATATGAAACAGAATATAATGCACACCAAAAGTGAGCAGTAACACTCAGCCTCCAACAGGCCTGCTTAGTGTAAATAAGAGAGCTGCTTAGTGTAAATAAAGAGGGGTATGCTATGTTACAGAATGGGATGCCTCAACAGAAGTGCACCTGGCAGGCAGCAGTAAGCCTATGCCCAGCAAAAGTGTCTTATAATATAAATATAATAAGAGCAAATGGTTATATGGTCTTAAACAGAGGCTGCTTTAGTCACAGAATGGGATGCCCTGGCAGGGACAAGTAGTACTATGCCCAGCAAAAGTGTCTTTATCAGGCTAATTTCAAATATAATAAGAGCAAATGCTTATATGGTCTTAAACAGAGGCTGCTTTAGTCACAGAATGGGATGCCCTGGCAGGGACAAGTAGTACTATGCCCAGCAAAAGTGTCTTTATCAGGCTAATTTCAAATATAATAAGAGCAAATGCTTATATGGTCTTAAACAGAGGCTGCTTTAGTCACAGAATGGGATGCCCCCAAAAAAGATCCAGTAGTACTATGCCCAGCAAAAGTGTCTTTATCAGGCTAATTTCAAATATAATAAGAGCAAATGCTTATATGGTCTTAAACAGAGGCTGCTTTAGTCACAGAATGGGATGCCCCCAAAAAAGATCCAGTAGTACTATGCCCAGCAAAAGTGTCTTTATCAGGCTAATTTCAAATATGATAAGAGCAAATGCTTATATGGTCTTAAACAGAGGCTGCTTTAGTCACAGAATGGGATGCCCTGGCAGGGACAAGTAGTGCTATGCCCAGCAAAAGTGTCTTTATCAGGCTAATTTCAAATATAATAAGAGCAAATGCTTATATGGTCTTAAACAGAGGCTGCTTTAGTCACAGAATGGGATGCCCTGGCAGGAACAAGTAGTACTATGCCCAGCAAAAGTGTCTTTATCAGGCTAATTTCAAATATAATAAGAGCAAATGCTTATATGGTCTTAAACAGAGGCTGCTTTAGTCACAGAATGGGATGCCCCCAAAAAAGATCCAGTAGTACTATGCCCAGCAAAAGTGTCTTTATCAGGCTAATTTCAAATATGATAAGAGCAAATGCTTATATGGTCTTAAACAGAGGCTGCTTTAGTCACAGAATGGGATGCCCTGGCAGGGACAAGTAGTGCTATGCCCAGCAAAAGTGTCTTTATCAGGCTAATTTCAAATATAATAAGAGCAAATGCTTATATGGTCTTAAACAGAGGCTGCTTTAGTCACAGAATGGGATGCCCCCAAAAAAGATCCAGTAGTACTATGCCCAGCAAAAGTGTCTTTATCAGGCTAATTTCAAATATGATAAGAGCAAATGCTTATATGGTCTTAAACAGAGGCTGCTTTAGTCACAGAATGGGATGCCCTGGCAGGGACAAGTAGTGCTATGCCCAGCAAAAGTGTCTTTATCAGGCTAATTTCAAATATAATAAGAGCAAATGCTTATATGGTCTTAAACAGAGGCTGCTTTAGTCACAGAATGGGATGCCCCCAAAAAAGATCCAGTAGTACTATGCCCAGCAAAAGTGTCTTTATCAGGCTAATTTCAAATATGATAAGAGCAAATGCTTATATGGTCTTAAACAGAGGCTGCTTTAGTCACAGAATGGGATGCCCTGGCAGGGACAAGTAGTGCTATGCCCAGCAAAAGTGTCTTTATCAGGCTAATTTCAAATATAATAAGAGCAAATGCTTATATGGTCTTAAACAGAGGCTGCTTTAGTCACAGAATGGGATGCCCCCAAAAAAGATCCAGTAGTACTATGCCCAGCAAAAGTGTCTTTATCAGGCTAATTTCAAATATGATAAGAGCAAATGCTTATATGGTCTTAAACAGAGGCTGCTTTAGTCACAGAATGGGATGCCCTGGCAGGGACAAGTAGTGCTATGCCCAGCAAAAGTGTCTTTATCAGGCTAATTTCAAATATAATAAGAGCAAATGCTTATATGGTCTTAAACAGAGGCTGCTTTAGTCACAGAATGGGATGCCCCCAAAAAAGATCCAGTAGTACTATGCCCAGCAAAAGTGTCTTTATCAGGCTAATTTCAAATATGATAAGAGCAAATGCTTATATGGTCTTAAACAGAGGCTGCTTTAGTCACAGAATGGGATGCCCTGGCAGGGACAAGTAGTGCTATGCCCAGCAAAAGTGTCTTTATCAGGCTAATTTCAAATATAATAAGAGCAAATGCTTATATGGTCTTAAACAGAGGCTGCTTTAGTCACAGAATGGGATGCCCCCAAAAAAGATCCAGTAGTACTATGCCCAGCAAAAGTGTCTTTATCAGGCTAATTTCAAATTTAATAAGAGCAAATGCTTATATGGTCTTAAACAGAGGCTGCTTTAGTCACAGAATGGGATGCCCCCAAAAAAGATCCAGTAGTACTATGCCCAGCAAAAGTGTCTTTATCAGGCCTAATTTCAACTATAATAAGAGCAAATGCTTATATGGTCTTAAACAGAGGCTGCTTTAGTCACAGAATGGGATGCCCTGGCAGGGACAAGTAGTACTATGCCCAGCAAAAGTGTCTTTATCAGGCTAATTTCAAATATAATAAGAGCAAATGCTTATATGGTCTTAAACAGAGGCTGCTTTAGTCACAGAATGGGATGCCCTGGCAGGGACAAGTAGTGCTATGCCCAGCAAAAGTGTCTTTATCAGGCTAATTTCAAATATAATAAGAACAAATGCTTATATGGTCTTAAACAGAGGCTGCTTTAGTCACAGAATGGGATGCCCCCAAAAAAGATCCAGTAGTACTATGCCCAGCAAAAGTGTCTTTATCAGGCTAATTTCAAATATGATAAGAGGAAATGCTTATATGGTCTTAAACAGAGGCTGCTTTAGTCACAGAATGGGATGCCCTGGCAGGGACAAGTAGTGCTATGCCCAGCAAAAGTGTCTTTATCAGGCTAATTTCAAATATAATAAGAGCAAATGCTTATATGGTCTTAAACAGAGGCTGCTTTAGTCACAGAATGGGATGCCCTGGCAGGGACAAGTAGTACTATGCCCAGCAAAAGTGTCTTTATCAGGCTAATTTCAAATATAATAAGAGCAAATGCTTATATGGTCTTAAACAGAGGCTGCTTTAGTCACAGAATGGGATGCCCCCAAAAAAGATCCAGTAGTACTATGCCCAGCAAAAGTGTCTTTATCAGGCTAATTTCAAATATGATAAGAGCAAATGCTTATATGGTCTTAAACAGAGGCTGCTTTAGTCACAGAATGGGATGCCCTGGCAGGGACAAGTAGTGCTATGCCCAGCAAAAGTGTCTTTATCAGGCTAATTTCAAATATAATAAGAGCAAATGCTTATATGGTCTTAAACAGAGGCTGCTTTAGTCACAGAATGGGATGCCCCCAAAAAAGATCCAGTAGTACTATGCCCAGCAAAAGTGTCTTTATCAGGCTAATTTCAAATATGATAAGAGCAAATGCTTATATGGTCTTAAACAGAGGCTGCTTTAGTCACAGAATGGGATGCCCTGGCAGGGACAAGTAGTGCTATGCCCAGCAAAAGTGTCTTTATCAGGCTAATTTCAAATATAATAAGAGCAAATGCTTATATGGTCTTAAACAGAGGCTGCTTTAGTCACAGAATGGGATGCCTCACAGCAGACTTAAGATCAGTTCAGTATATATGCACAGTTAGTTAGTATAAGCAGCCTGAAAACGCTAACAAAGCCTGTCAGGCTGGATGAAAAAAAAAAAAAAAACTGACAGCCTCCGATTTTCCATTCCTTTCCCTGTTTTCCGCTGACTTTCTGTCTGTCTCCTGTCTGTCTCCTGCCTGTCTCCAGCCTGTCCCTGTCTGTCCCTGCCTGTCTAACTGTCTAACTGTCTCTCCCTCAGCTACACAGCGTTCTGTCTCTCACGAATGCAATAGAGAAATGACGCAGGAAAGCAAGATGGCCGGCCTTAAATACCGCTGTGACGTCACCGGGCTTGCTGGCTGCTGATAGGCTGCATGTGACTGTCCCAGCATACACTGCCCCAGCTTACATGTCTGGACATGTCCCGTCCGCGATCTTAGAATGCCTGTAATGTAAATGAATGGATGTTAAAGGAAAACTTCGAGCGATCGAATCGCGGGGAAATTTGGATTCGATCCGAATCGAATTTTTCCTGAAATTCGGATCGAATCCGGGTTCGTCCGGATCGATTCGCTCATCCCTATTTAGAAGTGATAAAATTGCAGTATGCAGAGGAAGCACAAAGCCACATCCCCCCGGTCCGCGCCTTCTCCCGTCCAGAAGCGCACACTGAGCCAGGGGATGCGGCTCTGTGCTTTCAAGCAAGATGGCGGCTCCCAGGTTAGAAGTGCGCCTGGATACGGTAAGGGGTCTTTTTCTTTCTAACCCCCTGTGCTGTCTCAATGCCAGGGTAGGGTGTGGCAGGACGGGGGGGGGGGGCAGTTTTTGACTAAACTTTTGTTTAACATCATTGCCTAGCCAAGATACTGTACACCATTACCTCTTTGTGTAATGCTTATTGTGAGAAAAAATTAATATAATTTCACAGAAATGCATTCTGATTCCCTAGGTGTGAGGAAATAGTCATAAGTTCACAAAGGGCCTGTTCATAGAAGGTCGGTAAACACAGGCCTGATGGTGCCCCCACAAGAGGCCTCAGCCTTAATAAACCTCACTAGTACCATTCACACCTTTAATTGCCTGGCCACAGCCATGCCAGAAGTAAATAGAATTGTTAGTAACAGTGTACCCCTCCCAGGCTTAACCCCCTGGCACACCAAATTGGTCTCTTGCCATGTTCACTTGCAGCTCCTATAAGTAAAGTAAGATTAAACACTGCCCCCCCATTCACCACCTATTAAATAAAAAAGATGATAAATCGAAACAGCATTGACTACTTACTTGTCCCGAAGGCTTCCTCTGATGTTGCTGTTACCAAGATGCTGTGGATAGCCCCTCAACCAAGCCAGCAACATGGACGACCAAGGAAGCCTTCGGGTCAAGTAAAGAAGAAAAAGGACATGGGTTGGATGTATCTATTTTGTATTTATTAAAGTGGTAAGGGTGAGAGGCGCATGTGTGAGCCTGAACATGGTGGTCGCATGATTCAAGAGTTCTGCAACCTCCAGGCTTAAGTTCTGCAACACAGCGGTGTTGGCAGCAGCAGCAGCATTAGGAGCCCATATATTGCCTGAAAAACACACTCTGGACTTGGCAGCAGCATAGGGAGCCCATATACTGCTTGAAAAACACATTGGAGTTGGCAGCAGCATTAGGAGCCCATATATTGCCTGAAAGACACACTCTGGACTTGGCAGCAGTATTAGGAGCCCATATATTGCCTGAAAAACACATTGGAGTTGGCAGCAGCATAGGGAGCTCATATATTGCCTGAAAGACACACCCAGTAGTTGGCAGCAGCATTAGGAGCCCATAAATTGCCTGAAAGACACACCCAGGAGTTGGCAGCAGCAGAAGGAGCACATATATTGCCTGAAAGACACACTAAGGAGTTGGCAGCAGCAGAAGAAGCTACCATGCATCAGCTACTCGCATGCATCAGCTATTTGTGGGTGGAAATCCTGGCTGATCCATGCCTGATTCATCTTCTCAAAGGTGAGTCTCTCCACATTTTTCGTGGACAGAAGAGTTCTCCTTGGCGTTACTATGGCCCCCGCAGCTCTAAAGACCCGCTCAGATGGCACACTACTGGCCGGGCAGGACAGCTTTCCCAGGGCAAACTCTGCCAGTTGCGGCCACAAGTCAAGTTTGGCTGCCCAGAAGTCCAGCGGATCCTCAACGTGCGTTGGCATGGTCATTTCAAGGTATGACACAACCTGCTGGTTCAGGCCCTGCTCCAGGTCTTCCTGCTGCTCATGAGTAGCCTCACTATGTGGGTGCAGAAAGCTACTCATTAGCGACTGAAGCCTGAGGCTGCTGCTGACGGAGCTGCTGCTGCTGGTCCTGCCACCCCCCCGGCAGCCATGGCAGTGGAAGTGAGCACAGAGGTCCCTCCGAGTCAGACCTGCGAGAGTATGGACCAAGGCGCAGATAGGCATCGCCAACTGACTATGTAGAATGTCTTTGTAGTATGTCAGTTTGTCCTCCCTCTCAGCGGGGTAAAAAATTGAGACAATTCTGCGGTCACTACGCAAGCATGTGAGCATTCATCGTGCCATTTGTGCAAGTGACTCGGAGGGACTACCTGTCTTCATCTCCACTCCATACTGCCATGGTGTGTCTGGGTCCTCTGTCTCGCCTTCCTCACAACCCTCTAGCTCTTCTGGCTGCTCCTGCTCCTCCTCTCCTGTCAGATGACTAGATAAACCGCCCATTTCGCCAAAACTAAACTGTGCTTCACTGTGCTCCTCCTCCTCCTCAGCTCCCATGGGGTTTATGTGGCCGTGAAATGTATGCGCCATTTCTCCAGTGCCCTGACCAGCCATGGTTTCAAACGTGTTGTTTTACATGAAGCAGCGGAATCACGTCGCTCATGCAGTAATCCTGGCGACTGACAAATATAGTGGCTTCCTCAAAGGGCCTGAGCAAACGGCAGGTGTCACGTATGAGCTGCCACTGGTTCACATTAAAGTTACACAGGGGAGTCCCCCTATCTGCTTGGATCATCAAGAAATCATTGATGGCTTTTCTCTGTTCGTATAGTCAATCTAACATATGTAGGGTGGAATTCCAAAGGATGGGAACATCGCAAATCAGACTATGTTGGGGGATACCGTTCTGACGCTGTAGCTCAAGAAGGGTGTGCTTGGCGGTGTAGGAGTGGCTGAAGTGCATACAAACTTTCCTTCCCGTTGTTAGGATGTCTTGCAGATGGGGGGAAGACTTCAGAAAATGCTTGACAACCAGGTTGAACACATGTGCCATACAGTGCGCATGGCTCAGGCTTCCTTGTCGCAGCGCAGACAAGATGTTACTCCCATTGTCAGTCTCCATGGTTCCCATTTCCAATTTTCGTGGAGTAAGCCATGTTTTGATTTCTTGATAAATTTCAGGAGCTCCTCCCCTGTGTGACTCCGTTCGCCTAGGCAAACCATGTGAAGCACAGCGTGTCACCGCCGTGGCTGGTAGGCTGAAGGGGCATTGAGAATTGACCGTACAGTGGAGGCTGAGGAGATGGCGGAGGATGAGGAGGCGGAATCGCACACTTACAGGCAAAACGGCCTGGGAGCATGGAGGCTGAAGAGGTGTGACCTGTCCAATTTGCTGTGCAGGAACCACATTCACCCAGTGGGCCGTAAAGGACATGTATTGTCCCTGACCGTGCACGCTGCCGTGCACTTTGGTGCACACCGACAGGCTCAAGGACTTGCCAACCTTCTGCTCAACAAATTTGTGCAGGGCACTGCCTTCTTTTCAAGGAAATGACGGCTTGGGTCTCTCCACCTTGGCTCGGAACTAGCCATCAGCTCTCTGAAAGGTGCGGAGTTCACCACCGTAAAAGGGAGAGACTGCAGCACCAGCACAGGACAGGACAGGAGCACATTTAGCTTCTGCGCCGTAGGATGAGTGGGCGCACACTGTTGTCTCTTGAACATGGCTTCGCTGATGGATTGCTGGTGGGATGAGTGACTTTTAGTAGGAGGAGCAGGAGCATCTGGAGCAGAGGATGGGTATGACGTACAGCTACCTTTGGCTGAGGTGCTGGAGCCTTGGCTGGGTGAAATTGGAAGCGGCATGGCACTGGCTGAAGCAGCAGGCTGGACCCCCACTTCGGAGCCTCGGTTCTCCCAGGCCGCTTTATGGTGATGCTGCATGTGTTGCCGCAGGGCCGTGGTACCAACATTGGGGCCCTGGCCTTGCTTGATCTTCTGTCTACACATCTTGCATGAGGCCAGGTTACCCTCCTGCGGATGCTTGATGAAAAAGTGCCACATTGCCGAGTAGCTAATTTTCCCTCCAACAGTCCGCACTAATTCACTGCTACTGCTGCCAACTCCAGGAACCCCTGCTCCACTACCTCCCGGGAAGGCAGCCTGCCGCGCAGCAGGTGGTCTACCCCACCCCCGGCCACATGTGGCTCCAGACATCCCAATTCTGCCACCATGCTGACTGCCAACCCTTCTGCCACCTTGCTGCCTCAGATGCTGAACTGGGGCAACCTGGGACCCTCTTCTGCACCGGCCTCCCAAGTGCGATCAGCTTCATCATCATAATCATCATCGAGTTGTGTCTGCACGTCACTGATGTCCTCCTCGGTTTCCACAAGAGCATGTGCTGCAGGAGACAGAATGCTCACCACACCACCTCCCATGCCACTCTCCTCCTCAGTGTTTGTCTGCCTAGTGGAAGAAGTGGCGGATGTCTCCTCCATTTCTTGGCTGGGCAGTAGCTGTTGACTGTCCTCTAACACATCGTCCTCACTGAATAGTGGAGCTGAACCCAAAGCATAAGATATGGCGGCTGGAGGGGGGGCGTAGGACAGAGGCAATGGAAGGACAGGGGCTGCTCCTGGGGCATGCCAACTCAGGGTTGTGTCTGAGGAACCTACTGACTGTTGACTGGGGATGTCAGATGTCACTTGTGATGAGGTCGATGACGACGTTAACCAATCGTTGACGGCAGATGCGTTGCTGGTCGAGACACGACCGCTAGCAAATACCGGGAGATCAGGCCTCACACCGCGACTCCTTCTGCCACTCGCCTGTAGTCTGCTGCGACTTCTGCCTGATGAATCTAGGCCTCTCCTCGGTGCACATCCTGGTACATCTCTGCCTGACATTTTTACTGTGTTTAGGAGGGGAAAACAATATACTACACTACACCTAGAACAGTATTTTTGTAACAGCAGGTGTGTAGAAAAGTTAGATCAAAATAGGCAGACACTGTAGCTAAAAGCTAATGCAAAAAGACACTGTCAGATGATCTTACACAGGATGCTCCTGGTCAGAGTTAAATGCACCACAGGCAGTTTTAAAACCTGGTTTTTGTTCAAAATGTAAAAAAGGTAAAGATGCAGATACTATTAAAAGCTAAGTGCTAGTATTAGCGATGCCCCCCCCCCCCCCCAGTGAAAGGCAATGGGTGCTTTAAACTTGTAAACCAGACTTATTTTATACAAAAGGCAAAAGGTTAGTAGGCAGGTACTCTTAAAAGATAAGTGCTAGCACTGACAATGGCCGCCGGTGAAAGGCAATGGGTGCTTTAAACTTGTAAACCAGACTTTTTTATACAAAAGGCAAAAGGTTAGTAGGCAGGTACTCTTAAAAGATAAGTAGTAGCACTGACAATGGCACCTGGTGAAAGGCAATGGGTGCTTTAAACTTGTAAAACAGATTTTTTTATACAAAAGGCAAAAGGTTAGTAGGCAGGTACTCTTAAAAGATAAGTGCTAGTACTGACAATGGCCCCCGGTGAAGGCAATGGGTGCTTTAAACTTGTAAACCAGACTTTTTTTATACAAAAGGCAAAAGGTTAGTAGGCAGGTACTCTTAAAAGACACGTGCTAGTATTTGGGGTTCCCCCCCCCCCCCCCCCCGGCAAAAGGCAAAGTTTGTTTAAAAAGCGATGTTGATTACAAAATGCAACCAGTTAGTAGACAGGTACTCTTGAAATATTTATGCTAGTGTTTTGTATGCCCCCTCCTCACATACAGAGGTTGGCTCATTTTAGAGTGGAAAAGTGATGTTGATTACAAAATGCAACCAGTTAATAGGCAGGTAGTCTTGAAATATGTATGCTAGTGTTAGGGATGACCCCTCCTCACATACAGAGGTTGGCTCCTTTTATAGTGGTAAAGTGACGTTGATTACAAAATGCAACCAGTTAATAGACAGGTACTCTTGAAATATTAATGCTAGTGTTTGGGATGCCCCCTCCTCACATACAGAGGTTGGCTCCTTTTATAGTGGAAAAGTGACGTTGATTACAAAATGCAACCAGTTAACAGACAGGTAGTCTTGAAATATTTATGCTAGTGTTTGGGATGCCCCCTCCTTACATACAGAGGTTGGCTCAGTTTATAGTGGAAAAGTGGCGTTGATTACAAAATGCAACCAGTTAATAGACAGGTAGTCTTAAAAATATTTATGCTAGTGTTTGGGATGCCCCCTCCTCACATACAGAGGTTGGCTCTTTTTATAGTGGAAAAGTGACGTTGATTACAAAATGCAACCAGTTAATAGACAGGTAGTCTTGAAATATTTATGCTAGTGTTTGGGATGCCCCCTCCTCACATACAGAGGTTGGCTCCTTTTATAGTGGAAAAGTGACGTTGATTACAAAATGCAACCAGTTAATAGACAGGTAGTCTTGAAATATTTATGCTAGTGTTTGGGATGCCCCCTCCTCACATACAGAGGTTGGTTCTTTTTATATTGGAAAAGTGACGTTGATTACAAAATGCAACCAGTTAATAGACAGGTAGTCTTGAAATATTTATGCTAGTGTTTGGGATGCCCCCTCCTCACATACAGAGGTTGGCTCCTTTTATAGTGGAAAAGTGACGTTGATTACAAAATGCAACCGGTTAGTAGACAGGTAGTCTTGAAATATTTATGCTAGTGTTTGGGATGCCCCCTCCTCACATACAGAGGTTGGCTCCTTTTATAGTGGAAAAGTGATGTTGATTACAAAATGCAACCAGCTAGTAGACAGGTACTCTTGAAATATTTATGCTAGTGTTTGGGATGCCCCCTCTTCACATACAGATGTTGGCTCCTTTGATTGTGGAAAAGTGACGTTGATTACAAAATGCAACCAGTTAATAGACAGGTAGTTTTGAAATATTTATGCTAGTGTTTGAGATGCCCCCTCCTCACATAAAGAGGTTGGCTCATTTTATAGTGAAAAGTGACGCTGATTACAAAATGCAACCAGTTAATCGGCAGGTAGTCTTGAAATATTTATGCTAGTGTTTGGGATGACCCCTCCTCACATACAGAGGTTGGCTCCTTTTATAGTGGTAAAGTGACGTTGATTACAAAATGCAACCAGTTAATAGGCAGGTAGTCTTGAAATGTTTATGCTAGTGTTTGGGATGCCCCCTCCTCACATACAGAGGTTGGCTCCCTTTATAGTGGAAAAGTGACGTTGATTACAAAATGCAACCAGTTAACAGACAGGTAGCCTTGAAATATTAATGCTAGTGTTTGGAATACCTCCTCTTCAAATACACAGGTTGGCTCCTTTGATTGTGGAAAAGTGACGTTGATTTCAAAATGCAACCAGTTAATCGACAGGTAGTCTTGAAATATTTATGCTAGTGTTTGGGATGCCCCCTCCTCACATACAGAGGTTGGCTCCTATGATTGTGAAAAAAGTGAAGTTGACTACAAAATGCAACCAGTTAATAGACAGCTAGTCTTGAAATATTAATGCTAGTGTTTGGGAGGCCCCCTCCTCACATACAGAGGTTGGCTCCTTTTATAGTGGTAAAGTGACGTTGATTACAAAATGCAACCAGTTAATAGGCAGGTAGTCTTGAAATATTTATGCTAGTGTTTGGGATGTTCCCTCCTCACATACAGAGGTTGGCTCCTTTGATAGTGGAAAAGTGACGTTGATTACAAAATCCAACCAGTTAATAGACAGGTAGTCTTGAAATATTAATGCTAGCATGCTTTTTAAAGAATGACACCAGGAAAAGGAAAAGCTAAATAGGCAGGTGTGTTATTAACACTAAATAGGCTTGGAAGCTAAAGCAAACACTTTAAACTGTCCCTGTCTTTCTCTGTCACTGTCACAGGCTCTCTCCTTCTCTATCTGTCCCTCTCTTCTTTTATCTATCTATCTATCTATCTATCTATCTATCTATCTATCTATCTCTCACTCTCTTCCTACCTGATCTGCTCTTGCCGCAATACAGTGTCAAAAAGATCTTCTGCAAATGGCCGCCGCTTATATGGGGCTGTGACATCATCGGTAAGCCTGTCTGCTGATAAGGTAGCATGTGACACCTACCCAGGATTCCTTGCCCCATGGGACATGTCCTAACATGTGGATCCACCATTTTAGATGGGCTGTATAGCAGTAAATGGAGTTTTACGGAAGCGATTCGAGCGATCGAATCGCGGCGATATTCAGAATCGTAACAAATGGAATATTTCCTGAAATTCGTAACGAATTCGGGTTCGTCAGAATCGATTCGCTCATCTCTACATAGGACAATCTACTAGACGTGACGCTAAACTTTGACCTCTTTCTTCTTTATGGAAGAAGAATACATTTGGGAGATCTAAGAGGCCGATTCATTAATAGCGCCAGGTAGCGACAGATGAGCGCCAGTAGCGTGATTTTAACAGCGCCCGCTAGTATTCGCTGTGCTTGGCCGTTGTTCGCTTGTTGACAGCGACTCAGTCGGTGTGCGGTAATGTTGAATACGGGGTTAGGAGTCGCTGTTTCACAGGTTCCGCGCTGTATGGGTGCGCCTGACAGCGAATGGCCAGAGCGAACGGCTCCCAGCATATTCATTAACAAATCACGCTCAAAAAATTCTCGCGCTGTGAAATGCTTGTTTAAACCCCAGAGCGCTGGCGGCGATGGCTTAAAAGTAGTTTTTAACCCCCAAACAACCACATTTTTTGATTAAAAAATTAAACAAGTTTTTCTAAACATTTTGTAATATGAATACATTAATATCAGACCTGTAATATCAATTCTGCACAAATTTTTTTTTTTTTTTTTTTACCTTAAAAAAAATATCTAACATTGCCGAAGTGGTCACAGAATTTTTGACAGTTAAAAAAAACAAAAAAAAAAACATTCACATCAATTAATTATGAATATTTAAAGATTGCTCCATTGAAATGCATTGGAGAGCGCCAGGTAGCGAGAGGTCATACCTGGCGCTGTGATGGGATTAGCAGCGGCGCTGTTCGTTGCAGTCCGCTACATGATGAATCCTGCGCTAGCTGACGCTCTCGCCGGCGCTAGCCTCATTTAGCGTGATAAATGCGTGATTGTGTCTGCCGCCTGGCGTTCTGGAGTCGGTAGCCGCCATAGCTGGCGCTACCTGGCGCTAGTGAGACACTACCTGGCGCTATCCCTTGATAAATAAGGCCCTAAGCGTTCCAGTGTAGATATCTACGTTGAAGAAGATTCAATCACTTCCTTTTTCAACATTTAGTTTCAATATCTAGGTTGATGTCCTTTAACACTTTGATCATAATAGGAGGATTATAAGAAGAAGATAATAAATCCTTGAAAGTACTTGAAACTAATTTTCATTCATGAGTACTTTGATATTGTTAATGTTAATATAAGTACTTACATACCAGGATTTGAGGGTTAGAGATGTTGAAAATATAGCTGTTTACTATGCTTATATAATTGTATCATTTTTTTGCTGATTTGGGCTCTGTTCACACCTCTGCGCTTTCTCTGCGTTTCTGCGCTGCATTGCGTAACGCAATAAAAAAGCATAGCAGGCACCTTTTTCAGTGCAACGTTGTAACAGCACAGGTTGGTTGGTGTATGCGGTGGCATAGGTGCAGTGCATGTATAACGCAGTGTACCTGCATTGTGTTTGCATTGTCATAGACTTTACCATTTACTTATTATGCAAAAAATATTTTTCTTTTAAGAAGCGCAGCACAAGCACAATGCCATTGCATTTCTAATGCATCAAAAATGCAGCGTTTTGATACAATGTTCCTCTAGCATATTTGCAAAATGCTTGCTCTTGACACAACAGAGAGGGGTGAATGGAGCCTTACAGTTTATGGTTAACTACTATTGACTACTATATAGTGCACTCGGATCCGCTCATATTAGACAAGCTGATGAAGTTAGTTTAGGAAATTTAAATAAAGCACACATTAGTGTCCTCCCAATGCCAGGAAAAGATCCAGGAGATTGCAATAATTATAGACCCATTTCCGCGATAAATACTGACTTGAAGCTTCTTAGTCAAATATTGACATTAAGACAACCAGTTTATAGACAGGTAGTCTTGAAATATTAATGCTAGTGTTTGGGATGCCCCCTCCTCACATACAGAGGTTGGCTCATTTTATAGTGAAAAGTGACGTTGATTACAAAATGCAACCAGTTAATAGACAGGTAGTCTTGAAATATTAATGCTAGTGTTTGGGATGCCCCCTCCTCACATACAGAGGTTGGCTCCTTTTATAGTGGTAAAGTGAGGTTGATTTCAAAATGCAACCAATTAATAGGCAGGTGGTCTTGAAATATTAATGCTAGTGTTTGGGATGCCCCCTCCTCACATACAGAGGTTGGCTCCTTTTATAGTGGAAAAGTGACTGTGATTACAAAATGCAACCAGTTAATAGGCAGGTCGTCCTGAAATGTTTATGCTAGTGTTTGGGATGCCCCCTCCTCACATACAGAGGTTGGCTCCCTTTATAGTGGAAAAGTGAGGTTGATTACAAAATGCAACCAGTTAATAGGCAGGTGGTCTTGAAATATTAATGCTAGTGTTTGGGATGCCCCCTCCTCACATACAGAGGTTGGCTCCTTTTATAGTGGTAAAGTGGCGTTGATTACAAAATGCAACCAGTTAACAGACAGGTAGCCTTGAAATATTAATGCTAGTGTTTGGAATGCCCCCTCTTCAAATACACAGGTTGGTTCCTTTGATTGTGGAAAAGTGACGTTGATTACAAAATGCAACCAGTTAATAGACAGGTAGTCTTGAAATATTTATGCGAGTGTTTGGGATGCCCCCTCCTCACATACAGAGGTTGGCTCCTTTGATTGTGGAAAAGTGACATTGATTACAAAATGCAACCAGTTAATCGACAGGTAGTCTTGAAATATTTATGCTAGTGTTTGGGATGCCCCCTCTTCACATACAGAGGTTGGCTCCTATGATTTTGAAAAAAGTGACGTTTTGCATTGTTGGCATTGTTCCAGTCGCTCAACAGAATCCGTTTGATAAATGTGCAATTTCGTGCCGTGTCCGGCGTTCACCTGCCGCTACCTGTCATTTGCAAGGCACTACCTGACGCTATCCCTTCATGAATAAGGCCCTAAGTCTGAGGCATTGAATTTGACCAAGAAGTCCATAATTTAAAACAATCCTTTAATCTCATTTGGAAAACATTATAGTATTAATTATCTTGGGTCCAACTAACCCCTCAGGTTCATGTATTATATAAAAACAACAAAACAAATTGGAAGGTGACATTACCTCCTGGTCTGTTCTGAGGCTGTCTTGGGCGGATTAGGGCAATTTAAATGACTTTATTACCTGTGACTGTTGACTGATGACTGATGTTATATTTGTTCAGAACATTTCCTATTCATATGCCGAAGGCAGATTTAAATACATTTTATTTAAAATTGTTGAGATTTGTTTGAGCAGGCTAAAGTAGAAAAATAAATCAGATCATTTCATATATAGCAAAACATAGGGGTCGTTGGTGTCCCAAATGTATATAGTTATTATTTTGCTGCTCAATTAGCCCAACTTACACAGATGTTTATTAGTAGAGAAAGCCCAGCTAGGTAATGATAGAACAGAAAGCATGTGATTTATTTCCCACTGATTTGCCAGCTATATTATTTCCTGTATTGTCTAATGCATTAGCTCGTTGGGATACTATTAGCAAAAAAACACAACCTGATTTCCAAAAATGCACCCTAGGGAAAATTCCTGACTTTGAGCCTCTGAAAAAAGAGGATATCTAAAATGGTGGACCCAGAAAGGTATCTATAGAATTGCAGACTTTATCACTCCAAATGGATTACAGAGTAAAGCAATTTTTAGAAACAAATTTCAACTTCCTTTAAAAGTCAAATACACATATAGACAAACAGAGCAATTTTTATATACTAGGATAATAAAAGGGGATATAGTTAATATTGGTATTTTTGAGAAATTATGCCTAACTCATTCTGGGAGGGAAATATGGGTATATCTACAATATATAAATACTTTACAGATGAAGACAGCAAACTTGATTATATAATTAAATGGGAAGCGGATTTACAGTAATCTTTTAAAGTTGAAGATTGGGTTTAATGGGCGGTTCATAGTTCTAAAGGTTCTAAAAACTTCACTGTTAGAATCAAACTTGACAGTATTAACTTGGAGGTATATGGTCCTCAGTAGGTTGGCAAATATTTACCTTAATATATAAAGATATATGTTTCATATATGGTGGAAATGCCCTAAGGTGGTAAAGTTTTGGAACAAGCGTTTGGTATTATAAGCAAGGTCATGGGTAAATGGGTGGAAAAATCGGCATTGGTTGCCTTATTAAATAAACCTGTTGTAGAGATTTCTATATTTCAAATACATTTATTTTCTATGCTTGTTTGGCAAATTGGATAATGGTCAACAAGAAACCGAGTAGTATTTTACTTAATAAAGAGTCACAATTTTCAGATTTGAAGTCCTTGGTCTAAAGTCTGGAATCCTGGGTTGGGGGGCAAATCGGGCTCTGAGTTATTTTTTTCCCCATATTCTTCTTAGTACTATGTATTTAAAGTTTTTTTTGTTATAAGTTGTTATCTAGATATACATTGTTTTGTTTTACGATTAATACTATGCAAATTTATTGAAAAAATATTATTAATATCATATTTAGGCGATTATCAGTCAGAAAAGCTTATATTTCCAGTTTTTCTTTTACCTTTTCTGCAGTTCATACAATGCATATTCTAATGTTATATTAAGAATTCTGTTTTGCTTTATTGAAAGCTCCAAAAATGTATTGAAATATAAAGTGGTAAGGGAAGGTAATGTTTAATTTTGCTCTAATTACATGTAAACTGGTAACTGTGTTAAAAATGTAGAATAATCTCATGTCTATCGAAGTTATGACGTGTGTTGAGAACTGTATACATAAATCCAGATGCAAGATTCTAGGACAGGGGTACTCAACTACTTTCAGTGGAGGTCCACTTACCAGGGTCTGCCGTGGGATGAAGGTCCGGGGGGGGGGTGTAAGTAAGAGTGCATGTCAGCTGTTAGCTGAAGAGCTTGCACTCTACAAGAAGCAGGAAGTAAATGACAGAAGCAGGAAGTAAATGGGGGACAGGATTCTCACCTCCTTGCACTTTCTCGGCCACTGGCCCGGTTCTCCAGCAGCTCGATGAACTGGTCCCGGGTAATGGCCTCCTCACCCCGGGCCAGGGGGAGGAGGAATGGAGTAAGAAAAGAAACAGGGAGGGAAGGCAAGGAAGTGAGAACTGAAGAAAGGGAGAGAGAGAAGAGCCAGAACAGGGAATAAGAAAGAGGAAGGGGAGTGAAAGAACAAAAGGAAGGAAGAAGGCAGTATGGGAGTGAGGGAGAAAGAAAGAGTGAGGTGGAAAGGGAAGAATGTAATGAGGAAAGAAAAGGTAAGGAAACGAGAGGGGGAAGGGAGGAGTGGGGGAAGAAAAAAGAGAGAGGAAATGCAGGAAGGAGGGGAGAGAGGGAAGGGTGAAAGGAAGGAGTGAGGGAAAGGATGAAGGAAAGAGCACAAAAGATAAAGAGAGAATGAAAGTTGAGAAAGAGGTAGAATAAAGCGTGGTGGAGAGAGAGAAAGAGAGAGACAAGGAAGAAGGGAGAAAAAAAGAAAGAGAACACAGTGAGAAAGGTGCGGAGGGAGAAAGATAGAGGAAGAGAAAAAGAAGGAAGGAATGGACAAATAAAAGCAGCAAGAGAGGACAAAAAAAGGAAAGCAGGGAGAAAGAGAGAGATAGAGATGGGGATGTAAGGGAGAAAGAAAAAGGACAGTGATAAAGAAGTGAGAGAGGGAGAAAAAGACAGAGAATGGAAAGGAAACACAGCATAGAAGTGAATGAGGCAGACTGGCCACAGCTAATTCATCACGGGTGGGACACTGGGACTTGCCTTTTCTCTCCTTTATTGTTGTGTCCTGCCAGTCCATTACACTGATGATCGCAGCGTGGGGGAGGAGAGGGGGACGCGAGAACAGCCTCACTCTGCAAGCCCCCTCCCCTGTGCAGTCATGTGGGGGGCGGGGAGGGGGGAGGCAGAGGTCAATCAGCTCCCGGACAGCCTGACGTGATTAAATAAAAGTCCCGCCGGGCTAGTGACAGCGCTGCGTGCAGCGGGAGCCTTTACCTTATTGTCCTCCTTCCTTTCCAGCCATGAGCCATCCTATCTTCAGCAAAAGCCCGCTGCCCGGCCACAGCGTAATTATGCCCCGCCCACTCCTCCATCATTGGCCCAGCCGTGATTGGGCCTCCCTCTGCCTCCACAATGCACCTCTGCTGGCCGGAACTTCTGATGCCGCCGCACAGCAAATTCCCCGGGCACACCGCTCCACCGTGGAGCCAGCAGCAGCCGGGACACTACACCAGCCCTGGGCAGCGGTCCGGACAAATGGCGTCTGCGGTCCGGATTCGGACCGCGGTCCGCCATTTGAGTACCCCTGTTCTAGGATATGATACTGTTTAGGCAAAGTGATGCACAAGCTACAGTGTATGTTTTTATTTGTGAACACTTGATTTACATGATACTAAAACTTTTCAAGGAATTATTATATTTAATGCATTTATTCTGCTTTCTCTTAAGGGAGTCAGTCTAACTAAAGTCATGGAAGCTGGGCATTGCATTTGTTCTGCCCTAAATAAGAAGACAAATTCTAAAGTGGCACTGGCTACATTTTCAATGTGATGCATTAACTTTACCAAATGAAATATTGCCATCATTAAAAAGTAAAAGCAATGTTCTTAAATCTTTAAAACAGTGTGCAATAAACTTAAGTGTTGTACTGTTTGTGGTTTCTTGTTGGCAGCCGAACCTGTATAAATGCAATCCAGTATGATTTTACCATCTGCTCAAAGAGTTTCTGTTAGCTGAAGGACAACTCAAGGTAAAGGAGAACAGGTACAGCGGATGCAGTGCTGCTCCAAGCCTAACAATTTCAACAATTTCATTTCAACATTTTCTTGTTGTCTGAAGTATGCTTTCATTGTATTATTATACTGTACCTAACACACTAGTTATCTGTTGAATGTGAAAAACATTTCTGCTAACTCATCCCTATGATGTAGTTGAATGACTACAAATCATGCTTTTCCCATCTTTATTGAAAGAAAAGTATATTTACACTGCCTGGTCTAATTAAACTAAAAGAATACTTAAAATGTCAGGCCTGCCTTGCCCCAAACTTGAGAGTTGAGATACAAGATGAGTGTTTTTAGGATTACACACAAGTACAGCCCCCTAGCACATTTTTCAGGGTTTATTTTGTTCTACAAAAACAAATCCAGTGGCTGCTTCAAATTTACTGATAAGATTACTTTAAACGAATGGTGACAAAAACAGAGCTTTAGCTGCTGAATAAAGGTACCCGAGTGAAGTAACCACAGATGTCATACCCGCTCCTGGAATTACAATGCAGTATGCTGAAAAAAAGCGAGAAAGTATATCTCATGATAATAACAGATCATAAGGTTACATTTACTAGTTTTGGTTACAGTAAATCAAAATTTTTTATTTTTTTTATTTTTTACACTACACTTTTTGAAAATACAGAGTAGTGAATAACTAGCAAAGAGGTTACATGCCAGTCATAGATCTGCAGTCAATCTCCTACCAGACTCCTTCCTGTCAATTATACAGGGAATAAAAAAATGCAATTGTGTCTAAGTGGTTCTGTCCAACTGTGACAGCTTCTAGGTATTTTTGCCATGCTAAGATAGAAATATGAACTAGATAGGAGGTGGGAGGATAAATATTGGGTGGATGAGATAGGTCTCCAGGTTTTGCTTACCTCCAGAATATTATTTTTACACATACACATTTACTTGGCAGAGCCAGTTCCATCAACATTAGAATCACCTGTGGTATTGAGCTAACTAATCCTCTAATGTGTAAAGTTCTTGAATACCAGCCCTGAGATCCAAATTGCATGGAAGAGGTTGTCTCTATCATATAGAAACAATGTAAACTCCATAACCTCTTGGATTTCCCTGAACCACACCTTTAAAGTAGGGGGAATGTCATGCTTATAATTTGAACATTTAGGCTCTTTGTGCATTTATTATGTGGAACTGTATTTATTTTTTTTTTATTTTACTAGGCTATTCCATTTAGGACATTGAAAACAGTAATTTGATTCTCTCGCACTTGCACACTTAGAATCTCAGTTGCAACTTCAGATACTCTGTTCCAGAGAGGTTTTTATTTTGTCAAACTCCCAAAAGATGTGTATGAGAAGCCAGTCTAGCTTTTGCATTTCTCCATTCTTTGTCAGAAGATGTTCTTCCCTGTAATTCTGCAGAGGGCCAGTCTATGAGCTTAATGAGAACTTAGAATATTAATAATTTGGGAGACTACCTTGTGTGTATGTGTGGTGTGGGGGTAGTTAAGAATAATACTCTGGTATGAAATGGAGTATTGAGTTTTGGTTAGTTCATTTTTAGAGCCAGAGTCTGCATAAAATGCTGGAGCATTACTAGATTCCAGGGGTTCCAGGAGTGTTCATCCCATGTAGCAAGCACCTATGGGAGGCCAACTAATGAGTTCCCTGCCTTAACCGTGCCTATATCTCTCCACATATTCGAAGTCCTTTCTCTTGTGCTAGAAAGTACAGGGTCTGTTCCGAGGGATTGGCGCTTGGCAAATGTGGTGCCAATATTCAAAAAGGGATCTAGGGGGGAACCTGGGAACTACAGACCGGTAAGCTTAACATCTGTGGTGGGAAAGCTGTTTGAAGGTTTCTTAAACCAGACCTTCAGTGTGATTTAATGAAAAGCCCAAACTCTTAAAAAACGGTTCCCCAGCATTTAAAATTAATATATTTTACGTTTTTAGTCACTAACTTATTATTATTTCCCCCACTGGGCTGCAACTCTGTTCAGGAATTTAGGATACGGGCGCCGCCATCTTGACTCAGAAGCATCATACTTACTGAGGAGAGGAGAGTGGGATAAGGTACAGGGGGGTGGGTTATAGCTGTGCTTTGCTCAGACAGAGCAGAGCTGGGGTCAGGTAAAGGTCAGCAGTCCCAGAATGCAGAGCAGCACAGTCAGGAGGCACTTCCTGTTTGCAGGCTGCCTGATAAGATGGCGGCTTCCATAAGCCGCCATCTTGGATGTTTAAAGGCTCATAACATGCAGTAGATGCGGGTAGGATGATTTTTAATGTGAACAATCTGTATGTGCAGGGTGTGGGAAACATATAAGATAGACTCTTAATCAGAGTGAAGGTCCGCTTTAAGGGATACTATCCTGGAGCACCTTGGGGAAAATGACCTTATTACTCCATCAGCATGGATTTATGAGGAATCGCTCCTGCCAGACAAACCTAATCAGCTTTTATGAGGAGGTAAGTTCAAGATTGGATCAGGGGGAGTCATTGGATATCATATATCTTGACTTTTCTAAAGCATTTGATACTGTGCCACATACAAGGCTGGTACAAAAGATGAGAATGCTTGGACTAGGGGAAAACGTGTGCAGGGTGGGAAATTGGCTTAATGATCGAAAGCAGAGGGTGGTCATCAATGGTACACACTCAGATTGGGTCACTGTTACTAGTGGAGTACCACAAGGGTCAGTTCTGGGACCAATTCTCTTCAATATATATATATATATAAATGACATTGGTTATGGATTAAACAGTAAAGTCTCAATCTTTGCAGATGATACTAAGCTGTGTAAAGTAATTAAAACAAAATAGGACAGCAGGCAGCTAAAAACAGATTTAGATAAATTGGAAGCATGGACAGTTAAATGGCAAATGAAGTTTAAGACAAATAAATGTAAGGTTATGCACATGGGAAGGAGAAATCTATATCATGATTACACACTAAACAAACACTTGGTAAAACAACAATGGAAAAGGACCTAGGGGTTTTAGTTGACAATAAGCTCAACTGTAGTAATCAATGCCAGGCAGCTGCTGCCAAAGCAAATAGGATCATGGGGTGCATCAGGAGGGGCATAGGTGCTCATGACCAGAGCATCATTTTGCCCCTGTACAAGTCACTGGTCAGACCCCATATGGAGTACTGTGTACAGTTCTGGGCACCTGTGCTTAAGAAGGACATATCAGAACTGGAGCACGTTCAGAAAAGGGCAACAAAGTTAATAAAAGGAGTGCGGGGACTAGAGTACCCTGAAAGATTGTCAAAGTTAGGTTTACTTAGTTTAGAAAAAAGACGATTGAGGGGTGATCTAATAACTATGTATAAATATATTCGGGGTCAATACAAAGATCTGTCCCACAATCTATTTATACCTCGGAGTGTAACTATAACCCGAGGGCATCCACTAAGGTTAGAGGAAAGGTGCTTTTTCCACTGACATAGGAGGGGATTCTCCTCTGTAAGAGCAGTGAGACTATGGAACTCGCTGCCAGAGGGGGAAGTTATGAAGGATACAGTAAAAACTTTCAAAAGTGGCCTTGATGCCTTCCTGGCATGTAATAACATGTCCAGCTATGGCTACTAGACCACTGGAAGAAGATCTATAGTGGTCGGGATGCCCTCCTTGCATGTAATAACATTTCCAGCTATGGCTTCTAGACCACTGGAAGGAGTTAAACAGGCTGAACTGGATGGACTAAAGTCTTTATTCAGCCTTACATACTATGTTACTATGTTACTATGTTTCTATGTAAGTAGAGGCATTTAACTTTAAAAGGAAATATGTATGGATTCTAGTGGAGAGGTTTTTGTGTGATCATACTTTTTAATTATGGCTCTGTTAGTAAATCTTTTTCCCAATCAAAACAGGCTTACTAAGGTTGAACATGTGTTGTAAATAACATAATAATATATGTTATATATTGAAAGTACATTGTACAGAGTAATAAATAACCAGCAAAAAGGTGAAATACCAGACCTAAGTATACATTTGTCACAGCTAGTATACTGTACCATCAGTGGTAATATTGCTTTTACTGAGCAACCAAAAACACGCAATTACATTGAGTGCTCTGATGACATCACAACGAAACGTGCGCAAAAAACGGTTGCACAATTTGATATTATAGAGACACTTTTATGGACATAAATCCATACTGCTTTTCATAGCTAGAGCCCTTTCACTTAGCGACTAACAATCAGCCTTGTTAACGAATAATCATATCATGTAATTATGTATTATCATTCTTCATTAGTAAATCTTTTTTAACAATTTTAAAAGGCTTACTTAGCATGAGCAAATGTATGGTAATAACAATATAATAATAAATATTATGTATTGAAAACAGATGGTATAATGATAATATGATATAGATGGTCATACATTTAGCAAAACATGTGCCCCTAGGCAGACTTAGAGGCTGATTCATTAATAGCGCCAGGTAGCGACAGATGAGCGACTGTAGCGTGATTTTTACAGCGCCAGCCAGTATTCTCTGTGCTTGGCCGGCGTTTGCTTGATGACAGCGACTCAGTCGGTGTGCGGTAATGTTGAATACGGGCTTAGGGGTCGCTGTTTCACAGGTTCAGCGTTGTATGTGAGCGCCTGACAACGAATGGCCAGAGCAAACGGCTTGCTTCATATTCATTAAAAAATGACGCTCCGAATTTGCTGGCGCTGTCCATTCCTTGTTTAAACCCCAGTGCGCTGGCGGCGATGGGTGTTAACTAGTTTTTAACCCCTAAACAACCATATTTTTTGATTGTAACGTTATACATGTTTTTGGAATCATTTTGTAATATGAATATATTAATATCAGACCTGTAAGATCATTTCTGCACAAATTTTTTTTTTTTTTAACTTAAAAAAAAAACCTAACATCGCAGAAGTGGTCTCAGAATTTTTGACATTAAAAAAAAAAAAAAAAAAAATACCAATTAATTATGATTAATTAAACATTGCTCCATTGAAATGCATTGGACAATGCCAGGGAGCGACAGGTCATACCTGGCGCTGTGAAGGAATTTGCAGCGGCGCTGTTCGTTCCAGGCGGCTTCATGATGAATCCCGCGCTAGCCGTCGCTCTCGCCGGCGCTAGCCTCATTTAGCTTGATAAATGCGTCATTGTGACCGCCGCCGGGCGTACTTGAGTCGGTAGCCGCCGATAGCTGGCGGTACCTGGCGCTCGTCAGACACTACCTGGCGCTAGCCCGTGATAAATAAGGCCCTTAACCTAAGTGGGCAGAACTGGATTGAAGTGTTTAGGCTTATAATTAATATTACACACATTTTTGGTACAAACTTGCATTGCGACTTGGAAATTCAGGACCTAGATGTCGCCACATGTCATTTTGTTCATTTATTTTCATAGTTAAATCATTATTCATGGCTTTTTTTGCTGTGTAATTTGAAAAACAACATCTAAAACACAGCCTAAACACACTGTAAAGTTTGCCCCCTTTGTCCCCAGCAGTGATATCTTATAACTTGTAATGATAAAAAAATTACAAACGCCCACAAAATACAGCATCCATTTTTTCGGGGGTTGCGGGGATTAATAAATATGCTGTGCATCGCAAAAAAGACAAAGTGGTGCACACTGGCACTGGTATAATCAGTTGACACAGGCTGCCCAATACCCAATGCAACAATAAAAGCAAATTAGTTAGCATCGGGCGCTGTGACTTCTAGAGCCAGCACTCCCAAACCGGAGCTACAGGTAGTCCTCGACTTACGACGTTGATCCGTTCTTACGCGGCGTCGTAAACCGAATTTCGGCGTATGTCGGATCATACGTTCATACAGTACTGTACCATAATAACAGTACAGTACTGCAAACACTTAGCCTATCCAAACACCTATCCTAACACAGTACCCTACATAATTATCAATAAACATAGGTACAGTAAAATATGGTACAGTATAGTACGTTTAATAATGAAATACTGTACTGTAAGTGCTGTAAGTGCTGTAACAGTAATAAACAGTGTACATACTGTAATAAACAAAGATACTGTAACAATTCCAAAGAGAGAACAGGCTTATTGGGAGGAAGCTGCAGAAGGTGCTGGAGATACTGGGGCAGGTGAGTCAAGAGGGGCAGCTGAGGTAGAGGGTACAGGATCTGTTGCAGGATTTGTTGCAGGCCCCTCTAACTTCTGTACGTACTGTAAGTACAGTAAGTACTGCTGCAGGTTAGTTTGGAAGGAGACCATCTTTTTCTCCTCCAAGATCTCCTTGTAACAGCTAAGGGAATCCATGACTCCTCTGGCAACCCTTCCTTTCCATGTTGGGATCCTCAGCCTCAAACCTTGACAACCCTTCCTGTATCAGGGCAAAACCTGCTGCCAAGCCCTGCCTTGTAAATCTCTTAGGTTCTGGGGTTGGTGTGTATTCCTCTTCCTCTATCATCTGCTTCTCCAGTTGAATAAGGTCCTCAGCAGATAACTCCTCTCCATGAGATGCCAGTAGCTCTGTGACATCATCCTCCTCCACCTCCAGATTCATTGTCTTACTCATATCAACAACGTTCTTTATGACGCTAGTCACTGACTCTTGGACCTCTGTGACATCATTCACAAACTGGTGACACAGTTTTTTCCACACACCATTCATAGTGGTCTGCTTAACCTCATCCCAGGAATCAGCAATGTTATTCACAGCATCAAGGATGTTGTATGTTTTCCAAAAGTCCTTGAGAGTCAAGTCCTTATCCTTTTCAGTTGCTGCTAAAGCATTACCAATGACCATTTGGAGGTAGTAGGCCTTGAATGTAGCAATGACTCCTTGGTCCATAGGCTGTATTAGGACAGTGGTATTAGGTGGAAGGTAAAGTAGTCACCAGCAGCATTGCCCCCAAGAAGCAAAGTCAGTCTTTCCTTGCCGACTTTATGACCTGGTGCTGTCTTCTCCTCCTTGGCGATGTACGTACGGTTAGGCAAACGTTTCCAGAACAAGCCTGTCTCATCCACGTTGAACACTTGTTGAGCACAGTAACCACCCTCCTTAATTATCTTAGCCAATTCTTTAGGAAACTCATTTGGTGCTTTCTCATCAGCACTAGCAGTTTCACCTTGCACTTTAATGTTATGGAAATTGGCACGATCCTTAAACCTCATAAACCAACCCCTACTCACCACAAATTCTTCACTTTGACTTCCTTCCCCCTTTTCTCTTTTCAAAGCCTCAAACAGTCGCCTAGCCTTCTCCTGAATAACCATAAAACTCACAGGGATACGGCGTTGATTTTGGTCTTCCAACCAAAGCACCAATAATCTTTCCATCTCAATAATAAGCCCACTACGCTGCTTTGTTATCACTGTTGCTTTCATAGGAGCAGATCCTTTCACATGTTCAAGGATACGATCTTTATCCTTGATAATCGTAGCAACAGTCGAACGACTAAGTCCTAATGACCTGCAAATTTCTGTTGCTGTTTCCCCCTTCTCAGATTGCCTTATGATATCCACTTTCACCTCCATGGTGATGGCCTTCCTTTTCTTTGGTGCACTGGTATCAGATGAGCCTACCTTTCGTTTGGGAGCCATAATGAAGGGTGTTATGGAGTGCAGGAGACTCGTTTTTATCATGTACAGTAACCGGGTACAGTGTGCAGTACTCTATGACTTCCGGCGCACGTACAGTTTGACTTACGACGCAAAACCGCGTAAGTCGGAATGAGACGCCGTATAAAGCGTCGTAACCACGAAACGACGTACCTCGAGACCGTCGTAACCCGAGGACTACCTGTATAGCCCCCAGAAAGATTCTAAACTACGCTCTTCATAATAAAGGACACTTTTACCATAAAATGAGCAAAATTAAGTACAGTAGCAAGTATTTGTGACGTGTAAATAAAATTAAACATGCTTTTCAAACTTTTAAAAATAGATGAAGTGTGGCATGTATTTAGGAAAGAGGGGGAAGGAAGTGCAAAGCCATCTGGCCTTAACTTGTGGGGGGGAAGAAAGGGGGTCACTTCTTGGTGCACCTATTCCACCAGCCTGGCCATATAGGTATTTGCAATGAATAAAGATAATCTTTGTTTACACTATTTTGTGGTCATACATGAACATATATAATAAACAGTTAGCAGAAAGTCACCCTCTTCTTGCCCCCCCCCAATAAAGGATGGATATATGGCATTGCACTCTCTTCCCCCCCCCCCTCTTTTCTGATTCATTAAAAGCAACAAACCCCATCCTGTAGTAAACTTGATTTATGCAATTGGTGATAGGAAACTTTTTAGCACCTCATATCAAGGTGAAATTATCTGTCCACCCCCCCCCCCCCACCTCCTTTACCACTAAATAAAATCAAGTGTGACCAAGTGTCTTCAGAAATCACATAGTAAATAGAGACCACTTGTATGCAGTGTATAGTAGTTATATAGTATATAACTACTGCTGTTCTGTGAAGGCCTCAGGGTTTGTTAGAAAACATTAAAGAACAAACAGCATCATGAAATGCAAGGAACAAAATAGGGGGACCCAGACACCATAGGCTGTATTGTCTTGGACTCTGATAACCTTTATGTGATGTCTTGGCCCCATGCTGTGGGCCTAATCGGGTGCAGCTGTCATGGGGTCCAGTCTTCACATTTAGGACACCATAGGTTATAGGGTTCAAGACACAATATACTATATTGCCTACATATCCTATAATCAATATGTGATGGCTGGTTTCTATGCTTTAAGCATGATTAAACATGGCTGCCATGGGGTCCAGTCATCACCTTGTAGATTATGAGGGGTCCAGACACCATGTGCTTTATATTTTAGCCCCCCATATTCCATAAGCAATTACTGGGTCCCATGCTGTGAACATTATTGGGCATTGCTTCCATGGGGCCTAGACATCACTTTATAGGTTGTGGAGGGCTACGACTCTTTAGGCTTTATCATCTGGGCTAGTGGCTCTTGGCCTTTTTTATGCCATTGTGCATGTGTGGGCCACGGCCACATCCCTGGCATCTTGTGCCTCCGCCTGATGCGCATTCCGGTGCTCAGACAATCAGCCATCAGCTGGAATGAGGCCATGGATGTGGCCACTCCCAACTCTCTATACTGGGCTCTGTCTGTAAACAATATGTGTAACATACAGCATTGATTGGACGAGAGTCCATGCATGTGCTGTGGGATTGCCAGAAAGGTGAGTTTTATTGGTGATCGGGGGGAGTTTCACACAGTGGGGAACCCCTATTGTGAAATGAATTACATTCTAAGATGCCTAAAAATATCCTATTTTTAGGAAACTTCTATAAAATTCACCTATGTCTATAAGACTCAAGGGGCAGCAGTCTCCCTCTTCATGGAGCATCCCAATTTTGGATGCTCCACTGTGTGAATCCCCCAGATCTCTCGACGGTGCCAATGCCGCATCTCCAGCATACCTCTATCTGTGGAGCGTACTCATAGCAGGCCGTTCTGAATGGCCGGCAAGGTCACAGCCACAGCTAGAGGTGCGCGGGCATGCGCTTGGACTGTGCAGATTTCCTTGCAGCCCTAAGCTCAGGAAATCTGGATTGAATGAGCAATAAGTTATTTGATTGTTCTTTTGATTTTTTTAATTAAGGGGGCTCAAGTTTTATATGCAGATGTTATGATATAATCAAATGGGAAATTCTTCCGCTCATTTAGTATTTTGACTATCCTGGAATTTGGTCCTTGCCCCCGGAGCACCCCGATCGGGAGTGCCCCGCTGTGTGGAGCCCCCCAGGTCACCCGAATAAACTCACCTCTTCCCAATTCTACGATACATGCACGGCTGCTTGTCCAATCAGTGCACTTGGATCCACGCAAACTCCTTCATCTAGGAGCTCGTCGAGCAGATGCGAGTAGATCCATGTGCACTGGCTGCCACATACCCCGCTACACTCACTCATTCACAGATGCCTGGCGCAGGCACGCACCCTGCTAAAAAGGTAACGAGGATGCTGCCGCAGCAGTTGGACCAGAAAAGAAGGTGAGTTTCTGGGCAACCTGAGGGGTTTCACACAGTGGGGCATCCCAATTCTGGATGCCCCAGGGGGGGAATCTTGTAGGTTTCAGAGCTGATAGGGTATGGGTTTTGGTCCTCTTTAAAAAAGTTAAAGGTAACATTCTTAATTTGCTGTAAAAAAAAATACATCATTATATTCTTACATTGCAAACAGATCTTATAAAGGAGTTAAAGAAGGATTATTGTTTTACTGTAAAAATATATTCTAGCATACTAGCATAACTTGATTAATAGATGTATTGAAGTGGTTAAGTGGTTTACTTATTCTGTTCAAGGTGACCTCAAGTGTTAATTGATGGATTTACTAAAGTGTGCTGTTGTTTTACACTTTACAATAATTCATTGGCTTCAAACGACATCCCCCGTTAATTTCAGACAAATTTCTGGTCTTGAAGGCTTTTATTTACAAAAAGAGGTTACATTGAACTTGAAAAGAACTTGATAGTTATACTGTGTTGAATTTAAAGCCAGGGTAATGGTGTCTACATCTGTGTTAATCCTACATTTACAGCACTCACACCATACACCTAATTCAGCATGGAGGGGGTTAGTGAATGTGGCTGTGAAGGCGAGTAAGTGTCGGCTGGGATTACCAGCCAGACAGATAAAAGGAGAACTTTCCTGCCTCATAATTCAGATATATCCTGACTTTGTTACCAGAGATTATGACGGGCAATGGAGTCTCTTTACATACTGCCATCTTATTGTGCTATCTGTACAGAACCGATGATTTATTATTGCCTCTAATCACTGAATGAGGTTCTCCTTCCCCATCTACTGTATACTCAGGTAACATTTCCCGATGTATCACCAACATGACGAGAATATGCAACTAATCAACACTTGAGCAAAAGTCTTGAACCTTTTGGGTGGTTCTGGTTTGTTCCTAAATAGGACCAAGTTTTTATATCATGTCTACATCCAGCAATATGTTTGCCTCTCTCTATATATAGTTATATATAAAATATATATATGTACGGCATTGCTGTGAGAGTAGAGACATGTCTAGAGACTTACCCACTGTCAGGCTGAATGGAATAACTGCTGGAAAAGATCAGATCAAAATACAATTATTGTCTATTAATGTGTACTCAGATCACTGAGATTTCAGATGACGAATGCACAAAACTTAAACCGGACCAACACCCGTTATTACCGGCGGCCAATCGTGGGACTCCTTTCACGGCACTGGCTTGCAATGAAGGTGAGTATTCTCAGTGTTCTGTACAGTTAGGTGCGAGGGGCTCCAGCGTTCTGGATGCCCTCCATGAGGTTCTTGCTATCAGCAGAGAGAGGGACCAACACCCTTTAAAGTAATTATATGTGTTGGTCCGGTTTAAATTGGATTGAATTGACAGTCCAGGCACAAAAAAAACATAGGGCTCTAACCCTTCATCTAACTGATCTGTGTGAAACAAGCAAGGCAATAAAGTAACAGTTCAGTCTGTCAAACACACACCCCCGGGATGTGGATTAAAATAAAAGACTTACCTTAATAGAACATAGTTACATAGTTACTAGGGATGAGCGAATGAGGAAGCCGCTTCCTCTGTTGACGCGTCCTCTGATGACAGCTGACAGCGCAGCCGGCCTCCTCGCTCCCACCATGCCGGTAAGTGTTTGCTGAAAAAAAAAATGCCGGCATGGTGGGAGTGGGGAGGCCGGCTGCGCTGTCAGCGGGCGGAGGAAGCCGGCTTCCGCCGCCCGCTGACAGCGCAGCCGGCCTCCCCTCTCCCACCATGCCGGTAAGTGTTTGCTGTATAGTGGGAGCGGGGAGGCCGGATGCGCTGCGCTGACAGCGCAGCCGGCCTCCCCGCTCCCACCATGCCGGCATTTTTTTTTCCATTTCAGGGCTTGGTGGGAGCGGGGAGGCCGGCTGCGCTGTCAGCGGGCGGCGGAAGCCCGCTGACAGTGCAGCCGGCCTCCCCGCTCCCACCAGAGATGAGCGATTCGTTAAAGTTCGATTCGGACGAACCCGAATTTCTTTCAGAAATTCGGCGAATCGCCCGAATCGAATTTTTGAGAAGTTCGCTCATCTCTAATAGTTACATACATAGTTACATAGTTAATACGTTAAAAAGACATCATGTCCATCAAGTTCAACCAAGGGTGTTGGGGTAGGGAAAGTTGTTTTTTATTTTATAGGGGAAGCTATTTATTTTATTTTTTGTTTTTATTTATTTTTTTACTGATAACCGCTAATAGTAACTGTCAATGTTATTTTCTTCTAAATAAGCATCTAATCCTTTTTTGAAGCTGTCAGCGGTTGATGCTGTGACAAGCTTCTGTGGGAGGCTATTCCATAGATTTATAGTTCTTATGGTAAAAAACGATTGTCGCCTCCGGGGACTAAATTTATTTTTTTCCAGTCAAAGGCCGTGCCCCCTTTTCCTTAGAGAGGATTTTACATGAAATAGTGTTCCTCCATACTTTTTGTATGGCCCATTTATATATTTATACAAGTTAATCATGTCCCCCCTCAATCGCCTCCTCTCAATACTAAACAGATTAAATTCTCGTAATCTTTCCTCATAACTAAGATCTTTCATTCCCTTTATTAGTTTGGTGGCTCTCCTCTGCACCCTTTCTATAGTCAGAGCGTCCTTTCTATGAATGGGTGCCCAGAACTGGACAGCATATTCCAGGTGAGGACGCACCAGTGCCTTGTAAAGAGGCAAAATTACATCCCTATACCGTGATTCCATGCCTCTTTTAATGCATGATAGTATCTTGGTGGCCTTGGAAGCAGCTGCTTGGCATTGCATGCTGTTATTTAGCCTGTGATCTACCAATACCCCCAGGTCCTTCTCAACAAGTGACTCTCCCAGTTTTACTCCCCCGAGGACATATGTGGGTTTCAGGTTGTTAGACCCCAAGTGCAAGACTTTACATTTTTCCACCTTGAACTTCATTTGCCAAGTGGATGCCCAGACACTCAATGTGTCCAAGTCAGCCTGAAGCTTGTGAATAGAGATGAGCGAACTTCGTGAAAGTTCGATTCGGGCGTTTCGCCGAATTTCCCCAAGAAATTCGGGTTCGCCCGAATCGAACTTTCACGAATCGCTCATCTGAAAAAAAAAAATGCTGCCATGGTGGGAGCGGGCAGGCCGGCTACGCCTGTCAGCGGGCCGCCGCCGGGCCGCTGACAGCGTAGCCGGCCTGCCCGCTCCCACCATGCCACGCAAAAATGCCGGCATGGTGGCAGCGGGCAGGCCGGCTACGCTGTCAGCGGGCCGCCGCCGGCCCACTGACAGCGCAGCCGGCCTGCCCGCTCCCACCATGCCGGCATTTTTTTTTTAAGCAAAAATGCCGGCATGGTGGGAGCGGGCAGGCCGGCTACGCTGTCAGCGGGCGGCGGAAGCTGACAGCGTAGCCGGCCTGCCCGCTCCCACCATGCCGACATTTTTTTTTTTTATTTCAGGGAAAATTCGATCGGCACGAATCAAAAAAAATTCGGGTTCGCGCCGAATCGAATTTTCCCTGAAATTCGGAGCGAATTCCGGTTCGTCCGAACCGGTTCGCTCATCCGTACTTGTGAACATCTTCCATAGACTGCACTGTGCTACATATCTTTGTGTCATCTGCAAAATTAGAGACAGTGCTTTTAATTCCATTTTCTATGTCTTTTATAAACAAGTTGAATAATAGTGGACCCAGCACGGAACCCTGGGGTACACCGCTTACAACTGGTAACCATTCAGAGTAGGTATCATCAACCACAACTCTCTGCACACGATCCTTCAGCCAGTTTTCAATCCAGTTACAAACTGCGTTTTCTAATCCTGAAGATCTCAATTTCCTCAATAAGTGTCTATGGGGGACAGTGTCAAATGCTTTTGCAAAATCCAGAAAAACTATATCCACCGCCGCCCCTCTGTCCAGGCTTCTACTCACCTCCTCATGGAAGCCAATCAGGTTAGTCTGGCAGCTTCTGTCCTTAGTAAAACCGTGTTGGATAGTTACATATTCGTGTATGTTGTCCCTTAATAGTCCCTCAAGCAATTTCCCCACAATGGATTTTGAGCTAACAGGTCTGTAATCGCCAGGAGAAGACCGAGAGCCCTTTTTATAAATGGGCACCACATTTGCCTTGCGCCAGTCCCTTGGCACTATACCAGTTGCTATTGAGTCTATAAAGATCAACAACAGAGGTGACAAGATAACGGAACTGAGTTCTTTGAGAACTCTTGGGTGAAGTCCATCTGGTCCTCCAGTCTTATTCCCCCCTAACAGGTGCAATGCTGTCGCACTGAGTGTGACTGACTGTTTAGTCACCAAATCAGTGCACTTATGGCACCTGCACAGTGATATGCTGACTAAGTAATCAATGACAATGGGGTGGCATCTTCCACAGCTGCAGCTGTTGAGATGACCCTTGGGATCGGTAACTGGTGCCTAAAAAAATTAGCCTTTTTTGAAAAAAAAAACCCTCTGGATTTGTACTGGGAGAGGGGTGGAAGGGGATAAGTTCCTTCCTTGCCGGCTGCTGGCTTCTCACTGTACGAGACCACAGATAGCCAGTCTGCTTTCCCTCCACGATGGGGGTGCTGGGTCCCGGGGGTGTATAACTATAGATGGCCAGTTGGATCTGGAAAGACAGGCACAAAGAGATGTGCAAGCCTGTCTGGCTAACTCAGTAGGCAGGCATCAGTCAAGCAGGATGCCAAACCAGAGATGTGGAAGCGGGACTGGTAAGAATGTACACTGGGGAATGGCACATAAGGATCCTCCACCCCCCCCCCCCACACACACACACACACTACAGGACTGTATTGACCAAAGTCTCATCCTTCCCTTTAAAGTATGTGGGCACTTTTGTGTCAGATCTGAGAAAAACAGTTCAAGGAAAGAAGATCATACTCATTTACTTTGTGTTAGACTTCAGACACGACTCCGAGGGTGGTAAAAATGCTCTAATATCCATTCTATGTTAGTCCCACACCATCTAAGATAGACTTACTGCATACCCGTAGCCTGTCTCCAGTAAGATGCTCTGTAGTACACAAGAGCCATCTTATTAACTTGAAGGAAGAATAATTAACAGGCTCAGTCCATTGATGATTTAAATCAGGCCTTTTCTATATTGGGATGATCTCCCAATAGGGGCCCTTGACACATAGAGTCATAGTCCCACCACCACTCCTTCCTGGTCCACCTTCCAGGAGTCCATCCAAGCTTTTTTTGCCCCTACTGTCACAGAAAACTCTCCTAGCCTCTGGCCATTACAGGGGGGGTAGTCCTCCACATTGACCTCCAAGGTCTTTTTTTACGATCTTACACCTCATGACGTTACTGCTCAGAAAGATCTTAAATCATTTTATCAGCATTGTAAAAACTGTTCCAATGCTCTGTGGCTGCTGAGGCTTTTGAGTCATGTTGATGCATAGCTACATTCATCCCCTCCAGCAGCTGTTGATTCAGTGTGGGCGTGTGTGTGTGTGTGTGTGTGTGTGTTTGGTGGGAGTTGCTTATAGCAAAACTAGCTGCTGACAGCCTGGCTTGTGTGGAGAAATAATACCACACAGGCACACTGTGAAATCACAAGAGACATAATATACCTGCTGTTGTTCTGCCTCCATGTGGGATGAGAGCATGGTGATGTCTTCCTGCAGCTGGTCACAAGTTGGGGGATTCAGTAGTTTGCTGGGTCTCTTAATAGTTTCCTGTGAGATTGCTGAAGTTAGTTTCTTACAGTGTGACCATCAAATCACTGCACACTCCTGTATGTGGAAACAGTGAGGTGGGTAAGAGGTGGCAAGGTGCTCTTGTCAGATAAACAAAAATGACAAGCTTTGGCCTAAATACCAAAAACTATGTGTGGAGGGACATACTATCCTCACCATGAAGTATGGTGGGGCATCATCATGCTGTTGGAATGCCTTTAAGCAGAATGGACTGGTCAGAGTTGATGAAAATATTGATGGAGGGGGGAATACTGGGGAATTGCCCTGTTAGAGGCTGTAAAATACTTGAGACTAAGGTGCACATACACCTTCCAGCAGGACAATAACTCTAAACATAAATCCAAACCAATAGCAGTTGCCATAAGACGCACCCAGGATTCAGAGAAGGGGACCCTGTGCAGAAATGCCTGTATGTTGTTCTGAATCCGTCCAGGGCAAAATAATTCTGTGGTTATACTGCACAAAAGTATTCAGTGTCTGCATCTGAATGGGGTAAAATTATTCGCTGGCTATTCTGGGCAAAATAATTCAGCTTCTGTATTTGCACTTGGCAAAATGAATTTGTGGCTGTCCTGGGAAAAATAATTCTTCATCTTTACAGGGCAAACTATTTAGTGCCTGTCTGCATCTGTCCATTCTGTGTCTGTAACCATTGTGAGGATCAGCTCTGTTAGACAGCAGGATGTTAGCAGTATAGAGGCTCAGAGGCGAGTTCAAAGTAAAGTCCGTGTTTATTCACACATAAAGTCCATAACATAAAATATCCTTTTTAGGTTACATCACCTTTTCAGGAAAAATACCTTAGTATTGCATCAGACAGGCAACGGCCTTTCTTAGTTTTTGTCCAAGCTTGCACACTTGCAGCCGAATCCACCTCAGGTCCACATGGAATAGCCTGTATAAGAGCTTCCAGCCAGGCACACAGAGTCTCACTCCACAAGTGAGCTCTAGACACAGCCAGTGCACAGCTGACTCCCCAGGCTATTTATGCGGCCCACAAAACCCGGACCTGGGTAGGGGATGGAGTCCCACCCTGCTCTACTCCATCCCAGTAAAGCCGTCCCGGGTTAGCCTTTTGGCTATACTAACATTTTAGCAGCAGACTGCCATTAGCAGCTGATGCTGGAAAAAACTACAGCTTTACTGCACCAAGGCCAGGTACCTTGGTGCCACATACCTACCGTCAATGACAGCACCTTGCACCTTACCACACCATGCATTTGAATAGCTTTAAATGGTTTGTATTTTGTTTTATGTTTGTTATGAACTGGCCCTGGAAATTAGTTTGACACCCCTGGCCTAATGGATATGCATGTGAACATAGATGTGACATAGGACACTATGGTTTCTACTGTGTCCAGTATTAATTGCATTAAAGTGGACCAACACCCAGTCTGATCGGCTCAGGAATCTATAAGGTTTCCAGGTCGATCCAATCCCTGCCCGTGGGGCATCCAAAATCGGGATGCCCCGCTATGTGAAACCCCCCAGGAAGGCCGCAAACCTTACCTGAATCCCGGTCCAACGGCGCATGCGTGGGCCGCGGCCGCATCTTGCGCTCCTCTCTACCAGGGCATGTACCCGCATCTGGGTGCAGCATGGACTCTTCCTGTACTTGCTTGTGTGGTGTCCTCCATTTCTCAAGCACCATCCCTTACCTATGGCCAGCCTGGGTAGTATACACCCTATATTTTTAAGGGCTCACAGCCGGCAAAGTATATCTTTTTCTCAGAGCTGTGATATGCAACCCATTTATGAACACTAAGAGGGATCATAATTCCTTCTCCTTCTTTCAGCCTACTTTCCCCATCCCCCTTTCTTTTGTGGGGGTAATGGCATCTTTTTAGAATATAAATTGGAGCCTTGGCCCATCTGAACAACGTCGCCAGTGAGAACACACTACAGCCTCCCTCCCATTTGTGTGCGATTAGACGATGAGCATCCATCCAGCCTTATACAGGTAAAATTCTCTGATCTGACAAATGTTGTCAGCATATGATACATAATGTTTATAAGATTACTAATATTGATGTAATTTGCCATTTTAGTTGTGATGTGATGTATTAGCACCCATATCAATGGAAAAAGGGTACCGAGGAAGCCATTCCAGGCAAAACTAGTCTACCCAACCTGATATGGACTACAAATATTGTATACTGTCTCTGCACACATGGAGGTGCTAGATGTCAAGACATTGTAAAGAATATGCACATATGTGCTTTTTTAATGGTGTAGATGTGTATAAATAAAATGTGTTTTTTTGTATAAGTTGCCAGTTTTGCATAATTGATGCTTAAGATATGGGCGTGTTGTTTTGTTGGTGAGCCCCTATGATATTGGAATGTGAGTAGGGGAGGAGGTCCAAAGACTCCCTATCTTAACGGTTTGTTGGCACGTACCCGCATCAGCCATTCGTGAATGGCAGTCGCGGGCGCGCTTCCTGTTAGAGGGAACCACGAGATGCGGCCGCCAGCATGCTTGGAGCCGCTGAGCTTTGCCGCCGCTTTGACGCGCATAGCTCAGAGGCTCCGAGCGTGCTGATTGGACGAGCGTCCGCGCATGCGCCATAGGAGCGGAGTGAGGTGAGTTGTAACTAGCGATCTGGGGGGTTTCACATAGCGACCCCGGCCGGGGTGCCCCGGGGAAGGGGACAAAAACCCATGATAGTCAAAATCCTGGGTGTTGGTCCACTTTAAAATTTTAGTTTTTGACATTCTGGGATGTATGTTATGTGGTGTATTTCAAGCCAAGGGGGTTAGGATTTTGGCTAGGTATTTTGCCACGTTTTAGGTCACAGAATTGATGATGCTGCCAATATGCCTGAGCGGAGTTCCTTGTGGTGTATCTTAGGAAGTCTATGTATAAAAAGAGGGGCTTCAACAGGACAAAGGAGATAGTGGATAGCTTGTCAATTGCCCTTTGCAGCTGTTGCAGGTGGTCTAGCATTGCAGAAGAGAGAACATTTGGGATCATTAAACATTATCCAGTGTACTGCCGTACAAATAATTTATATTTTCTGTGTTGTTTATATGCAGCAGCACAACTAAAGAGTTTTTGTTGTGCCCAATACTGAAGGAGGTTTACCATTTATGAATTATTTTATACACCGTGTGATTAAAAATTATTTCGAAGAGAATTAAATGAATACTCTTTTCTGTTTAAGACTTTTTGCTATTTTTGTTAAACATATTGTTTTTTATTAGGCTGAGCAGGGATTTCAAAGTACCATAATTTATTGGCCAATGTAAAAAATTAAAGGTGCAAGCTTTTGAAACAACCCACTAAGTTTCTTCGTCAAACATAGTATGAAGTTGAAAGCTAGTAAGTTTTTTTAAAAGCTTGCATTTTCAGGCTACCGATTTAGTCATTACATTGTACAATACCCTACCTTCACACTTTTTATGTATCCTTTGCAAAAATTCTGCAGTTCCCTTTAAAAAACATCAAAACCAATACAGTGGAGGTCATTTAAAAATAAGTTTGGGATTTTTAAATTCTTGTGTGTTGAGTTTAATGGGCTCCCAATATTCAGTGCAGAGGAATTCATCGAAGATTGTAAAAGGAAATTTAGAAAGAGGCCTATGTTCTAGTCTTTTTTGTTGCGTATCTAGGTCATAACAAATCGGTTTATGGTATTTTAACAAAATGTGGTTTTTCAAAATATGTGGTAAAAGGAAATTTGGTGGTTTAATACACCATGATATTTAGGTATTGCACACTGGAGCTGTATTAGCATGACTATCATGAAGCACAATGAGCATTTTTGTGTTAATGGCCTCAGATTATATTGCACTTTGCACCAAGTGTAGCTGTTGTAAAATGAGAGATTGTTGGATCTAAAGAACAGCACTGTGTAGTAATAGACTAATGGACAGAATAGATGTGTTTCTACAGTAACCAGGTAGAGCTGAGTCATAATAAGATGAGTCTAAATAAATGAACATTGTAAGTGCTGGCATAAAATAGAAATCAGAGGTGCGCAATAAACTTCCTAAGTGACTCATTTTCTGCAAAGTCAATAGGATGACAGGCTACAGCAGTGACATCTCTTAATGGCATTCAGTCGGCCGAACTTCCTGATTATGGCAGATACTTTGTATATGTATCCTGAAGGAACATGGATCCTGCTTGTGAAAGAAACACTTAAAGCAAATTGGCAATCTGTCTCTTTTGAATTATGTGAAAAATAGAACAATTTTTAGATTTTGAAATGGTGAATGATAGTGAAATTGTAATGACATAGTGAAACAATATTTAATCATGCTGTATACATTTAGGATCACAATTAAAAATGTTTTTTTTTCTTTCATTGAAATATGATAATGTGCAAAAAATGAAAATGTAAGTATAGCAACAACTGTAAAAAAGTCAGTTTTGGTACCATCTCATACAAAAACAATTGTAACAGATGTTACAGTCATTAATAATGACTGAATATTTGGTACGCAAATTAACTTTGGGTGTGCTTTTGGGTGTGAATTGCAACCTGAATCTCAGTGAGCTTTTTAACTGTATCATTCAAAAAATTCAAAAAACAAATTCCCACCAAAAAATCACCCGTGCCTGCGATAGAGATTTTATACAGATGAGGTACATTTTTCCAAAGAGGTAAGGATTTTTAGTTTTAAGCTTGGAACAACAATACTGTATGATCAATGCAGAAAAAGATGGGGATTTGTTTTTGCAAAGCACATAGGGTGCTGTTTGTCTCCAACCTTAAAAAAATATGATTACGTCATTGGAAAAATGATGCACCTCAATTCTCATAGCAGTTACTGGTGATACTTTAAGTATTGAACAAAAAAAAACTGTATGCACATTTTTTTGTGTCAATTTTAAAAAGTTCACCAAGAAGCAAATAGCAATTCATACCCTAAATAAAACACTTCAGTAAACAAGTTTAACTTTTGGTTTGTTATTGGGTGTGAGTTATCTGGGGCTTTGGATCTGGTCTCAACCCGGGTTCTTGTTTGTTCTGTACGGTTCGCCCCATGCCGGATAATGTCAAAATCTGTGTCAAATCACTGCCATCACGACCCTTTGGACTCCTTACTAGTACACAAACAGTTAAAAAAGGAAAAAAACACAAACAAAACAACTCACCATTACCATGTCTTCCTTCTTCTGTCCCCCGCCTTCAGGTCCGACAGGTCAGGAGCTCCATCTTTTTTCCTGCAGACGCTGGTCTGCTGCTGGTTGCACCGCTATTGCAGTTGCCTCACTGGCATCTGTATTGAGGGGGGCACAGGGCCTTACTTCCTCCTACTTCCTTGGCATCCCACCAAGCAGGGAAGCTTTTATACTACAAAGGATGATCATCTCTGGAATCCCCATATGTTACTAATGACATCACTGGAAGGGAGGGACAGGATTCACAGGAACTAGGAGGTGGGCCCCAGACCTGGCAGACCTGCAGAGAGGACGCTGCCCAGTGAGGGACAGATGAATTAAGATGCAGCGACAGTGATCTCCTTTTTTAACTGTTTGTGAACTTGTATGCGTTCAATAGACCCTTATTCCAGTTCACATATTGTTGGCTGGAGCTATTGTATATACTATTCTGTACCGAATGATAGATAAGCTGGCCATACAAACTGAATTGTCTCCAATCCGGCTTATCATAGTTACAACCTGCATCTCGGTGAGCTTTTTAACAACAAAAAAGAAATTTTTGTTCTAATTTTCCCATCTTAAGAAGCTCCTGCACTCACAATAGGGCATTCCCACAAGTGAGGTACATATTTTTATAGATTTCATATATAGATATATGGGTGGTCACCAGTCAGAGATCCTGTACTGTGGGTTCAAGTCACCCCTGGAGTATATGCCATAGACCCCAAACATGCAATACCAAAAAAGTAATGAGGCAAGTGATACACCGTATTTATATGCAATAAAGGTGATTGTATTCTAATCATGAGTACACAAAAATTACAAACAGTAATTAACATCATGTAGACCAATTAATAATATTAGGCACCAATCCGCAGCAAGCACAGGGTAATTCAGATTACGTCAACGTGTTAGATATGGAGGTGCAGACATTATACATTCAGACCTCAAAGCTTCCGATGATACAATCTCACAAGGGGACCAAATCGAAGGTGGAAGAAGCCTGATGGTCCTATGTTTCCATGGGTTTGCATTACTCTGTTTATCTATTCAGAGAATTGATTTAACTGTAATTGCATGTTATATATCCTATGAGAGCTCAGAATTGGGTTTCAGCATATTTGACCTTATACCTATGTTTGTTTTTGTACACTCCTAATTATAATACAATCAACTTCCTTGCATAAACATATAGTGTACCAGTTGCCTTATTACTTTTTCTGTATTTTGTATGTTAAGTTTAAAGTGATATTTCAGGCAAAACCAAATGCTACATTTGGCACTGTTCTAAACTGTTTTTCATTTCCAAATTAAGAAATGGCAGAGATATCAAGGTTTACGGTTTTACTCAAATCCACTGAACACCCGGATTGACCATTCTCTTGCTACTCTCCTTGGTACCACATATCCATATAACCTTCATAAAGGTGAGGTGTATAAAGCATCCAGGAAAATGGAGGCTTGTCTAAATCCTGAAGACGCAGAAGAGATTGGGGGTAGTGGACTCATCAGAAGGCGGATGTCCCATGGGACTTGACAGCCCAAAAATAAATAAAGTCCATGCCGATCCACTAGCCCCCTAGAGGTGAAATGCCAATACCCAGCCCTGGGCAACATGTACCACCTAGCCTCAATGGTGTTCCAGACTTCCTTAAGAGTTCTGGTCTGTGAGACATTCCACAAGCCACACAGCAGGGTTCCACAAGCTACATGTGTCTTCTGATCTACAGGATGGTGATGCTCTATGGGGTATTTAGTATTATGTCCATTGTTTGGCTTTCCGTTAAGGTTGCTCCAAAACAGGACTGGATGGGATCAAGCAGTTTTTTTTTTATTCCAGACAGTACTTTATGATTCCTGCTTATTTCATTAAATGAGAAGCATGTTATAGCCTAGGAATATATGGTTTTATACAAGTGATGTATGTGGTCTTTAATCCCACCTACACCTGGAGCAAACATGTACAAAGTGACTATGCAAGGTACACAGTCACTTACCAAATGCAACAAAAGAGTGATGTGCTCGACAAATTACAGGACTATGTAGTAAAGACAACAAGTTTTAGAGAAAACCTTCGGAGTGAGAATGGAGGTAAATTTACAGGGCACAAAGTACAAGAATACTTAAAGCAGAATGGAATAAAGTATCAAAAGACAGTGTCATACACACCAGAGCGAAATGGGGTAGCTGAAAAAAAGAACCAAACTCTGACTAAAATGATCAGATGTATGCTGACAGACTCTGGACTACCACAAAAATCCTAGGATGAGGCAGCAATGACAGACATTTATTTGCAGAACATACTCTCTTTTAGCACAGTGAAGGAAACTCCATATGAAATGTGGCACAATGAGAAGCCATTTGTAAATCATTCATCTACATTCCAGAGGAAAGATGCCCCAAATTCCGAAACAGAGCGTTTGAAGGAATCTTTGTTGTATACAGTGACAATGTTAAGGGTTACAGAATCCTAAACCCCAAAACAGACAAGGTTACCCTTAGCAACACCTAACTTTTGTTAAAGATTTGAAGGACAAAAGGGTTGATTCCACACTATTAGAATTTGAATTTTCACAGTTTTTTTTGCAAGAGTATGCATAATTTTGCATGCTATCTTTCAGTTTTGCAATTCAGCACCATTTTTTTCCTTGCAAATTTATTTTGCGAATTAAATGTTAATATCAACAAATTTATTTGCATGTGAAAATGTTCATACATGCAAACGCATGTTTGCATAATTCAGCAGAGTCACCTGACCTTTCTCATGCGATAATAAGGAACCAAGGTATGCTGAAATTTCTCTCCATTATTTACCTGGCAAATGTGGACTTTTCCACACATTTGTTGTGCTATCACTCTCAAATTACCTAATTGGTAAGTAGCTACGAAGCAAAAAACCTTCAAAATGTTAACTCCTAATGTACTTAGGCTAGGCACACGTTGCAAGCAAGGACAATACTTACCTAGTCTCATGCTTACATGCAAACGCACATCTGCAGCCACCTTTGTTTGTAAGTATATAGTTTTATTTATCCTTATATTTTATTTATATTGATTATATATTGATGCACATTATATCAACATGTACTTTGGCAGGATGGCTCCCCCCTGTGGCTGGTTGTGGATCAGCACTGGGATAATGCTGTAATTTTTAAATTTGGTTTTAATGTGATTATTGCTAATAAAGATTACTCTATATTCTTACCCTTGTGAGAGTGCAATTGTTAGTCCCCAGGGACCCATTAAGGGGGGTGTTTGGAGGGCACCCCTAATTTATTGGTGTTAGTGTGCATTTGCAGGGTCCTTTGCAGGGGCAGTGCACCTCACTTTATCGTCTGATATATTGGAGGTGCCACCCGCAGTATTTTGCCTTATTTATATTGTACATAAGGGGGTTGATTCAACATCAGGAGTAAAAGTGCACTGCTTGAAACTGAATGACAGTTTCAGAATCAACCCTGTTGCAGAGAAGCGTAGGGGGCATAGGTTAGCCTGGCACATTCCAGGGGGAATGTTGGATAAGTTAAGGGTGACTCCTGGGTGACTACAGGAGGAACACAGAAAGGTGAGTATTGCTGGAATACCGCTCAAAAAGAAAAAAACTGAAATAATTTAAAGATAGATACATTAAAGATAAATAAACATGTCTTAAAATAATGTAATTGTTGTGAAACAAATAAGAATAAACATTACACATAAACACTTAACAAACATTGATAAAATCATTTTAAAAAAGGGGAGAAAGGAAAGACAAGTTTGAATTGACATAAATAACACATCGATTACAATAGGATAAAATAAAGGCAACATAATAAATAATAACATCTGAAAGCAGTAAATGCATGATGTTGAATTTGTTCTAAACTATCCATAGGCATCACTGCTTGGACATGCTCGCACATCTCGGAAACCCTTGCACACTTTCCATGCCTTTTTTGCATGCATGCAGATATTCGCATGCAAACGTGCATTCGCATAAATGGGAAACTGGTTTTCGTATGCATAGGATGGATTCGTCTGTACTGCTGAATAGCACCTGTATTCGAATTGAAGCCGCATGTGAATATATATTCGCACCAAAAGAATATATATTGGCATGTTGTTGAATCGGCCCTAATGTGATGGCAACTGAGGAATTAAGAACAGAAGAGAAAACTGATCAGCCATCATCTGTAACTTCTGAACAAACAGTTGTAGTAACCTACCAGTACTGAAGAGCATACCTAAACCATGCAACACATTGGGCTCTTTGGCTCCTCTTTATTGGTGATGTGGTTCATCTTATTATTCCCACTGACTTCTATTAAAAGTTTGGCACAGTAATTTTGCGCAATATAGCACTATTTATAGATAATTTTTCTATACAGGCACTTTCACTGCACTTTATTAACTTAGTGCAATTATTGATTCAGTCATTTTATACAGAATTACGCTAGATGCGTATGAACCTTTGCTTGTGAGTGACATTATTATTGATCTACCATTGGAAGTAGGGATGAGCGAATCGATCCGGACGAACCTGGATTCGATCCGAATTTCATGAAAAATCGTGCTTCGATCGCTCGAAGTTTTCCTTTAACATCCATTCATTTACATTACAGGCATTCTAAGATGGCGGACGGGACATGTCCAGACATCTACCCCGGTCCATTGCATACTGGGGCAGTCACATGCAGCCTATCAGCAGCCAGCAAGCCCGGTGAAGTCACAGCGCTATTTAAGGCGGCGGACATCTTGCTTTTCCTCATTTCTCTATTGCATTCGTGAGAGACAGGACGCTGCTGTAGTCAGGGAGAGACAGAGAGACAGGGACAGACAGGGACAGGCAGGAGACAGGCAGGAAGTCAGCGAGAAGCAGGGAAAGTTAGGAAAAATCGGAGGCAGTCACAGGGAGATTTTTTTTTTTTTCATCCAGCCTGAGTGTTACTGGCTGGCTGACTGGCTTTGTTAGCGTTTTCAGGCTGCTTATACACTTACTGTGCATATGTACTGAACTGATCTCAAGTCTGCTGTGAGGCATCCCATTCTGTGACTACACCAGCCTCTATTTGCTATAACCCTTTGCACTTCTAATTCTAAAAGCACTTGCAATTCTAAAAGTAATTTGGCCTGATAAAGACACTTTTGCTGTGCATAGTACTACTGCTTCCAGGTGCACTCCGGTTGGGGCATCCCATTCTGTGACTACACCAGCCTCTATTTACTATAACCCTTTGCACTTATTCTAAAAGTAATTTGGCCTGATAAAGACACTTTTGCTGTGCATAGTACTACTGCTCCCAGGTGCACTCCGGTTGGGGCATCCCATTCTGTGACTACACTAGCCTCTATTTATTATAACCCTTTGCACTTATTCTAAAAGTAATTTGGCCTGCTAAAGACACTTTTGCTGTGCATAGTACTACTGCTCCCAGGTGCTCTCCGGTTGGGGCATCCCATTCTGTGACTACACCAGCCTCTATTTACTATAACCCTTTGCACTTATTCTAAAAGTAATTTGGCCTGATAAAGACACTTTTGCTGTGCATAGTACTACTGCTCCCAGGTGCACTCCGGTTGGGGCATCCCATTCTGTGACTACATCAGCCTCTATTTACTATAACCCTTTGCACTTATTCTAAAAGTAATTTGGCCTGATAAAGACACTTTTGCTGTGCATAGTACTACTGCTCCCAGGTGCACTGCGGTTGGGGCATCCCATTCTGTGACTACACCAGCCTCTATTTACTATAACCCTTTGCACTTATTCTAAAAGTAATTTGGCCTGATAAAGACACTTTTGCTGTGCATAGTACTACTGCTCCCAGGTGCACTCCGGTTGGGGCATCCCATTCTGTGACTACACTAGCCTCTATTTAATATAACCCTTTGCACTTATTCTAAAAGTAATTTGGCCTGATAAAGACACTTTTGCTGTGCATAGTACTACTGCTCCCAGGTGCTCTCCGGTTGGGGCATCCCATTCTGTGACTACACCAGCCTCTATTTACTATAACCCTTTGCACTTATTCTAAAAGTAATTTGGCCTGATAAAGACACTTTTGCTGTGCATAGTACTACTGCTCCCAGGGGCACTCCGTTTGGGGCATCCCATTCTGTGACTACATCAGCCTCTATTTACTATAACCCTTTGCACTTATTCTAAAAGTAATTTGGCCTGATAAAGACACTTTTGCTGTGCATAGTACTACTGCTCCCAGGTGCACTGCGGTTGGGGCATCCCATTCTGTGACTACACCAGCCTCTATTTACTATAACCCTTTGCACTTATTCTAAAAGTAATTTGGCCTGATAAAGACACTTTTGCTGTGCATAGTAATACTGCTCCCAGGTGCACTCCGGTTGGGGCAACCCATTCTGTGACTACACCAGCCTCTATTTACTATAACCCTTTGCACTTATTCTAAAAGTAATTTGGCCTGATAAAGACACTTTTGCTGTGCATAGTACTACTGCTCCCAGGTGCACTGCGGTTGGGGCATCCCATTCTGTGACTACACCAGCCTCTATTTACTATAACCCTTTGCACTTATTCTAAAAGTAATTTGGCCTGATAAAGACACTTTTGCTGTGCATAGTACTACTGCTCCCAGGTGCACTGCGGTTGTGGCATCCCATTCTGTGACTACACCAGCCTCTATTTACTATAACCCTTTGCACTTATTCTAAAAGTAATTTGGCCTGATAAAGACACTTTTGCTGTGCATAGTACTACTGCTCCCAGGTGCACTCCGGTTGGGGCATCCCATTCTGTGACTACACCAGCCTCTATTTATTATAACCCTTTGCACTTATTCTAAAAGTAATTTGGCCTGACAAAGACACTTTTGCTGTGCATAGTACTACTGCTCCCAGGTGCACTCTGGTTGGGGCATCCCATTCTGTGACTACATCAGCCTCTATTTACTATAACCCTTTGCACTTATTCTAAAAGTAATTTGGCCTGATAAAGTCACTTTTGCTGTGCATAGTACTACTGCTCCCAGGTGCACTCCGGTTGGGGCATCCCATTCTGTGACTACATCAGCCTCTATTTACTATAACCCTTTGCACTTATTCTAAAAGTAATTTGGCCTGATAAAGACACTTTTGCTGTGCATAGTACTACTGCTCCCAGGTGCACTGCGGTTGGGGCATCCCATTCTGTGACTACACCAGCCTCTATTTACTATAACCCTTTGCACTTATTCTAAAAGTAATTTGGCCTGATAAAGACACTTTTGCTGTGCATAGTACTACTGCTCCCAGGTGCACTGCGGTTGGGGCATCCCATTCTGTGACTACACCAGCCTCTATTTACTATAACCCTTTGCACTTATTCTAAAAGTAATTTGGCCTGATAAAGACACTTTTGCTGTGCATAGTACTACTGCTCCCAGGTGCACTCCGGTTGGGGCATCCCATTCTGTGACTACACCAGCCTCTATTTACTATAACCCTTTGCACTTATTCTAAAAGTAATTTGGCCTGATAAAGACACTTTTGCTGTGCATAGTACTACTGCTCCCAGGTGCACTCCGGTTGGGGCATCCCATTCTGTGACTACACCAGCCTCTATTTACTAAAACCCTTTGCACTTATTCTAAAAGTAATTTGGCCTGACAAAGACACTTTTGCTGTGCATAGTACTACTGCTCCCAGGTGCACTCCGGTTGGGGCATCCCATTCTGTGACTACATCAGCCTCTATTTACTATAACCCTTTGCACTTATTCTAAAAGTAATTTGGCCTGATAAAGACACTTTTGCTGTGCATAGTACTACTGCTCCCAGGTGCACTGCGGTTGGGGCATCCCATTCTGTGACTACACCAGCCTCTATTTACTATAACCCTTTGCACTTATTCTAAAAGTAATTTGGCCTGATAAAGACACTTTTGCTGTGCATAGTACTACTGCTCCCAGGTGCACTGCGGTAGTCACAGGGAGATTTTTTTTTTTTTTCATCCAGCCTGAGTGTTACTGGCTGGCTGACTGGCTTTGTTAGCGTTTTCAGGCTGCTTACACACTTACTGTGCATATATACTGAACTGATCTCAAGTCTGCTGTGAGGCATCCCATTCTGTGACTACACCAGCCTCTATTTGCTATAACCCTTTGCACTTCTAATTCTAAAAGCACTTGCAATTCTAAAAGTAATTTGGCCTGATAAAGACACTTTTGCTGTGCATAGTACTACTGCTTCCAGGTGCACTCCGGTTGGGGCATCCCATTCTGTGACTACACCAGCCTCTATTTACTATAACCCTTTGCACTTATTCTAAAAGTAATTTGGCCTGATAAAGACACTTTTGCTGTGCATAGTACTACTGCTCCCAGGTGCACTCCGGTTGGGGCATCCCATTCTGTGACTACACTAGCCTCTATTTATTATAACCCTTTGCACTTATTCTAAAAGTAATTTGGCCTGCTAAAGACACTTTTGCTGTGCATAGTACTACTGCTCCCAGGTGCTCTCCGGTTGGGGCATCCCATTCTGTGACTACACCAGCCTCTATTTACTATAACCCTTTTTCTACTATAACACTTATTCTAAAAGTAATTTGGCCCGACAAAGACACTTTTGCTGTGCATAGTACTACTGCTCCCAGGTGCACTCCGGTTGGGGCATCCCATTCTGTGACTACACCAGCCTCTATTTACTATAACCCTTTTCACTTATTCTAAAAGTAATTTGGCCTGATAAAGACACTTTTGCTGTGCATAGTACTACTGCTCCCAGGTGCACTGCGGTTGGGGCATCCCATTCTGTGACTACACCAGCCTCTATTTACTATAACCCTTTGCACTTATTCTAAAAGTAATTTGGCCTGATAAAGACACTTTTGCTGTGCATAGTACTACTGCTCCCAGGTGCACTGCGGTTGGGGCATCCCATTCTGTGACTACACCAGCCTCTATTTACTATAACCCTTTGCACTTATTCTAAAAGTAATTTGGCCTGATGAAGACACTTTTGCTGTGCATAGTACTACTGCTCCCAGGTGCACTCCGGTTGGGGCATCCCATTCTGTGACTACACCAGCCTCTATTTACTATAACCCTTTGCACTTATTCTAAAAGTAATTTGGCCTGATAAAGACACTTTTGCTGTGCATAGTACTACTGCTCCCAGGTGCACTGCGGTTGGGGCATCCCATTCTGTGACTACACCAGCCTCTATTTACTATAACCCTTTGCACTTATTCTAAAAGTAATTTGGCCTGATAAAGACACTTTTGCTGTGCATAGTACTACTGCTCCCAGGTGCACTCCGGTTGGGGCATCCCATTCTGTGACTACACCAGCCTCTATTTACTATAACCCTGTGCTTTTATTCTAAAAGTAATTTGGCCTGATAAAGACACTTTTGCTGTGCATAGTACTACTGCTCCCAGGTGCACTGCGGTTGGGGCATCCCATTCTGTGACTACACCAGCCTCTATTTACTATAACCCTTTGCACTTATTCTAAAAGTAATTTGGCCTGATAAAGACACTTTTGCTGTGCATAGTACTACTGCTCCCAGGTGCATTGCGGTTGTGGCATCCCATTCTGTGACCACACCAGCCTCTATGTACTATAACCCTTTGCACTTATTCTAAAAGTAATTTGGCCTGATAAAGACACTTTTGCTGTGCATAGTACTACTGCTCCCAGGTGCACTGCGGTAGTCACAGGGAGATTTTTTTTTTTTTTCATCCAGCCTGAGTGTTACTGGCTGGCTGACTGGCTTTGTTAGCGTTTTCAGGCTGCTTACACACTTACTGTGCATATATACTGAACTGATCTCAAGTCTGCTGTGAGGCATCCCATTCTGTGACTACACCAGCCTCTATTTGCTATAACCCTTTGCACTTCTAATTCTAAAAGCACTTGCAATTCTAAAAGTAATTTGGCCTGATAAAGACACTTTTGCTGTGCATAGTACTACTGCTTCCAGGTGCACTCCGGTTGGGGCATCCCATTCTGTGACTACACCAGCCTCTATTTACTATAACCCTTTGCACTTATTCTAAAAGTAATTTGGCCTGATAAAGACACTTTTGCTGTGCATAGTACTACTGCTCCCAGGTGCACTCCGGTTGGGGCATCCCATTCTGTGACTACACTAGCCTCTATTTATTATAACCCTTTGCACTTATTCTAAAAGTAATTTGGCCTGCTAAAGACACTTTTGCTGTGCATAGTACTACTGCTCCCAGGTGCTCTCCGGTTGGGGCATCCCATTCTGTGACTACACCAGCCTCTATTTACTATAACCCTTTTTCTACTATAACACTTATTCTAAAAGTAATTTGGCCCGACAAAGACACTTTTGCTGTGCATAGTACTACTGCTCCCAGGTGCACTCCGGTTGGGGCATCCCATTCTGTGACTACACCAGCCTCTATTTACTATAACCCTTTGCACTTATTCTAAAAGTAATTTGGCCTGATAAAGACACTTTTGCTGTGCATAGTACTACTGCTCCCAGGTGCACTGCGGTTGGGGCATCCCATTCTGTGACTACACCAGCCTCTATTTACTATAACCCTTTGCACTTATTCTAAAAGTAATTTGGCCTGATAAAGACACTTTTGCTGTGCATAGTACTACTGCTCCCAGGTGCACTGCGGTTGGGGCATCCCATTCTGTGACTACACCAGCCTCTATTTACTATAACCCTTTGCACTTATTCTAAAAGTAATTTGGCCTGATGAAGACACTTTTGCTCTGCATAGTACTACTGCTCCCAGGTGCACTCCGGTTGGGGCATCCCATTCTGTGACTACACCAGCCTCTATTTACTATAACCCTTTGCACTTATTCTAAAAGTAATTTGGCCTGATAAAGACACTTTTGCTGTGCATAGTACTACTGCTCCCAGGTGCACTGCGGTTGGGGCATCCCATTCTGTGACTACACCAGCCTCTATTTACTATAACCCTTTGCACTTATTCTAAAAGTAATTTGGCCTGATAAAGACACTTTTGCTGTGCATAGTACTACTGCTCCCAGGTGCACTCCGGTTGGGGCATCCCATTCTGTGACTACACCAGCCTCTATTTACTATAACCCTGTGCTTTTATTCTAAAAGTAATTTGGCCTGATAAAGACACTTTTGCTGTGCATAGTACTACTGCTCCCAGGTGCACTGCGGTTGGGGCATCCCATTCTGTGACTACACCAGCCTCTATTTACTATAACCCTTTGCACTTATTCTAAAAGTAATTTGGCCTGATAAAGACACTTTTGCTGTGCATAGTACTACTGCTCCCAGGTGCACTCCGGTTGGGGCATCCCATTCTGTGACTACACCAGCCTCTATTTACTATAACCCTTTGCACTTATTCTAAAAGTAATTTGGCCTGATAAAGACACTTTTGCTTTGCATAGTACTACTGCTCCCAGGTGCACTGCTGTTGTGGCATCCCATTCTGTGACTACACCAGCCTCTATTTACTATAACCCTTTGCACTTATTCTAAAAGTAATTTGGCCTGATAAAGACACTTTTCCTTTTCATAGTACTACTGCTCCCAGGTGCACTGCGGTTGGGGCATCCCATTCTGTGACTACACCAGCCTCTATTTATTATAACCCTTTGCACTTATTCTAAAAGTAATTTGGCCTGATAAAGACACTTTTGCTGTGCATAGTACTACTGCTCCCAGGTGCACTCCGGTTGGGGCATCCCATTCTGTGACTACACCAGCCTCTATTTACTATAACCCTTTGCACTTATTCTAAAAGTAATTTGGCCTGATAAAGACACTTTTGCTGTGCATAGTACTACTGCTCCCAGGTGCACTGCGGTTGGGGCATCCCATTCTGTGACTACACCAGCCTCTATTTACTATAACCCTTTGCACTTATTCTAAAAGTAATTTGGCCTGACAAAGACACTTTTGCTGTGCATAGTACTACTGCTCCCAGGTGCACTCCGGTTGGGGCATCCCATTCTGTGACTACACCAGCCTCTATTTACTATAACCCTTTGCACTTATTCTAAAAGTAATTTGGCCTGATAAAGACACTTTTGCTGTGCATAGTACTACTGCTCCCAGGTGCTCTGCTGTTGGGGCATCCCATTCTGTAACATACCATACCCCTCTTTTTTTACACTAAGCAGCTCTCTTATTTACACTAAGCAGGCCTGTTGGAGGTTGAGTGTTACTGCTCACTTTTGGTGTGCATTATATTCTGTTTCATATAGACCCACCGCTGCCTGGGGGTTCTTAAAATATCACCTACTACCACGCCAGTTAGACTATGTCGGGCAGACAAGTGCCTGGAAGTGAAAAGAGGAGTGGCAGAGGCCAAGATTCCGCAGGCAGAGGTCGCAGCAGACTGGGGGCCAGTAGCAGCAGGAGTCACGCTGAGAGACCTAATCTGCCAGTATCTGCTAGCGGTTGGATCTCCACCAGTAACGCATCTACCGTGGTAGATTGGTTAACGCGCTCATCAACAACATCATCACAACTTACGTCTGAGACCCCCAGTCTAGGGTCGGTAGGTTCCTCTGACACAACCCTGAGTTGGCATGCCCCGAGAGCAGTCCCTGTCCTCCCATTGCCTCTGTCCTACGCCGTTCCCTCCCCCAGCAACGTATCCTATGCTTTGAGTTCAGCTCCACTCTTTAGTGAGGAGGACGATCAGATAGAGGACAGTCAGCAGCTACTGCCCAGCCAAGAAATGGAGGTGGCTTCTTTAGCTAGGCAGACAAATAGTGATGTGGACAGTGTCGTGGGTGCTGCGAGCGTTCCAGCTCCTGCGCCAGACACTGTTGACGAATCCACGAACATCAGTGACGTACAGCCACAACTCGGTGATAATGATGATGACGATGAAGCCGATCGCACTTGGGAGCCGGGTGATGAAGGGGCTTCATCGTCATCATCAGGAGAAGAGGGGCGCAGGTTGCCCCGGAGTCAGCAGCTCAGGCAGCAAGGTGTTAGCAGCATGGTTGGCAGGCAGCATGGGGGCAAAATTGTAAAGCCTGGTGCCAAACGGGGCCGGGGCCGGGGTAGAGCACCTGCTGCGCGGCAGGCTACCTTATCGGGAGGTAGTGGGGCAGGGGTTCCTGGAGTTGGCGACAATAGCAGCGAATCAGTGTGGCAGTTTTTCCTGAAGCATCCGCAGGAGGGTAACATGGCCACATGCAAGATATGTAGGCAGAAGGTGAAGCGTGGCCAGGGTCCAAATGTTGGCACCACGGCCCTGCGTCAACATATGCAGCGTCACCATAAAGCGGCCTGGGAGAACCTAGGCTCCGGAGAGGTGGGCCAGACTGCTTCCTCACCGAGTGGCACGCCGCTCCCAATTTCTGCCAGCCAAGGCTCCAGCACCTCAGCCGAAGGCAGCTGTGGGTCATACCCATCCTCTGTCGCTCCTGCTCCTCCTCCTCCAAGTCATGCATCCCGCCAGCAATCCATCAGCGAAGCCATGTCCAAGAGACAGCAGTATGCGCCCACTCATCCTACGGCGCAGAAGCTGAATGTGCTCCTGTCCAAGTTGCTGGTGCTGCAGTCGCTCCCTTTTCAGGTGGTGGACTCTGCACCTTTCAGAGAACTGATGGCTTGTGCCGAGCCGAGGTGGAGAGTCCCAAGCCGTCATTTCTTTGCCAAGAAGGCAGTACCAGCGCTGCACACTTTTGTTGAACAGAAGGTGGGCCAGTCCTTGAGCCTGTCGGTGTGTAGCAAACTACAGTCAGGGACAGTACATGTTGTTTACGGCCCACTGGGTGAATGTGGTCCCTTTGCAGCAGCAACTTGGACAGGTCACGCCGCTTCGGCCTCCACATGGCCTTCACATGGTTTGTCTTGGCGAATGGAGTCACACAGGGGAGGAACTGCTTAAATTTATTCATCAGGAAATCCAAACATGGCTTACTCCAAGAAAACTTAGAATGGGAATCATGGTTACCGACAATGGGAAGAACATTTTGTCTGCGCTGCGCCAAGGAAGCCTGACCCATGCCCCCTGCATGGCTCACGTCTTCAATCTGGTTGTCAAGCGGTTTCTGAAGTGTTCCCCCCATCTGCAAGACATCCTAACAACTTCAAGGAAACTTTGCATGCACTTCAGCCACTCATACACCGCCAAACACACCCTTCTTGAGCTACAGCGTCAGAACGGTATCCCCCAACATAGTCTGATTTGCGATGTTTCCACCCGTTGGAATTCCACCCTTCACATGTTGGACCGATTATATGAACAGAGAAAAGCCATCACGAATTTCCTGATGATCCAAGCAGATAGGGGGACTCCCCTGTGTAACTTCAATGTCAACCAGTGGCAGCTCATACGTGACACCTGCCGTTTGCTCAGGCCCTTTGAGGAAGCCACTTTATTTGTCAGTCGGCAGGATTACGGGATGAACGACGTGATTCCACTGCTTCATGTACTACAGCACATGTTGGAAACCATGGCTGGTCAGGGCACTGGAGACATGGCGTTTACATCTTACGGCCACATGAACCCCGTTGGAGCTGAACTGGAGGAGGAAGAGGAGGAGGAGTTGCCCAGCGAAACACAGTTTAGGCTTGGCGAAATGGCTGGTTTATCTAGTCAGCGGACAGGAGAGGAGGAGCAGGAGCAGCCAGAGGAGCTAAAGGTTTTTGAGGAAGGCGAGACAGAGGACCCGGGCACACCGTGGCAGTATGCAGTGGGGATGGAGACAGGTAGTCCATCCGAGTCACTTGCTCAAATGGCAGGAAGCATGCTCACGTGCTTGCGTAGTGACCCCAGAATTGTTTCCATCTGTCGGCGGGATGACTTCTGGCTGTCCACCTTATTGGACCCTCGCTTCCGGCACAAAATGGGGGCATTTTTTAAACCCACCGAGAGGGAGGACAAACTGAACTACTACAAAGACATTCTACATAGGCAGTTGGCCGATCTGCGCCATGGTCCATACTCTCGCAGGTCTGACTCGAGGGGACCTCTGCGCTCACTTTCCACTGTCATGGCTGCTGGGGGGGTTGGCAGGAGCAGCAGCAGCAGCTCCATCAGCAGCAGCCTCAGTCTTCAGTCGCTAATGAGTAGCTTTCTACACCTGCATAGTGAGGCTACTCATGAGCAGCAGGAAGACCTGGAGCAGGACCTGAACCAGCAGGTCATGTCATACTTTGACATGACCATGCCAACACACCTTGAGGATCCGCTGGACTTCTGGGCAGCCAAACTTGATTTGTGGCCGCAACTAGCAAAGTTTGCCCTGGAAAAGCTGTCCTGCCCCGCAAGTAGTGTGCCATCTGAGCGGGTGTTTAGTGCGGCGGGGGCCATAGTTACGGCGAGGAGAACTCGTCTGTCAACTAAAAATGTGCAGAGACTCACCTTTGTCAAAATGAATCAGGGATGGATCAGCCAGGATTTCCACCCACCAATGGCTGATGCATGCGACTAGATTCAGCATGATGCCACGTTTTACACTTTCCAAATGGTGCAAAACATATTTATGTCTTTAGGCCAATTTTTGGGCTCCTGCTGCTGCCAACTCCAGGGTGTGATTCATCCAATTTTTGGGCTCCTGAAGCCAACCCCAGTGTCTCTTTAAAGTAATATTTGGGCTCCTGCTCCTGCTGCTGCCAACTCCAGGGTGTGATTCATCCAATTTTTGGGCTCCTGAAGCCAACCCCAGTGTCTCTTTAAAGTAATGTTTGGGCTCCTGCTGCTGCTGCCAACTCCAGGGTGTGATTCATCCAATATTTGGGCTCCTGAAGCAAACTCCAGTGTCTCTTTAAAGTAATATTTGGGCTCCTGCTGCTGCTGCTGCCAACTCCAGGGTGTGAATCATCCAATTTTTGGGCTCCTGAAGCCAACCCCAGTGTCTCTTTAAAGTAATGTTTGGGCTCCTGCTGCTGCTGCTGCTGCCAACTCCAGGGTGTGATTCATCCAATCTTTGGGCTCCTGCTGCCAACCCCAGTGTCTCTTTAAAGTAATGTTTGGGCTCCTGCTGCTGCTGCCAACTCCAGGGTGTGATTCATCCAATTTTTGGGCTCCTGCTGCCAACCCCAGTGTCTCTTTAAAGCAATGTTTGGGCTCCTGCTGCTGCTGCTGCTGCCAACTCCAGGGTGTGATTCATCCAATTTTTGGGCTCCTGGAGCCAACTCCAGTGTCTCTTTAAAGTAATGTTTGGGCTCCTGCTGCTGCTGCTGCCAACTCCAGGGTGTGATTCATCCAATTTTTGGGCTCCTGAAGCAAACTCCAGTGTCTCTTTAAAGTAATATTTGGGCTCCTGCTGCTGCTGCTGCCAACTCCAGGGTGTGAATCATCCAATTTTTGGGCTCCTGAAGCCAACCCCAGTGTCTCTTTAAAGTAATGTTTGGGCTCCTGCTGCTGCTGCTGCCAACTCCAGGGTGTGATTCATCCAATCTTTGGGCTCCTGCTGCCAACCCCAGTGTCTCTTTAAAGTAATGTTTGGGCTCCTGCTGCTGCTGCCAACTCCAGGGTGTGATTCATCCAATTTTTGGGCTCCTGCTGCCAACCCCAGTGTCTCTTTAAAGCAATGTTTGGGCTCCTGCTGCTGCTGCTGCTGCCAACTCCAGGGTGTGATTCATCCAATTTTTGGGCTCCTGGAGCCAACTCCAGTGTCTCTTTAAAGTAATGTTTGGGCTCCTGCTGCTGCTGCTGCCAACTCCAGGGTGTGATTCATCCAATTTTTGGGCTCCTGAAGCCAACTCCAGTGTCTCTTTAAAGTAATGTTTGGGCTCCTGCTGCTGCTGCTGCCAACTCCAGGGTGTGATTCATCCAATTTTTGGGCTCCTGAAGCCAACCCCAGTGTCTCTGTAAAGTTATGTTTGGGCTCCTGCTGCTGCTGCCAACTCCAGGGTGTGATTCATCCAATTTTTGGGCTCCTGAAGCCAACTCCAGTGTCTCTTTAAAGTAATACTTGGGCTCCTGCTGCTGCTGCTGCCAACTCCAGGGTGTGAATCATCCAATTTTTGGGCTCCTGAAGCCAACCCCAGTGTCTCTTTAAAGTAATGTTTGGGCTCCTGCTACTGCTGCTGCTGCTGCTGCCAACTCCCGGGTGTAATTCATCCAATCTTTGGGCTCCTGCTGCCAACCCCAGTGTCTCTTTAAAGTAATGTTTGGGATCCTGCTGCTGCTGCTGCCAACTCCAGGGTGTGAATCATCCAATTTTTGGGCTCCTGAAGCCAACTCCAGTGTCTCTTTAAAGTAATATTTGGGCTCCTGCTGCTGCTGCTGCAAACTCCAGGGTGTGATTCATCCAATTTTTGGGCTCCTGAAGCAAACCCCAGTGTCTCTTTAAAGTAATATTTGGGCTCCTGCTGCTGCCAACTCCAGGGTGTGATTCATCCAATTTTTGGGCTCCTGCTGCCAACCCCAGTGTCTCTTTAAAGTAATGTTTGGGCTCCTGCTGCTTCTGCTGCTGCCAACTCCAGGGTGTAATTCATCCAATTTTTGGGCTCCTGCTGCCAACCCCAGTGTCTCTTTAAAGTAATGTTTGGGCTCTTGCTGCTGCTGCTGCTGCCAACTCCAGGGTGTGAATCATCCAATTTTTGGGCTCCTGAAGCCAACTCCAGTGTCTCTTTAAAGTAATGTTTGGGCTCCTGCTGCTGCTGCTGCTGCCAACTCCAGGGTGAAATTCATCCAATTTTTGGGCTCCTGAAGCCAACTCCAGTGTCTCTTTAAAGTAATATTTGGGCTCCTGCTGCTGCTGCTGCCAACTCCAGGGTGTGAATCATCCAATTTTTGGGCTCCTGAAGCCAACTCCAGTGTCTCTTTAAAGTAATATTTGGGCTCCTGCTGCTGCTGCTGCCAACTCCAGGGTGTGAATCATCCAATTGTTGGGCTCCTGAAGCCAACTCCAGTGTCTCTTTAAAGTAATGTTTGGGCTCCTGCTGCTGCTGCCAACTCCAGGGTGTGATTCATCCAATTTTTGGGCTCCTGCTGCCAACCCCAGTGTCTCTTTAAAGTAATGTTTGGGCTCCTGCTGCTGCTGCTGCTGCTGCCAGCCCCAGGGTGTGATTCATCCAATTTTTGGGCTTCTGAAGCCAACCCCAGTGTCTCTTTAAAGTAATGTTCAGGCTCCTGCTGCTGCTGCTGCTGCTGCTGCCAACTCCAGGGTGTGAATCATCCAATTTTTGGGCTCCTGAAGCCAACTCCAGTGTCTCTTTAAAGTAATGTTTGGGCTCCTGCTGCTGCTGCTGCTGCCAACTCCAGGGTGTGATTCATCCAATTTTTGGGCTCCTGAAGCCAACCCCAGTGTCTCTTTAAAGTAATGTTTGGGCTCCTGCTGCTGCTGCTGCTGCTGCCAACTCCAGGGTGTGATTCATCCAATCTTTGGGCTCCTGATGCCAACTCCAGTGTCTCTTTAAAGTAATGTTTGGGCTCCTGCTGCTGCTGCCAACTCCAGGGTGTGATTCATCCAAATTTTGGGCTCCTGAAGCCAACTCCAGTGTCTCTTTAAAGTAATGTTTGGGCTCCTGCTGCTGCTGCTGCTGCTGCTGCTGCCAACTCCAGGGTGTGATTCATCCAATTTTTGGGCTCCTGAAGCCAACCCCAGTGTCTCTTTAAAGTAATGCTTGGGCTCCTGCTGCTGCTGCTGCCAACTCCAGGGTGTGATTCATCCAATTTTGGGCTCCTGCTGCCAAATCCAGTGTCTCTTTAAGTAATATTTGGGCTCCTGCTGCTACTGCTTGCAACTGCAGGGTGTGATTCATCCAATCTTTGGGCTCCTGCAGCCAACTCCAGTGTCTCTTTCAAGCTATGTTTGGGCTCCTGCTGCTGCTGCTGCTGCTTGAAACTCCAGGGTGTGTCAGTCAATTTTTGGGCTCCTGCTGCTGCCAACTCCAGTGTCTCTTTCAGCCAATGTTCGGGCTCCTGCTGCTGCTTGCAACTCCAGGGTGTGATTCATCCAATTTTTGGGCTCCTGCTGCTGCCAACTCCAGTGTCTCTTTAAAGCAATGTTTGGGCTCCTGCTCCTCATAGTGATGCCACTTCAATTCTCTGCAATTGTGCCGCTCTGCGATTCTATTAGCGATGCCTCTGATCTGCATGTGATATTTATTTACAGTATTATTTAACTAACCCAGCACGCATCCTATGCGTGTTACAGCAAGGCAAATTGGTTTACAACCCTATTGAGGCTCTAGGAGGCTCAGAAATAGCCGTTTTTAATAGCGATTCGTCGCGAATCAGTTCGGGTTGAAACGATTTTTGTCGGAAAATTCGGCGAATCAGTGGAATCGAATTTTTCAAAAGTTCGCTCATCTCTAATTGGAAGGCTCTAAGGAATCCTAATGATATTCTTTGTTATTTAGGCTTTTCCTACTAACATGTCTGGTTAGAATCTGTGAGATTGGTGAAGGGCACGATGGTGTTTTTCGGATCACAGTTGAAGCAGACTTACCTCACCAACCTGGTGCTCTGTGCATTCACATATATATACTTCAATTGAACTGTTGGAATAGGTGGTTCAGCACATCAAGTATTTTACCTAAGAACTTTTTTTACCTGCAATTTGAATTTTAGCACGGTATTATCTGTTTTGTACTGTATGTATGTAAATAGTCCCTTTTAACATTTGTAGTAAACTTGGGTTATCAGTTAATTTTGTGTGCGGCATATTGTCCCCTCCGTGTATTTTTTTTGGGGGGTATCATTGTGGGTCTTTCTGAGAGCCTACCTTTTCTTTCCTAAGTAAATGGATAAAGGCTGCAAAGGAAGAGATAAAATCCATGCATGGCACTAAAACATGAACACTTACAGAACTACCAACTGGAAGGAAAGCCATAGGCTGTAAATTGACTTTTAAAGTGAAGTACAATGCAGATGGCACAGTGGGGCAAAACGAAGCAAGACTTGTAGCCAAGGTATATTCTCAAATATATGGAGAGGACTATGATGAGATTTTTGCTCCAGTACTCAGGCATGCTACAATAAGGACTTTGCTGACAATAGCCACCACAAGGGATATGCAAGTGAAACACTTTCATGTGAAAACAGCGTTGAAAAAAAAGTACGAAAAAAACAAAGAAACTGGCAGACAGCTAGAAATACTACGAACCCTAAGTCAGCACTTTGAGACCGAGGATCTTCAAGAGCGGGGACTTCTTAAGTTACTTTATTGCCCGACTGAGGATATCCTTACCAAGCCCCTGACCGCTGAAAGACCCTCGAGGCTTACAAAGAAGATGTATACAAAGAACAGATTAAGCCTCAGCTGTTGTGAAGGGGTGTTGGAGATACAATACTTTGCAACAGTTTCTGTTTGTCTCTGAATGTGATTTTGAGACTTTTGCCAGATTGACTGCAGTTTACATTTATGACAAGTTATGGCATGGCTCTGTTACAAATGCTTAACTGTAGTCTCTATAAGAATTTTCTGATGTTTTGTTTTTCCTGTATATATAGCTGCACTCTATCACTCCTTTTTTCTCTTTGTTTTCATGTGTTAGCCATCATGTTAAGGTGACATTCTCTTACAGCCTCCATGTTCCAGTAAAACCAATTCCTGATATACCACTAATGTCTATCTGGATTTGACTGCACCCAGAACTCTCACTCTGCAACATCTCCTACCTAGTTTATTTTCATATTAGGGAATAAACAGCAGGTTCGGGGGATAGCAACAGAGTGCTTTCTCTGACTCCTAAAATCAAAATGCTTAGAGATAATTTTGGAATGAAAGGTAAGTATGCCAATATTTATTGCAATAAAATGACAAAGAAGCGGTTTCAGTGTGATATTTTAATTTCAGAAATTCACAGATAACAAATTCCTGATTCGACAACTTAGACTTAAGAGTATATTTAAGGCTGTTTATCTTTTAGCAATACACAAACTTGAGTAATGTGGGGCTCTTTCAGCCTCTTGTTATACATAATGTTGAGCAGAATCTGCCTCTATTCTATTCTGGGACAGTGTTTCAGAATAGCTTGAAATATTCTGGGTTTGCATTGCACAAGTCCAAATCCAATTCAAGTCTTTAAGGCAAAATTCTAAATGTGCTTTTAGGACCCTGAAAAGCAACTAAAGCAGCCAAATGCCCCCAAATGCACCGGAAAGACCACAAAATCTGGGATAATTACCAAAGCGTCAGGGTTCACCTTAGTCAGGTCATGAAATTTTGGTGTAGAAATAAAGGAATCTCCCTTTAACTACTACACTAAGGTGGAGGTTATCTTTTACTGAACAATGTAATTTTAGAGTGAAAGCATTTCTCTTTCATTTTAATACAAGAAGAGTGGCGCTAAACCAAACCATTTTCTTTCCAAAACATTGATAAATCTGTGCCATGTGGCATTTCTCATTATTGTATAGCATAGCTTCAAAAGCATTAGTTTTTATGCCACATAGGTGCTTCTGGGGCAGTTAGATGGCTGTGCAGAGGGGGTAGAATGAGCTCTCCCTTTGAGAAAGAGAACAATTCCTGCTGCTTATCTGATCACTCTCAGACTTACTGACTTACCTACTGAAAACCCATGTCTACCTTGATTGCATGTATGCCCACCTCAATAAACAACGTAAACAAAAAAATAACATTGGCTAAAATAAAATTAAAATGTATGTTAGTAAAGGTTAATGTGAAAAAAATGGAAATAGAAAGAGGCTTATAAATATAAAAATACACAAAATAATAAATATCCCCCTTACCTAAAATGTCTGTACTGTATAGACATAATATATATATATATATATATATATATATATATATATTCAATAGTATACAGGTGGAAGTGTTAAATCGATTTGTGCTCAGTGTGTTAGTGGCTTAATTCAATGTGATTAGAAAGATCTGCTTGTCTGTTTAGAGGCTGTCTAGCTTCTGTGCAGCAGCAGAGGAACACAAAGGTCTGGAGTTGCCAGTAAAGGGTCAATCCAGCACCAGGTGAGAAAAGGCCACTGCTTTTTAGGAGAGAAAACTGCCATTCACTTTCATTTACTACCTTGGGAGTGATTTATCAATTGGATGTAAATTTTTACATGGTGCTGAATCACTCTCAAGGTAGACAATGAAAGTGAATGTTCTATCTTAAAAAGCAGTGGCGTTTTCTCACCTGTCGCTAAATCGACCCTAAAGTCATTGGTCTGCTGCAGTGGTTCTGCGAACGGTGTATGGAGCGACTCCTACACTGTGATTCAGGCAGCTTGGACTCTAAAGGGACATATAGATAAAACTTGAGGGCATGGCTGTAGAACAGGGGCTAGAACTCAGCAGGGCCATTTTTAGGCTAAATAGATCCCAGAGCGGAAAGAAAGAAAACGCTGTCCGCTATTTAACTGTCTAGTGGTGTTGTTGTCCCAAACTGTTATGTGCCATGCTGCGACTTTACCTTAGAAGCGGGCAATGCCCCCTCCCCATGACTAAGGCCACTATGGGAGGATGAGGGGCCTGTCTTATGACCTGCAACACCAACAATGGCACATCTGCAGAAAACAGGATGGCTGGGATAAATGCACCCCCAATGGGCTTGATGCCTAGGACGGTTGCTCTGCTTGCCCTTTCTTAGAAATAGCCATGGAACTCAGTAATTAAAAACCAAAGTGTAGAAAGATCCTACCTCGGAGCTGGAAGAGGTACCCTATTTTTAATTTTGGCAACATGAATATTCTTGGCTAACACAGCAATCAAGCTAAACTTAAGAATATATATATATATTTATTTATATAATTGACATGCTGTCGAGGGAATTTATCATAAAGTGAAGCCTTGCCTATATTATGTAAAGCCTAAATGTACCTTAACACTAGGGGCTTAAATGCACAAGTGTCCTCTTTAATGCTAAAGTCTACACAGCCTGAAACAGTTAGGCTCTCAACCCTTATCTTACTCCATCCCTCTAAAACAAAGAATAACCTTAGTTTTCACATTAAATGTAGTAAAATCCTGTTACAAAAGTATGTTTGTATAAAATACATGTCTACTAGAAGACAAAAACAGAAAGAAACTAAACAAAGAAAACAAAAAACATTAAAATGGTCATTATCTGTAGTAATAAGTCAAGGTAAGCTGTATTCTTCTTCTTCTGAACTATAACAGCACGTCCCCTGAACTAATTAAAGGGACTGTATACCCAGAAATAGGCACTTGCCTTCTCTGCCTGCAGCAGCTCTGATTGGTCCATCGCTCAGAAACCTTGTGGTTTGTATGTTCAAGGGGCACTGCCAGCATATGCTCCAGAATTCTTTAGGGCTACTACCAATGCTCGCTGTCGGCTGTGGCCCTGCTGCTTTCCACCAGTCACAGTTCCTGTGCACACCCCCCTCCATTTATCACAATTAATGGCGTGTGCCGGACACTGCCTTGGCATGTCCCCTTCATTGCAATGAATGGATGGAGCCTACAGAGTCATCATGACTGACGAGAGGCGCGGGGACAGAGCGCGAGTACACTGGAAGCCCTGTTGTCAGAAACCACAAGGTTTCTGAGCAGAGTCCATGCCGGGATTTGCTGCGGGAGAGAAAAGGTGAGTGCCTGTTTTTTTAAAGTGAGTTTACAGTCCCTTTAATACAGATGAGAAGTCTGTGAGAAGATTTACAGACAAAATTATCATGAATTCATTAAATTTTCAGAAGCATTTCGTCTTGGAAGAGCACGTTTTCTTTGGGATCTGCAGGCTCTAAAAAAGAACAAATACATAAATGGAGAAAATATTTCCAGCACACAATACTAAACATAGCTACATAGTTAATATAGTGTATATATGTATTTCTCTGAAGCAGACACAATGCCCACAATTAGGTCTGTCATCCGTGCAGTATAGTACAGTAATAGTATACTAACTGTGATTTGGGACCCAGTCAATTTTCTGCTGTAAGTGGGGATCAGATGGCTTCACTGCAACACCACTGACAATCAACAACTATTCTGCTATTCAAGCTTTTGTCTATGAAAGTCATCCATTTCTGGCTGATGAATGGTGTCATCCTACACAGACAGGGTGTTCATGGAGGTTACCTACAAATGGAAGGCAGTGTTCGCATTGAGATCCCTGAAAGGTATTTTGGCACCAAATAGCTTAGGTGCATTTTAGCATGGGATAGTAGAGGGAGCCCAGATAATGGGGTCATGCTAAATATTTGGAGAAGCTAGTGTGACTTGCAGTGTGGATTGAAACCTGCATCCCAGTAAGCTTTTTAGCTTTTAGACTCAAAAAAATGTTTTTTCGACTGTTTTTCCCCAAAACGATCTGTACCTGTGATGGGGCATTTTTACAGGTTAGGTACATCATTTTTCCAATGAGTTGAGGATATTTGTTAATAAGTTTGGAAACAACAGAACTCTTTGAGCCTAAGTGGTGAACTCTTTAGCATAGTCCATATGGTGCTGTTATTTCCAAACTTTAAAAATATATTCTTACATCACTGGAAAATTAATGTACCTAAACTGTAGAAATGTGCCATTACATGTACAGATTATTTTTTGGGGAAAATGTAGGACAAAGTCTTTTTTTTTACACTTTTTTGTGTGTTATCGCTAAAGAGTTCGATGGGATGCAGGTTGCAATGTACACTGCAAGTCACCCTGGCGTCACCAAATATTTAGCATGACCCCAATAGTTAGCAGGCTGCATATATGCATATAGGCCATGACCAGTATTAGTGGCATGAGATATGAATAATAGGGATGGATGGGTACTTGGATAGCATGGGTGTTGCATAGGATTCTATATGGGACCATGGTAGAGGAGCTATATTGTATTGAAGCAGCAAGGTGGTTTGAAATGTGTGCAAATAGTTTAATAGGCTGGTCAAAATAAAAGTTACTGCCCCTCATGCTAAAGCAAAATCTGTATTTTAAAATAAAAAAACTATACAGTGCCAGGCACCCCATCCACCATTGGGGCTCTACAGGTGTGCTTTAGCTATCCAAGCTGCCACCCGGACTGTGACCCACTGTTTAGGCAGCCAGTCAGTACAGCAGTGGTGGCATTGCTGCAAAGTAAATGGCTGAGTAAGCAATCAATCACTGCCAGAGCAGTAGCATCCATGGCAGCTCCTAATGACATCCGCTGTGGGAACAGGAGCAAGTGAGTGTTATTTATTTTAAAGCGCCTAATTGGTCTTAATGCTGAGGTGGCAGTTTTTAAAATCAAGGCTGGACTTTACTAGAATGACAGCATGATGCATCTTTCATTTATATAGGCCAAACATATGCAACATTTAAAGCACGTGGAACAAATATTACAGATCTCCACTGCTTCCTTCCTCCACACATTACTGACTTTGGATATTCAGGACATTTTATTCATGTCCTCCATATCTGTTGCTAAACTAATGCCATGGCCACATCCACGCTTTACCTTTAGCTTAGGCCCATGACACCAGGCATTTCTGAATAGCTGCTAGAGGTTAGCAGGGATGCTGCTATCAGCACGCTACAGTCAGCTTTTCATAATTTTATTTATTTATTTGTTTTTGCAGCTCATGCACGAAAAATAAATATATAAACTGAGATACATACATTTACTGTACAATAAGGCATTTGTAGTTGCTAAAATGAAGCAGAAACAGCAATGTTGCCTTAGCATGAATTAGGCAAAGAAACATTTAAACTGGACCAACACCCCTAAAAGAATCATTGCTTGCATGCATCCCTCCCCAGAGCAATTTGGATTGCTGCACATCAACATTCATTTACCTTTTTGTAACTACTGCTGTGCTGAATTTTACAAACAAAATGACAGCCCATGGAGCTGCAGGTGGCCTGCAAAGGAAGTGCTGCTGTGTTTTCTACCGTTATACATAGTGGGTTAAGTCAGTTAAATCCTGCCAGCAGCATGGCTGGGATGCTGGGAAAAAAGGCAGCTACCAGAAGAAAATCCGTGAGGCAGCTTTTCAGCTTTGAGTGGATGTAGGAGCCAATGGAGCCCAGAGTGGCAATCCTGTTGTCAGTGAAAACTAGTACAAATCGCTGACAGTGAGTCATTCAAATGTCATGCGAGTTGTAAAACCACGAATGGAAGCGAGAATTCTCACCATGAATTTAGGCTTCACTCCGCCCCAACAAAAAAATCTCAGAAGGGGAAATCTTGCCTGTGAGTAGCATCAAGAACCCCAGAGAGATTTTAGGCAATGGCTCTGACTCATCCTCTATAGAACAGATCCAATATGGACAGCCAAGCCCAGAGAAGCATAAGGAAACTAATCAACCTGGCCCTTGACCATCAAAACCCCCAAAGCTGGGAATGAGGAAAGATAGGAAAGTGGTGGTAAGAAATGGATGTAGAAAAGGAAGCAGTCAAAGGGTTGTGGATGAGCTGTAGGTCTTAATGAAGGGCGATGGAGAAGAAAGAAGGGGAAGAGAAGAAAGAGTTAGGAGAAAATGAAAGAAGTCAATCGAAGAGTAGGAGCACCTAGATATTTATGAGAGATTGTTGTTGCCATTGTTAGTTATGCTCCAACCGGCCTTTGTATTGTTGGAATTCTTTGTATATGATCTAAAGGTACCACTGCTCAGCATATGCCTGCATCAGTCAGCTTTTCTTGATGCTTTGAGCTAAGAGTGGCAAGAAAATCTTAATAGATTGTGAGCCGTTGATTTTTGGATGTTCCTGGTGGGTACTCACAGAGGGGATTCCAGATATGGACCGACAGGAGGAACAAAACCCAGGGCATTGAAAATCCTGTTTTTTGTTCCTCTTAACCCTTTCGCTGCCAGCCTACCTGCAGCTTTTGTCGCGCTCTGTTGCCAGACCATGTTTCACTATTTTGCGCTACACATGTTCAACTGTGATTTTTGAAAGGATTTCTAGGGATTTCCCAGGAAAATTATATATTGTTTTTTCAGCAGAGTCTGGGCTTTAACATGAAATGTCTTGTTTGTAATTTTTAGGTGTATAAAGGTGTATAGGTGTGAAAAAAATTGTAAAAAATTATTTTTTTACAATTTGTAGTGCTTTTTTGTAATAAAAAATGTAAGTTTGTCAATAAAATCTTATTGCGTGTGAAATCCCAATTTCTCCCGGTTACAGCGATACCACATATGTATAGGTAGACACCCTTTCCTGCCCAGGAGACTCCCCCAAACTGAAATAGCGCTTTAGGGGATTTTCAGATAAAATACAACTATGCAATGCAATATGCGCACCTTGCAGTTTTACCAGAAAAACAACCCGTTACATTTGAAATACCCCCAACAAACTATATATTCTCTGGAAGTACACACCTCAAGCTTTCTAGGTTTACCAGGCGTGTTGATGTGCCCATAGTTTTCTGGAAGTAATCCCTCAATGTATTCTTTGGTTGCAAAGAGTTTCCCCAAAAAAAAGGATAAAAAAGCAGGATCAAAGCCACATTTTCCTAAAAAAACTATATACAAACAAGAAAAAACAAGTTTAATCTGAAAAAGCAACATCCCCCGAACAGAAGGGAAGAGTTGCCAAACACCCCAAAGTAAAGCATGTGCGTAACTGTAATTTTACATGAAAATTTCAGCTCTGCAGATAAAGTGCGCACCTTGCGATTTTTCAACCAAAACAACCCTTTACATTTGTAATATCCCCCATAAACCATATACTACCTGAAAGTACACATGTTAAGCTTTCTAAGCGTACCCAGCTTGTTGTAGTGGGCTCATCATTCTGGAATTAATCCCTCAAAGAATTCTTTGGTTGCGCAGGGTTTCCCTAAAAAATTTATAAAAAAGCTGAATAAAAAACACCTTTTCCTAAAATATAAATATGCAAACCAGAAAAAACAAGCTAAGTCTGAAAGCGCAAGGTCCCCCAAACAGAACAATACCCAACATGCAGAGGTACTATTAACCCTTTTAATTGCCAGCCTACTTGAGATTTTGTCACCCTCTGTTGACAGGTCATTTTTCCCCATTTTGCGCCATGTTTTGCGCCATTTTTGCTGGAATTTTCAGGAAAATTATATTTATATTTTTTTGCAGCAGAGTTTAGGCTTTAACATTAAATGTCTTGTTTGTAAATGTTATTTTGTTTTTTACAATATTATTAAGTAAAAAAATAAATAAATAAAAACATTTTTAGAAAATTGACTCCTTTATTTTAAATAAAAAATGTATTTTATTAAGGAAAAGCATATTGCATGTGAAAGCCCCATTTCTACCGATTAGAACGGTACCACATATTTATCGGTAGCCCCCCGTTCCTGCCCAGGAGACCCTCCTAACTGAAACAAGTACTTTTATAACATTTTATAACATTTACAAATAAAATACAACTACCATCCACACTACAAAGGGTTAAATCGAGAAAAAAAATGACATAGGGTCCCCCCTCCCGGGCTTGTAGAAACAGGGCACAGGGGCCAGCTTTTGTGGCCCCTGGCCCTGCAGGCTACAAGCCCGCATAGCCCGTTGGCCCGGGCTCTTCTGCCCCCCCCTGGGCTTTGGGGAGGCAGGTAATGGGGGTGCCAGGGGTTAATGGCAAGTCACCCGCTAGTCACAGGTGACTTGCCACCTCCCCCAGCCTTGTGAACTGGTATAGGGGTCATGGACCCCTTACCAGTTCACAAGTGGTTAAAAAAAAAAAACACACACACACACACGCAAAAAAATATTTTATTATTTTTTTTTTTTAATACTTACCTCCCATCCATCCTGGAGCACTGTGTCCCTCGGCGATCACTGGCTTCTGCTCACCTGCTGGAAGCCTTTTATAGCTGCTGGATGACAGAACACAAAGGGTTAATTAAAAAAAAATGACATAGGGTCCCCCCTCCGCATTTTTTTTTTAAAGGTTAAAAACCCTTAAAAATCCCAAAAAAAAATGACGTGGGGTCCCCCTTACCCAAAGTAACCAGCCCAGGACCGGCTATGGGGGCTTGTAGGCACAGAGTGGGGGGGGCCAGCTTTTGTGGCCCCCCCACTCTGCAGCCTACGAGCCCACATAGCCTATGTGGGCCCGGGCTCTTCTGCCCCCCCTGGGCTTTGGGGAGGCAGGTAATGGGGGTGCCGGGGGTTAATGGCAAGTGATCCGCTAGGGCAGGTGACTTGCCACCCCCCCAGCCTTGTGAACTGGTATAAGGGGTCTCATGGACCCCTTACCAGTTCACAAGGGGTTAAATGTTGAAAAAAAAACACAGACACATAAATAAAAAAAATGATCTTTATTATTTTTTTTTTTTAACTTTACTCACCTCCGATGCTGTGTCCCCCGGCGATCTCCGCTGACAGTCTGCTCGTGTGTTTGGAAGAGAGAGTCTGGGGAGGGGGGGGGGGCGATCACTGCCCTCTCCTCCTCCTCTGCTCTCTGCTCCAAGCACCGAGCAGACTGATTCAGAGTCTCAGGTGCTGGAGTTAAGATGCCGGCTGCTGGTGACATCACAATGATGTCCCATGGTGCTGCCCCCTGGAAGTGGGGGGAGAGGGCATTTTCTGCCCTCTCCTCGCCACGGAAGAGGCTGGGGGGGGCGATCGGAGGCCCCCCCAGTGAAGAGAAGACCCGGCGGGAGGCAGCGCGACTGCAGGTAAGTAAATGTCATTTTTTTTTTTTTTTTTTTTACAGCTAGCAGCTGCTGCCGAAGCAAGGGGGGGGGCGGCCTATTCCGGGGGCTCTCCTGGAGCCATCCAAGCCCCCACGGGCACCAAATTAAAGAGGAGACCCGGCCGGATCCAACGAGGGGTCAGGTGAGTATTTTTCATTTATATTTTTTAAACTAGCAGCGGGGAAATTCGAACCCGTAACACCTACGTGCTTGGCACTTAAGGCCCAGCCAAGCCAGCACATAGGTGTTACGTGCTTGGCAACAAAAGGGTTAAAGGGTAGTAAGAAATAACCAATAATGATCATGCCATTATGACGCCAACATAGTTGTCTATTGTGTGTTCTTACCTAGCATGTAGTAAGGTCAAAAGGATAATTCCAGAAATTAAAATCATACCAGATGTATAGGCAATGATATATATCACAGCATCTGGAAATAAATGTATATATATTTAGTACAAAGAGAAAGCAAACATTTTTTCCCATTTAACATTTGGATTAATTGCACTACCTAATGCCAAATATATTTATGGATAAAGATTATGACCTTCATTTTTTAGTTTTGCTTTATAATTCAACAATTAAAAAAAAATAACACATTTCTTTGTGTGTACACGTTTTAAATTTGTTTACATTTTTATGCACTAAATTTACTTTTTATACCTGCCTAAAACAGATGTTAAAATGAATGATAAAATACATGAAGCATGAAAGTTTTTTCTCAACTTTTTTTTAAATAGCTAGTCTCAAGGCTACTAACCCAGAACACCAAACATAGGGACTGGTAGCCCAGGGCCTAAAGACCAAACCAGTCCAACCGGTTTACCAGTGCATATGCCCTCCGGCATAGGTCTGGTGCAGACGGCCTATTCTGCAAGGCGGTGCAGGTAATTGGGCTAAAATGTGTCAGCAAGCCACCAGCCGGCAGGTGACTGGCCATCCCCTTAACTTTTGAGCCAGTATAGGCCAGCATAAACTGAAAAGTTTGCAAGCAGCAGATTCACCTATCATTCACCCCGAATAACTCAAACAAAGGAAAATATAAAGCAGGAAATCCTATGGATTGTCTGACATGGGCAGGCTGATTCATTATTAGCGGCAGGTAGCGACAGATGAGTGTCTGTAGCAGGCATTGCAGAGTGCTCGTTAGTAGTCGCTGTGCTCAGCCCTGGTTCGCTAGTTCATTGCGCTGTGCAGCAATGATGAATACATTGTGAGAAGTCGCTATATGTCCAGTACAGCGCTGTATGGGAGCGCATGTTAGCGACTGGTCAGTGCGACCGACTCACAGCATATTCATCAAAAAAACAGCCTCACACAACTCAAGCGCTCAAAAATGCTTCTCTGAAGCCCAGAGCGCCAGAGGCTGTGTGATTATAGGCTGTTTTTTAACATGTATCCACCAGTAACAAAGCAAAAACATATGTAATTACATTGTTATAACATTGTGACATGAACACATTAATGCCAGACCTGTAATATCAATTCTGCATAAATATATAAAATGTTAAAAAAAATGAAAAAAAGGCTTTTTAAGGCTAGGAAATATCCCAACATTATTTGAGGATAAAAAAAAGAAGAAAACAAAAACCCTGTTTAAAGAGAAATAAAAGAATGTCCATTGAAATGTATGGGAGAGCGACAGGTAGCGAGAGGTAATACGTGGCACTCTGCAAGGCTGAACGCCGGCGCTGTAAGCTGAGGCTGGGATAATGATGAATCGGAAGCTACATGGTGTTATCCCAGTCGCTCAACAGATTCTGCTTGTAATTGCGTGCCGTGTCTGGCGTTCACCTGTCGCTAGCTGTCGCTACCTGTCGTTTACAAGGCACTACCTGACGCTATCCCTTCATGAATAAGGCCCAAATATTTATTGACATTTGCTGAATCAAGTGTATATATACCTGCACTTCAGAGACTACACAAGCTTTTTCACTGCTTGTTGGTAATCTGTACTTGCCCATTGGTTAGTAATTTCACTCATTCAGCAGTTGTACACAAAGTGTACTAAAACCCATGACTTTCACTATCTCGGGTTTTGGTCCGACCCCCTGGGGCACCCCGGTTTGGGATGCCCTGCTGTGTGAAACCCCAAGATTGCCCTTTCTAGTCACCTTTCCGCCATTCCCACAGCACATGTGTGAGGGCTTGTTCAATCGCGCCAGCTCCTCTGTAGAGTGCACACTCCCAATGTGCCCAACTTATCTGAATAGCTGGGCCTGGGAGCACTCACATCTACAAGGATGTCGGGGATGCGGCGTGGCCGGTGATCATGGTGAGGGCCTGGGACAAGGTAAGGTGGCTTGTGGGTGATTGGGGTGTTCTCACAGTGGGGCATGCCTAATCTGTGAACCAACAACAGAAAGACCCAAGTATAAAATCAAGGATTTACAATGCCCGTAGGCACTTTAACATCCTAACATTTTACCATCAGTAATTTGTTTGTAGATAATGACAGAGGTCACTATTAGGCAATAAATGTATTTGAAAAGTGTTAAAGCTGACCTTTTGCTTCACTCACATATGTTTTAAATACACTCAAGAAGGTTGATTTTGTGAGTTCATATATTAATTATTCAAATAACAGGAACCTCTAGCATGACATACAGATGCGTAAAATAAGTTGAAGAGGGTTCAGGCTTGCATCAGAGCTGCTAAACCAGAGAATGGGGCCAACCCGATACTTAACTTTGCCACATGACCACAAGTTTCCTGTCAGGCTCTCTGGTGACCGTGCACATTATTGTGCAACAGCCAGCCATGGGAGGCTGATATATTTCCCCACGACCACAATGGATGGATCCTGGAAGAGGTATCTCAGCAGCCCCATTTACTGGTTTAGCAATCCAAGCTGCCCCATTGCTGCATGCAAGAGGGAGTCTGGTCATTTTTTACCAGAATTGCTCTTTCATGCATTGACTTCGTACTATTAATTGACTACCATTGATTTTTTCACATCATGTAACTTACCACCCTGAAATGTAAGTGGCTTATCTTGTGAATCACTGTGTAATGCATTGATATTTTTTGCCATAGTCCCTATGGACAAATCAAGAAATCATATATTAGTAAATGCCTGTTCAGTAAAGTTGCAAATATGTATAGGCGTTAAACAAATGTTCCACCATGCAAAAGGTACCTTTGCATTGGTTTTATGGGAGTTTAAGAGAAACTCAATTATGGGTAAAGAAATAAGGAAATTCTAGATCAGGGGTTCCAAACCTATTTTCATCAAGTACCACTTTCCATTTTCTCAAGTACCAAATGGTAGAGATGCGCTTTTTCTAAGCATGCAAATTCTAAGCACGTGATCACCTAAAACAGTATGTGGTTTTTTACTGCCCAGTTTCAACACACTATAAAATGCAAAAGGAGTAGTGTTTTCCCCCGCACCTGATGGAATGTTGGCATGGAAAAGTATTCCATATATATTCCAAATATTAGTATTCCAAATATAGGCAGATATTTAAAAATGAGTAAATAGCATCCAATGTGGAGTAATCAGTGCATTAAAAAATGCTATGAGTTTCTCGAGTACAGTGGTGAGGGGGGGCCTTCAAGGAAGAAGAGAGGCTTTTCATGTTTTATTGAATACCCTTCAAGTATTAAAGTGGATGTCCCATGCTACCTTCCTCCCTTGCCTCTGAAGCAGGATGGGGGGGGGGCGTTTTTGTAACCCCCTCCATTTTGCCGCAGCACTAGTGGAGGGCAGTGGGACAGGGACATTTGACTGGACAACCATTTTAAAAAGGACCAAAACCCATGTAGGAACAGCACCCAACATACTCGCTCCCCCCAGGGCACCCCGCTGTGTGAACCCCCCAGCTTGCCTGAAAACTGACCTTTATTCCTGGTCCAACGGTGCACGTGCGAGCAGCGGTCGCATTCCCTACTATCCCTTTATCAGGGCGTGTGCTCGCACCATGGCCGTCGTGGGCAAGCTCCCTGTTAAAGGGTATCAGGGGATGCAGCTGCCAGCACACACGGATCCGCTCATATTAGACAAGCTCCTAGACGAAGGGGCTCGAGTGGATGCAAGCCTGCTTATTGGACAAGTGGCCAAGCATGCGCCGTAGGACTGGGACGAAGTGACTTTGTTAAGGCGACCTGAGGGGTTTCACACATCGGGGCAAGGGCTGAAACACAGGATATTCAAAATCCTGGGTTTTGGCCTAACAAACATGTACTTATGACATATTACAAAGAAGTAGTTAGAGCTTCTACAAAATATAATGAACTGTCAGCAATAAGGATACAAAGCCTAAGCTCTCTTTCTCTACTTTTGAAATGTTTGGGAGTTTACTTGTAGTGTTAAGGGAAACCCCTAGGAGCAGGGGTTCCCAACCAGTGTTATTAGTACCACTAGTGGTACTCAAGATCCTATCAGTTGGTACTCAGTTTGAATTGTTATGTTACCATTTATAAGTCACCTTAGTCTGATTTGCTCCAACTACAAAACTGTTTAAATATGTGCGCGTTTCATTCACTTTAAATTGATGGTTTCTGTGTTTTTACCTTTACCTTGTCAGGTGACTGACAACCTACATGCGTCACTCAGGTTGTACTTACAGTATGTGTGTAATTTTTGGAAAATAAAAAGTGGTACTTGATGAAAAAAGGTTGAGAACCCCTACCTTAGAGACTATAATATTACATTCAGAAAATAGTGTCATGGATCCTCTTATGGACAGTTCTATTGGACAGTATACTGTTTACAGTATTTAAAACTAGTAAATACAGAAAATATATTGTTTTTTTACTTACTAAAACAGGATTTGCTATGCAGCATGTGGAAGTACAAGCCACACAAGTGGTCTTCAAAATTACTGAGTCCAACGTCACATGTACAAGGGGTTTGGAGCTTTGTTCCCAGAGTGCCAATGTAAGCTGCTCGGCAGTCATCACTAGCAGAACAAATCAGGTCCCTTTTCATTAAGCCAAGCAAGCAGTCCTTATCATTATGGCATCTGCTGGCATGTTCCCAACATTTTTTTAGATAGACTTCATATCGTTGACTGTAGAAAAATAACTATTTATATTTAAATATGTAATATCCATGCTTCAGTGTAATTGTACAGCATTTCACTAGATGACATTTACATGACATTTAATTTAAGCTACATGCATGCCTATTGTGTAATAATTTAACTATTAACTTTAACTATTTAACTATTTCTGCTATCACATTGTCCCTTTACAGCTACAACATATTGCACTCTTATGGGAAGCTTTCTGTAAGGCTTTGGAATGTGTCTAGGAATATTTTTACTCATGCATCCAGCATTTTGTGAAGTCACAAATGTCAGATGTGTTTTTGGTGGGGTTGAGTTCAGGTTCAAGTCAGTGAAGTTCTTTTGTACCTTGTTTAATCAACCATATCATGGGCTGCTTTATGCACTGGGGCACAGTCATTCTGGGACAGAAAAAGTCATTTTGCTGCCTGTTCCCACGAAGTTGGAAGCCTAAAACTATCCAAAGTTTCATGGTATAATGTAGTTTGAGGCTGAGGATCCCAACATGGAAAGGTACACTAGGGTTGCCAGAGGAGTCATGGATTCCCTTAGCTGTTACAAGGAGATCTTGGAGGAGAAGAAGATGGTCTCCTTCCAAACTAACCTGCAGCAGTACTTCAAGAAGGTAGAGAGGTCTGCAACAAATCCTGCAACAGATCCTGTACCCTCTACCTCAGCTGCCCCTCTTGACTCACCTGCCCCTCTTGACTCACCTGCCCCTCTTGACTCACCTGCCCCAGTATCTCCAGCACCTTCTGCAGCTTCCTCCCAATAAGTAAGCCTGTTCTTTCTTTGGAATTGTTACAGTATCTTTGTTTATTACAGTACACTGTTTATTACTGTTACAGCACTTACAGCACTTACAGTACAGTATTTCATTATTAAACGTACTATACTGCACAATATTTTACTGTACCTATGTTTATTGATAATTATGTAGGGTACTGTGTTAGGATAGGTGTTTGGATAGGCTAAGTGTTTGCAGTACTGTACTGTTATCATGGTACAGTACTGTATGAACGTATGATCCGACATACGTCGAAATTCGGTTTACGACGTTGCGTAAGAACGGATCAACATCGTAAGTCGAGGACTACCTGTATACATTTTCTGCCCAGTGTGGGCGAGTTTCTGTGGTTCCTAAATGCTTGCACTTTTCAGTAGCATCATTAACAGCTGATTATGGTATGTTGGGGTGGAAAGAAACTTTGCAGATGTTTTTATTGCCAGTCCAAGTTAGACAAAAGGAGGTTTGGCTCAACACCCACCCTTGTCTATGAAGTCCTTAGGTCTGTTTAATGGAGCAGATGCAGTATAGGGAAAATAGCTTCTGACAGCTACTGTAGCTGTGCTTGAAATTGGCTAGTGTTGCACTGTCCACTTACAGTGTAGATATCTAAAATCTTACAAAAGATGAGCAACAGTCCTATCACGCTCTTCAACTAAACTGCAACCAAATAAAATAGTATGGTATATCATCTTAGTATACTGCTCAGTTTTTACATAGCCATCATATTTACGAAATATAAACATCTCTTGTGCCACAACTCCATTCTATATATGATTAAACAAAAAAACGCAATAAAAAAATATTTTGCTTTTTATTATTACCTGCAAAATTCATTGTTTAGACAGCTATCGACCACATGAGGACATGAAAATAATGGCATATCAGCTGGAGCTGTGCATGGCCTGCTGTGCAGTGTATCTTTAGCATGTTCACAATTTTCATGTGACTGTTCACAATCACAAAAAGCCAACATTTGAGAAATATTGAAAGGCATAGATTCATATGATAACTGTATTATTTTCTGACAACTCTTCAAGTTACATTCATTTTCATTAACAGTGCAAGCCTTCATACGTGCAGCCAAGAGACTATTGCATATAGGATCCGCAATGCAAAGTTTGGCAACTTCTAAGCAAGACATTCCTATGTATTCTGAAAAAAAAGAAAAAAAAGACCTAGATATTAGGGGTGGCCTAATGGAATAAGCATTGGACCCTTACGAGAGAGACAAGGGCTTAAATCAGAATGTTAATAAATAAAAAATTATCTTCCATATATATTTGAGTTTCCACAATGATCACATCAATAACTGACAGAAAATGAATGAACCGAATATCAACTAATGAAAATCAAAATATTGCTCTTGAATTTGGTTCGACATCAAAATATAATGAAACTGGCCTGGACAAAAATGATGGAAAAGATTGAAAATAATAATATTGACATGTTCATTTAAGGAGTGTCCTGCATTAGAGGCACCCTCAAACTTGTATTCCATCTGTCTTCCTATTTACAGGGTGAAAATTAGTCAATGTGCTGTTTGGTATTATGGTGTGCATCACATTGAACATAGACCAAAGACAGCTAAGAGAGTTGTTGAAAGAGATAACAATGAAAATTACAGATAAACATGTAAAAAGTAAAGCTTCCTGACCATCTCCAAATAGCTTGATGTTACTGTTACTACAGGTGCACATATTATTTAGAAGTTTAAGGTTTATGAGTTTGTCAACCTCCCTGGAGGTGGCTATCAGAGAAACGTGATGACAAATTGGATAAACCGAATGGTAACCAAAGAGCATTGAACACATTCTAAAAGTGGACCAGAAGATGACCAAGGAGGAAACTATCGTCGAAAGAAAATCATAAAAAAGCGACAGTTTCAGTCTTGGTTTTTCGATGTTTGACCTGGTCTTATTTATGGTAAACCTAAGACGCTATGGCTCTGTACTATTCTTGTGCTGTTTCTTACTGTCTCTTTGTTTATAAAAGTCTATACAAAATTCAATAAAGATATATTGCAAAAAAAAAAAAAAAAAAAGCGACAGTTTGCCAAAGACTGCTGAAATCTGCTCATTGTACCTTGCTCAGGCATACAAGGCATTCTAGAGTGAAATATGCTGCCTAGTGTCAGAAAGCTTAGTCTCAGTCACAGGTCCTGGGTCCTCCAAAAGGATAATGATACAAAAACCCACAGTCTAAAACATTTAAGAATGATCAAAAGCAGAGCATTGGACTAATCTGCAGTGTCCTTAAATGAGCCCTTATCTAAATCCCTTTTGAATATCTGCGTAAGGAGCTTCAAACATAAGGTTTGGAGAATATACCCTTCAAACTTTAGACAGCTGGAGCAGTTTCCTTACCAAGGAATGGGCCAAAATATCTGTGGACAGCTGTATAAGTCTTTGAGAGTTACAGCAACTGCTTGATTGCTTCCAAATGGCTGTGCACAATAAACTAAAATAAAGTTAAGGGTACTATACCAATTCTCCTGGAAAAGCAACTCAAAATAGTTCACAAACAACAATATAAAAGAAAGACTCTTCAGTTTCTTCATTCAAGAATTCTCCCTTTGCCACCTTGAATCTAGGGGTTAACCCAGGACCTAAATCAACCCAAAATTTCATTGAAGCACTTATGGGTCACTGAGGGTTAAGTCAAGAGATACTACCTTAAGATAATAAAGCGAGGAGATAAAAAAAAACACAACATGTAGAAGGGGATGGGATTGGATTGCGACTCACCATCAATTACAAGTACGCTTCCCCACCCTCTGGATTCATTGCAATGAAGGTAGTGGACAAGGCTTGACAGGCCTGCTCCATTATAGTGAATAGAGGGGGTGTGAACATACCCCTGTGACTGATGGTGGGGCATGGTCTGGCACAGAAGGGAGCAGTTAATGGATTTTGCAGTCCCGGATGGCACAGGACCATGGGCTGGACAAAAGGTAAGTACACTTTTGTTTTTTATTTTCCTACTGAATGACTTTAATAACATCATTTTCTTGTTTAATTATATGTTAATTGCATTCAAATTGTGCTGATTATGGTACACTCTACTTTGTAAAAGTAAGTTTAATTGCATATGTATTTAGGACACCCACACACACACACACACACACACACACACACAAACATACACTGTCCTTTACTGGTTGGTTTCAAATTGTTTTTAAGTGTGCTTTAACATAGTTGATTTTGTGGATTAATAATTGTGGTACCTAAAAAGGGGATTTGAGGGTTGTTCAAATGTCAGGAGAGATTTTCATCCGGTACGGTTATATAGGTTTGAATATATTTGGGTTGGTTGTGGTTTTTCAGGAGTTAAAATATTTACCTGCAATGCAATGCTTGGCCTTGCCTCACACCTGCACCAGGCATTTCTGAATGGCTGACACTGGTACCCTGTTGACCGTTAAAGTGGTCAGTGGCACACACCCTGCAAGACACTGATATGGGGGATTTTCCCTAATCAGGATAGTGGAAATCACAGGTGGTGTTTCTCTTTAAGCCATCTCTACAAATTGTTTCTATTTCTCTATGATGATTTATTTTTAAGTACTGTGTACCCAACTGTGGCACAGAAAAATACTTTACCAATATCTTTTAGCGTGCTTTTATTCCAGTCCAAAATAATCATTTGATAAGAATCTGAAAAAAAAGAAAGAAAAGTAAGATGGCTATACAGAGGAAAACTTTGCTGATTTGTTATCCATATCCTTATTATTCGTGTTTTTATATATGGTTCTTTTCCAAATAAGTGTTTGCTGCAATTCCTAGTTTCTTTGGTCTCATGTATGGGGGTTTCCCTATATAGTATTCAAAATAAGTGTTTCTGTATAATTCCTTTATGATGTACATCCTTTGCTTCATATATACAGAAACCATATAGTTTAGTCATTGGCCAGTCTTCGACTGGTACAGCTATTGCAAGTGATATCTTACTGTAGCCAGCATTCCCAGGACTGTCATTTGAAGTCCAACACCAAAGCTAAGTACAAAAAATCCTATTTAATTTACGTAAACAGAGTGTGCCAGTTTCTAATGTCACAGTATGAAATTATCACACCCTACAACAAACTGGGTCTTACTTACTTGATTCCATATCTGAATCAGTGAGATCTGTATTGTCCTCGGAATTAGTAGATAGTTGTCTTTCCTTTGCAAGTTGTAAACAGGTATTATTATACATGCTTTTCCACACTTTTAGACACTTCCTCTTGCTTGAGTTTATACAGACACAATTTCCCATCACAGTTGTTTTCAGTTTGCTCCAAGCTGTCCAACAATTTTGTACTGAATCACTGAGAGTACATTCTTGCGGATGTATACATTGACTTTTGAAGTTTTCATATAAAGAACGACAGCTACTGTCTTCTTTACACAACTGTTTTGCCTCCATGCAATCATTTACTTTTGCTGACCTGGGATTTGTTATTTTTGGATGATGACTTTTCTCAACACCAGAAATGTCCTGTTTTTTAGGTCTTATGGGAACATTTTGTACTGCAAAGAAAAAAGATAATGGTTCTTTTAAATTACACTACGCAACATTTTAATTTCAAGAGGAGCAACATGTATGTCCAGGCCAAGTCAGACTAGCTATATTAAGGTCACAGACAGCATAGCAGACATTATAAATACCCTAATTTTTCACGTTTCCAAATTGTATTTGGCAACAGATGACCTTAAAGGTGTATATTTGTTGTATATTTGTATATTTTTTGTTAGCAAATGTGTGTTTTATGGAAGCAGTTTTCACTATCTGCAATCTGTTGCTATTGGCAACGTACGTACACCAAGTTTTTACACCAAGAAGAGAGAAGTGAGTCCTGTACACACAGAACACTGCTACTATGGGCACTGCTGAGAAGAGGAAGCTTACTAACACTTAGGGCCTTATTTAAGAAGCGCTAATGCCACATAGTGTCAGGTGAATGTTGGGCGCAGTATGTGAAAGCCATATATATATGAAAGTCAAACTGTTGAGCGCCTGTAATAGCGCCATGTAGCATCACATGTATCACTAGCAGCAGCTCAGTGTAAAGCCCTGTATGTTCTGCAGCGCCATGTAGCACCTGTTGCTCAGTTGCGCTCTCCCATACACTTCAATGGTGTATATTTTGGTTGTGCAAAAGTCACATTTGGATTGTATTTTTCTGTATTTTTTCACATAAAATGAGTGTCTTGGCTTTCCTGGGCAGCAACAAAAGACTTTAGCGTTGTTCCTTGGACTTTAGGTTTAAGCTACAAAATTGTATTTTATGTTCCGCCATTGCAGTGCCAGTGCTCCAGTATGTTATTAGGGGTTAATGGGCGTCAATGGGGGTTATTTAAAAAATGATAACGCCAGGTAGTGCCACATAGCACTAACCATATTTAAGAAAGTCAATCTGGTCAGCGCCTCTCATAGCGCCATGTAGCGTCACATGTATCACTAGTGGTGGCTCAGTGTATAGCACCAGCGCTCTAGGTTCAGCAGCGCCATGTAGCACCTGTCACTCAGTAGCGCTCTCCCATACATTTCAATGGTGTTTCATTCGGTTGTGTTTTAATAGCGTGTTGCTAAAGTAAACTTTACAATTTTGTCTGAAATCATTGTGTGGCCTCTCCTGGCCAGCAACCAAACACTTTTATTGTTTTTTTATTTTTTATGCAGAATTGTATGTGCAGGTATGGCAGTGCAGTTTCATTGGAAATAAAATTAAACAATACACAGAGCTAGATATAAGTCCAATCCCCAGGTGTCTTCAACAAACTGTGTAATCCACCACCAATAGGATAAGACTCTTACCAGAAGGCTGGCATAGGAAAGGCGTGATAATTGGTCTGTGACAATCTTCATAGATAGCTTATATCAAAAGATTCCAAAATACATTCCCCAACTCAATCCAAAGCAATAGGACTCCAAATAAAATAGCTAGGTGGAGCGAGCCGTAAGCGTGAATGATTGGCCTCTTCCCCTCTATAGCTTCTCCGTCCGTCCAGTTATTTGTGTGTGCGTGTCCAGGGCCAGTGAGGGTCAGGCGGGAGGTCCTCCGGCGGGGAGATGCCGACCAGCAGCGGGACACAGCGCAGTACTGGGAGGGAGCGGAGAGGGGGCGCCACACCAAAGGTGCTATTGAGGCAGGAGGCTGTGCGGTGGCCCTGCCTTTTCCCCACAGCCACGCCCGTATTTTTAATACAGTTTCAAGGCCATAGAGTACAAATCCAATTATCAACCCTTACTGAACACTTCTTACCTGGACTGACCTTAGAGAAACTTACAGTCCTAAGTCAAATTGTAGTGCTGACAATATTTTCCCCAGTTTGTAATTGCACATGCAAAAAAGACCCGAATTTCAGTGCTTAACATACAGCATCCTTATTGAACATATCAGAAAAACACTTGTTTGTGTGGCCTGGTTCTATCATCTATGATCAACCTCTACTAGAAAGGGTTATTCTCCTATTATTCTTTTTCATTAAAAACTCATAACATACAAAGCCATTTTTCGCTGTATATACAAACACTTACATCCAATAAATAAATTTTAGTCAACTAAGTTCAAATTAGTTCTGCATTCATAACCCCCTTTTTAAAAAGATCAGAAAATACTTACCATGTCTTTGTATACATTCTTTTCCTATAATCTTTTTTATGGTGCAGTAAATATCTTCTGAGCATATACAGGCTATAAACTCTGGATTTTTCTGGGTAAAATCATAAATGGCTAAATTGCAGTCCATTGCATTTTTCAGCTGACAGTTGACACCTATATCAAAATATTTTGTTAGTAACAATGTTAGTAGTCATTATTTTTCTCCTATTAATTTCTTATTTATTTCCTACTTTGCCAGACAGATTTGTGCAGTAATTGCTAGCAAAGTTGGGGTTCGTACCGAACTTTGCGAGTTTGGGTTCCCTAACCTGAACATGGACGTCGTCCCTCTACCGCTTACTACTCCATTACTACGCCATTTTTGGGACCTCAAGTTCGGGTCCCCAGGTTCAGGTCCCCAATGACTTCAATGGGGTTCTGGTTCAGGTTTGGGTCAAGTTCGGGTACTTGAACAAAACATTTGTTCAAAGTTTGGCCTAACTTGCTGAACCCGAACATCTACCAGTTCACCCGACACTTCAACACAACTTTAGAAGTGACTGGCAAGTAGCCGAGTACTGATGTATCTACTTCCCTGCTACCCCATTCTTAAGCTTTTAACTAAAGATGAGCAATTCTTACAATATTTGGTTTGTGCAAATTTGTCTGAATAAGACAATAAATTCAGATGAATTGTCTGAAATATGGGTTGATTCAGCACTAGGTGAGAAAAGTTAACTACTTTTTAGGAGCAATAACTGCCATTCACTCTTATGGTCTACCTTGGAACTGATTCAGGACCAGATCAAAAAGTACATCCAGTTGCTGAATCACCCCCAAGTTAAACAATGTAAGTGAATGACCGTTTTCTCTCCTAAAAAGTAGTAGCGTTTTCTCACCTGGAGCTGAATTGACCCCATAGTAACAAATCATAATAATTATCAGAATCCCATAGTGACAGCTTTGTCTCAGTCTGAACATGAGATTTGTTTTGGAATGAGGTTGATTTAAAGTGGACCAACAGCCAGGGGGGATTGGCCCGGGAATCTATAAGATTCCCGGGCCGATCAGATCCCTCCCCGCGGGGCATCCAAAATCGGGATGTCCCGCGGGGTGAAACCCTCCAGGAAGCCCACAATCCTACCTTTTCCACGTTCCAGCTGTGCATGCGCGTCCGCCGCCTCCCGCGCGTCCCTCTTGCAGGGCACGCTCCCGCGCCGGCCGTTTGTGAATGGGCGGCGCGGGTGCACTCCCTGTAAGAGGGACGTGCGGTAGACGGCGGCGGACGCGCTCTGCTTGTCCGGCGCTGCCTCTCGCTTGTCTGCCGGCGGGGATTGGCTGCAGCGGTCACGTGGGAGCGGGGAGAGGTGAGTTTTCGGGGCTTCCTGGGGGGTTTCACACAGCGGGGCACCCCGATCGGGGTTCCCCACCGAAGTGGACCAAAACCCAGGATAGTCAAAATCCTGGGTGTTGGTCCATTTTAAATGGCTTAGTTAAACCATCTACATTTTTAGATTTAAAAAATTATTTTTTTAGGCACACACCCTTAGTTTAAAACCTCATTTTTTTGGTATATAAGTATATACTGTGCCTTGAAAAAGAATTTAAGCCTCTTGAACTTTTTTAATTTTGTTAACATTGCAGCCACACACTAAAATTAAAAGACATGGCCGCCCACAAAAAATACCCAGGCAAGGTAAGCACTAATTATAAAGGCAGCTAAGAGGGGTCACTCTGGAGAAGCTGCAGCTAAGCTTAGAGCTGTACAAGCATGCATGTGGAAGAAGTTGCTCTGGCCATAAGATACCTTTTTGGCCTTAATGCCAACCACTATGTTTGGAGGCAGAATCATGTTGTTTTAATGCTTTTATTCAGCAGGAACATGATGGATAAATACAGAGCAATCGTAGAGGAAAACCTGTTAGCGGTGGCCAAAGCTACAATGCAATATCTTGAATCTAAGCAAACTAATATGTTGGAATGGCCCAATCAAAGCCTTGGTTTAAATCACATTGAGAATATGTGGCATAACATGAAATTTGCTGTTCACAAACCAAAATGCTAATTGCATTTAATACATAGGAAGAACTCCGGCAATTGATTTTTTTTTTTGAACTTTGGAGGTTTTAAAGGAGAGAAACCCCGTGGCTACCATTGCTAACAGCATTTATGGGGCCCTATAGTGCATTGAACAGCTTACTGTTATAATGGACATATATTAAAGCCCAAATATCTAAAGTGCATAGTACTCATTACAATACAAATACAAATCAATACAATCCCAAACAATACAATCCCACACATCCATCAAAAAAGTTGAAACTGAATCAAACAAATCTACAATTAAGAACACAACAATAATACATGACCTGCTCATCAGGTGCAATAGCACCCCCCAATGCCCTCAATTCTCACTCAGGCATTCCATGGCAACCTACCTACCAATGCAATGATGTGTTATTTTGTTGGTTTATTTGATTCAGTTTCAACTTTTTTGATAGGTGCTTGGGATTGTATTGATTTAAATTGAGTACTATGCACTTTGGATATTTGGGCACAGGTCACTTTAATATTAGCTACATGGTACTTTAAAATGAATTACTTACACATTCAGAGGATTTTTTTTCAGTTGTAGTAATATTTTATTAATATACTTTTTAGTATTTGTTTTACATTTTCTTGAGCGTTTATGTGGGTTTATTAGCTTTCTCTTTATTTATTCATACATTTCTTTAGCATTCATACATTTCTTTAGGGAATTTTCTCTAGCTAGGTGGGATTACGTCCATCCCCCAGATTTATTTTCCATTACAGCAGAGTGCATTATCTACTTTTTGTTTTATCTCATATCATAGTTGTAACTGAATGTGTACTACTTGTATCACTGTATTGTCATCAATCTTTGTCCATTTACTATAAATCTGGGCCTTGTTTCCCCTACTTCTCTATATTTGTTTACATATACCTTAGCCCATTGCTCAGCCAACTGTTATCATGGACATTGATTTTTAGAAGTTTTCCTTAACCCCTGCAAATATTTGCATTACATCCATGCCTGATTTTAATGCAGTGCCCCCCAAGGGAAAGCTCTCAGATGCTCACTGGCTCTGAAACTTAAAATCATTTAATTAGCCTCCGTTGAGTTGGCTGCATTTAGCAGAACTAGAAGCTCAGGATCTACAGAGGGTGGATGCCACTGCATTAAAGAGGATGTAATGCAAATCCATGCATGGGCTAAGACATCATTGTACATGATAACAGGTGTGCAATGAGCTAAGGTATACTTCCAGAAATCATTGTCCGTGACAACAGTTCGCAGTGCAATGCCTTTTAGGGCCCCATAAATGCTGTAACAAAATGACAGTTTAGGGTTTTTTTCTTCTTTGAAGACCTCCATAGTTAAAAAAACAATTCACAGGGTCTGTAGTCAAAAAATTAGCCACGATTGTGTGACATTTTCAGAATAAGCTAACCGTTAAGGCAAATAGCTTTAATTTTTTATAGGATATTTTTTATGGTGGTTGACAGTGGGTTTCTTATTTGCTGGGCGGATCCCTACTGTGCTACATTTTACCAGCCAGGCACAATGTTATCATCAGCACACAGCAAAATGCAATGTGGCAGTAATCTATCCATCATGTTTTTGTGATATGTGAGTGAGCTATCCATTGCTGCAGTGCAAGGTCAGTCAGAAGAATCCATTCTTTAGCTGTCTTCCTATGCCTTCCCTCTATCTAAATGTAAAAAAAAATACTTTCAGAATGACCCTCACATTAACAAATTTCCCAACATATTACATATTTGTACATGCACCATAGCTTGCCTAGTGTACAGTAGACCACCAATGCTGACTGGCTGTTTCCTATAGCTGGAACACATTGAAAAGCTCCGGGAATATGGTTAAATAACATATGAGACCTCATTAGATTAATGGATTGCTCAAACTCACATTATTATAACTCGCCTTGGATACAAAGAACATTAGAAACACTAAATATTAACAAATCATTATGCATGAAGAATTATACTTTTTGGGTAATATATTTCCTTAGCAATTAATACATTTTTATTACCAGCAAGAGGAGAATAAATTAATAATTGGGGCTGCACATCAATAGTGTTCCCCACAGACTTACAGCTGAATAAATATTAAAAGCAAACACTAAATACTGATAAAAAGGCACTGTTGTTTGTGCTGAAGTATAAAACCAACAAAGACTGCCTGCACAATGTACATTTATATTGCAGCAAGCACTGTTATATTTCATTGGCTTTATTATCAAAGCAAATGCATCCAGTTTATAACACAGGTCAAGAACATATAAAAGAAGAGACACTTCCAGTTCTTCTTAAAGGGTAGGGCTACTTTCATAACATATTAGCTGTTTTAATAATGTAGGAAATTTAGCAACACTGACAATATATTTCCCTGACCCAGACTCCTCTTTTTCAGTTTTTATGTAATAAAAACTGTAACAACACCAATTTTTTACTAAATGAGCGTTGCACAGTGCGCAGGAAGGCACCCGATTGTGGATGCCCCATTGCGCATTAACGGCATAGAATGGGAAAAATCTTTCTCCTCAGTCCTCTAGAGATATCCAGAGATCAAATGACATTAGAAGAAGCAGACATCATATAAAGGTAAGAGAAAAAAAACACCCCTAGTTTCCCACTCAAGACTCCCCAAAAGATTGCATGAATACTCCTCTCAGCCTCCAGAAATTAATATGCAGTACATGTGCACAGAACCCCTCCAGTGAAGGAGGGAGTAACCATGTTTTTTATCTATCTATTATGGATTGTGTATTTGTTCTCAGGTATGTATGTATAGCAGTGCAATCCAGTGTATTGATTCCTTGTGGGGATTTACGGTTGGGATTTATTTATTAGTGGTGCAACACTAAAATATACGCTACCCCCTCAGTGTGCACCGATCCCCCAGCCCCCAAACTGAATATGCAAAGTGTGCACAGATCTCCTCATCAGTCTCTAGGTCCCCTTCCCCCAATTCAGAGGAAGATCCTTAGCTGCACAGAGAGTGTGAGGGGTTAAATGCAGACAAAGTGCCAGGGCAAGGTAAGGGAATAAGGGCTAAATGCAGACAGTGCCAGGGGGGAGCAAACACAAGGAGCTGAAGGCAGAGTGGGCAAGCGGGCATGCGTTTCCTTACTGGCTTAGCTCTACTGTCTTTTTGTCACAGCATCCAAGCTCTGATCCTTCTGATGGGATACAGGACAAAGGTCCTGTGGATAGGTTCTGCTAGACCTGTGGCAACTCTGCTGCCTACTCAGCCTTTAACCTTTGCCTGTGATGCGGGAACTGTAAAAGTATGCCATGTGCTGCCCGTGGCATTGACTCCCTAAGCCCAGGCTTGGGGTTTTTTAATAGCAAATACAGCTCTAGTTATACATTTAGAAAGTAAATTTTCTTGCTGTATGAGTAATGTGTCCCATCTTAAAGAAAATAGTAGTAGAATACAGTTAGTGGATTCTGGTTCACCAGTCTGCACTGCACCATTTTGAACAGGGTAAAGTGTACAATGGTACAGGACAGTGCACTGCAGTATGTGGATTTTTCACTGCACTGCTGATTAAATTCCCCAGCATAATGCGGCTAAAAGCAAGCAGACATTTTGAACTGCCTCTACATAGGCTATATACGGGTGTGTCAATAACACCCAAACGCATTACTATATACAGGGTTTAACTAAGTGTGGTGGAGGCCAAGGCAAAAAGTCCATAAGCATGTTGGCAAGTTGCTGGGAGGGGGCATGTTATAAATTATGATTGCTTGTTGCCGGCCTACCACCTGCTTTCCTGCACGACAATAGTAAAAGTCTTCTGTAACTATACATAACACTCACCTGTTATCCAGACAAGGGACAGTCAGCAGACGCCCAGTAGGACTTAAAGGGTCTATCCTACAGTTATGCTTTTCTGTGTCCCTCACTCCCAATTTGGGATGCCCTGTTGCACATTCCCTGACTGGGAAGCTCAAGACCAGGTAAACCAGCAGTCTATTGCTACCACTTCCGCATTCTCTTGCACATCGCAAATCACAATGTTGGTGACATTTGCTTACATGGGTTATCCCTGGCTTCAAGCAGACTTGAGTTGCCAGTGAGGATCCTGGTCCACAGGGATACTAATCCCTCACCCAATGCTCAGTTAAATTTAAATGTATTTGGGTTGACTACACAGTATATTGTGTTATCCTGCCCTTCCACTGTATCATCAATATTGTTGTTAAATGTGTTTGTAGTATTGTTGTTTCTTCTCATTCAGCATGTCTAGGCTAATCCCCAACATGAGTCATTAAGTGTTAGAGGGATTTGTACACTCCTACAGTTAACACTAGTTACTGTATGATGACAGCTGTTTGGAACATGGGCAGCAAGCAATCTGGTGTTTCTGTTACACTAACACAAGGAAATATAGCTTTAGCAATGTTTCAATTATATTGTGTAGTTTACAGAATTACATAAATTGTCCCCCTCCCCCCCACCTGGACACCAGACAATGGACAAGTAGTGGGTGGGCATGGTAAATAGCCAGAGCTGGTGCTGTTCCCCGCTCAGCAGACTACATTGGTTACACAGAAGTATGTTTAGTTATGATTTGCAGGGTTGTGTGGGTTTTCATTTATTCATTTTTGTTTTTCATTGGATGTCCGGTATTGGTATCACGACTGTCCTCGCTTTTGGACATTGGACACTCTTTCTTAGAAGTGTAGCACTACCTGTGTCATTTGATTTTTTTGCCATTTTCCTCTTGTGAGGTTTCACTATTATCTTTGTTTCACTGTGCTATAATTAGTGCAGTATATAGTTATAATCATTGTTGTAACAATGGGGTCTATTGTTTGTTCACCTTTCTTGCTACCAAGTACAGTATTATACATCTAGATAGGTGAGGTGTTCTTAAATGGCAATCACTGCCTTCGCCTAATTGTTTTTCATTGTAATAATCTTTAATATTATTTATGTGTAGTGGTGTCTTTTAAAAAATTAATATATATATATATATATATAAATATATATATTATTTTTTTTCTGAGGCTTTTTTTGCTTTTTTGCTAATTAATAAACCCCATCCCACACACACTACTACCAGCTCCCAGGCGCCTGTTGCTGACACACACAGGCACACAGACCTGCATACATCTTACTGACACCCAGCTGGCTGGCCTTCACTACCACGCACATACACACTCATATAACCAGTGCCCAGCCAAACACCAGCAGGCCACCATGACCACCACACGCATGTCCACCCAGCACCCAAAACCAGCGCTATGCCCTGGTGTGTGTGTGGCGGTGGTAAGATGAATGTGTCTGTATCTGGCAGCAGGAGGCTGGCTGCAGGAGGCTGGCTGCAGGAGCCTGATCAGCGGGAGCACCTGTAATTTATGTTTTTTTTTTTACATTCGATCCATTAGACACACTAACATCCCCCCCTCCCCACTTTTTTGGGGGGGAAAAGTGTGTTGTGTAGAGCGAAAAACACGGTATTTTCCATATCCACCTCTTTCACCACCATCTTTTGTATCCCAGATAGCTACTTACATTACGAGAAACCTTGCTACTTCTGGCAGATTTTCTGTCGATGGGTGTCTCTTCCTGTGCTGTGAACTCCACTGTAATGAAACCCATCGAAACGCAACCATCTAATCTTGTTGTTGCATACATTTAAATGATGCTGTCTTACATTTACATAATACACCTGCCTCAGGGCTCTAGCCCCTCTCACATCAAGCTGGGCTATTAAATGGAATTCCTTAAGTGCTAGGAGATAGGTCTGAGGGTATATTTTGTTTAAATGTTGATGCATGCTTTGTGTTAAGTAGCCCAATTCAAACTTTGGGTCAAATTATAAAAAAATATATATATACATAATTACATATATACCTTTTATGTGTTTTTCTTTTTTGCACTATGCATTTTGTGAAAAATATGTAATATCAGCAACTTTACAAAACTGCTAAATTAATAAAATTTCAGTTTCTCTGATTACCTAAAAATTCACACTTTTCTTGTGTCGTATTCCAGAGTCCTTTACAACCGTCCTTCGACATTTCACATTTATCTCTAAGGTTCTTGCAGTGTAAAGCTTGACATATGGACAAGCTTAAGAGAACCAAACAGAGGGCTGAAAATAATAGCAGAGTTGACGAGTAGAGTTATCCATTTAATTTAGTTTTACTGTTAGGCATTATCTTAAAATTCATATATAAAAGTAATACACACTTTAACCCCTAGTAATGAGTGATGAACATGTAAGTTACTTTCACAACACTTTACTCTTCTATTAATGAGTGGATTTAAAAGCTAAAATCATAACTAATTTTGAAACTGTAATCTCTAATAAATCAAAAAAGTAAGTAAGTATGGCTGGTTAAAGAATGAAGACCAAAGCAAAACAGTTGAAGGCAACAGTGACAAAACATTTCTTATATTTTAATAGGATTATTGTTATTAGACTATATCTGATTCAAATTAACTGCATGGTATTAGCTTAAAGTGTTAGAATGATAAATGCATTGACACTTTTACTAATGCAAAAAATAAATAAATTAGTAAATACATTTAACACAATTTTTGTGTTTGCTGTCACATAGTTTTATATCATTGCAAACATTCTCTTTTGCTTTGTAGCGCTTATCATTTTATATATTTGGTTGTAAAAAAGCTTTGTTCCTGACCTATTTACATAGCTTAAAGTATTAGCGGGAGATGTACTAAATATGCTTGTTCATTACAGCTTTATCAGGTAAAGACAACAGTAGGCACTCGGCAGCGCAAAGAGCACCTGTTCATGTACGCTTCACTGTTTTCCTAAGGCACCAAAACAAACAGACATCACACAATAAATGGGAACTATAGGTGATTTTAAAAAGAAAGACATACACATCACTTATGTAAACAGGTAAATGAAAAGGGTATTGCCACACCAAATAGAACGCTAACTTTTTTAATACTAGTATTTTCAATGCTTTTTCTCTTGATTTCAGTTTGCATGCACCAATTCATAAAACTTGATGAAATTAATATAGCCCCAAAAACTAAATCCCAAAGCAAAATAAACATGATAAAAGTAGTATAGCCTGCTTACCTGGGGAGCAGATGAGCTTCATCTCAGTTTGAATTGTAGCCAGTGTGACTAGAGAAGTGCATCTGTCTAATGGTTTTGAGCAAATAAGGAGAGATAGGATTTCAGCACTGGTCTTACAGAACAGCTCCAGCCCACAGGACCTTTAACTATTTGCCTGTCAATAGTCACGCTCTCTCTCTCTCTCTCTCTGAACATCTGAATTGCCTTTGATCACTTTATTAACTGTGCATTGTTAATATATATCTCATTGGAGATCATCAGGTAGCTTTTTATTTTGAATTGTATTTGAATGTTTTAGGTGTTTGCAGAGTTAGTCGATATAGTAAATGAGCCCAGTAAAAATCTGTCTTTTGTCATGTATGCTTTAACCATACTAGTGAATGACTGATTTTTGAAGCACTATCTCATTCTCTGATACGTATGGACAGTTAATCAATAAACACTGAGAATTTTCATAAGGAAATAAGAAGCCTGTCTTGTTTGTACATAAGTATGCTAGTTATTCTGTTGGTTTTGGTGTATGTTTAGTATACATGGGCTTAATGGGAGTTAATAAAACAGCAGTGATAATCTAGAAAGACACCTATATCTATAGTTATATTTGTCACTGGACACCTGAGTGTAGCAGATTACAGAGCAACAGTCTAGACACTATTTGTCAATAGCATCTGTTCTAGGCAATGGCACTTACCAAGGTTGCACCCTGAAAGTTTATGTAAAATCACAAGGGGCAGTGCAGTACATTAAAGGCGCAGAAGAGAGAAAGAGAAGGGCCTAGCCTTTCAATCCACTGTCCCCTTCCCCTGTGGCTATGCTGTCCACTTAGCCTGCCTCAAAGACAAGGTGTGCCCAGAACCTTAAAGAGTCTTGAGATGGAGGGCAGCAGTGTTGCATCAGCACCATCAGTAATGAGTTTGTAATGAGTGATTAACAGTATTTATATCTGTAACACCTACACAGTCTGCAGCACAGTTTAGAGAACATAAGAACTTAAGGGTTACATAAGAAAACAATTGGTGTGGGGTCCCCCTTCCCGGGGCAGGAACCCCACACTTTTAAGGGTTAAAACAATTAAAAATTAAACAAGAAATGGCGTTGGGTCCCCGCTACCCAGCATAACCAGCCCGGGGGCCAGCTTTGCAGGACATGTAGGACAAACTGCAGGGGTCAGCCTTAGTGGCACCCCCCGCCCTGCAGACTACAAGCCCGTGTAGCCGTCACAGCCCTCTGCATTGGGAAGGCAGGTAATGGGGGGCCAAGGGTTAGTGGCAAGTCACCCGCAAGCCACAGGTGACTTGCCAGACTCCCAGCCTTGTGAACTGGTATAGGGGTCTCATAGATGCCTTAATAGATCACAAAGGGTTAACTGTAAAAAAAAAAAAAAAAAAAAAAGATATGCACACATTAGAAAAAAATATTTTATTTTTTTATACTTACCTCAGATCAATCCATCCCCAAGCACTGCACCCCACACTGATCACTCCGGCTTCTGCTGTCCTGTTGCTGCTTGAAACCTTTTATACCTGAGTGATGGGACACAAAGGGTTAAATTTAAAAAAATACATAGGGTCCACCTTACATGGGGCATTTTTGGGGGGATTTTTAAAGGTTAAAAATCCCCACAAATGGCATGCGCCCCCTACTCAGCATAACCAGCCTGCTAGCTGCAGGGGACTTGACAGACCCCCTAGCCATGTGAACTGGTATAGTCACAAGGTGGGAGGGATCGCGGGCGCAGGTGAGTAAATGTTATTTTTTTTCTTTTACTTACAGATGTCAGCAGAGGGGGCCTCTTTTGGGCCCTCTCCTGAAGCGAGAAGAGCCCCAGAGGGAGATCAGATGCCACCCAGGTGAAGAGAATACCCGTCCGGCTGAAACAAAATGACGGTTCATGCATCTGCAGGCCAGTGCTGTTGGACTTCCTGTTACTGTGCATTGTCAGTTATGTCAGTTGAGTCCAGGCAGCAGCTACCTTTCTTTTCCAACTTTGCCAGGATGTTGGTCCGGTTTAACGGTAGGAGAAGCAAACCTGTAGGGGCTACGGGCTTGGCATTTAAAGAGTTAATGTACTAGTAGCAGACACGTGCTGCAATGAGTAGAGCAATATTTTATTTATTGTTGAGACAGCCATAGATCACACTTCAACAGGCTTAAATAGAAATGGAAATCTTATGTACATAACTTACTAGCATTGGGTTGTGGGTTCAACCTTCAAATATAGATTTGATTAATAAATTAATGATTATTTTATATAAAATATGAACAACAATATACTACCAACAGTTTCAAGAGACAAGACAAACAAAAACAATTATGCAACTTTCGTCTTTAAACAGATATTAACACTTATTGCTGCTAAAACAAGCATTACAGAAACATTGCAATCAGAGAAAGACATTTTGAAAATATAAATCACTAACATTCTCTGTGTCTAGGCTTTCTCTACCCTTGCAATGCCTCTTTTCATGATGTTTAATTGAATGTTAGCCAGTGAAGAATTACTTCATCATTAATCCAATTGTTTGCTACTAGGAAGTTTATGCTAGAGGCACTAATAGGCATTATCAATTGGTGTAAACAGATATTAGCAGTGGTAATTAAATTAGGTGTGCAACAACCTCACAACACAATTCAATTCTGCAGTATGATTGATGCATTACAAAATGAACATTTAATAGAGATGTGTGGTTATTTTTTCATGCTATTTCCTATTTAAACAATATATTGTTTATTGAAAACAAACAAATTGCTTTCAGATTCTCAAATTGTATGAATGTGCTACTGATACTTTGGAGTAATTATAGCAAAATAAATCAGATAAACATGTTAATTTGGCTGCCCGATATTATCTAACTAAAGGTATCTATCAGATATTTCCAAGACTAGCTATTGTTCCTTTTTCAAAATACAGTAACTGCTACAAGCCAGGTGCAGACTATAATTTACAAATACCCCAACATAAGCATTGATCTCGATATGAATCCTATTAACCCTAACCAAAAACAAAAATGGAAATAGTCATTTAAAGGTAAGCAAGAAACATTTTTATTTTTTTGTTTTTTGCCTACCTTGTATGCCACTTTGACTTTCAAATAACTATTAAACAATATTAAATGGTTAACTTTCACATGAAGCATTACCTTGTAAACAATAGTGAAACTACCCTCAACACGCAATCCAAATCCAAACATTTATGAGGTTTTGACACTTCACTAAACCAATGTATATTTCTTTTGCACCAGGGGGACCTTCAATCCCCCCCCCCCAAGGCTCTTCCGTGGCGAGGAGAGGGGCGGAAAGGGACGCTCCTCTGTATATACAGAGTGCTGTTTCAGCAGTCACCGCTGCTAACCCTGCCTTTTGTGGGTGGGGTCCATGATGTCTCCCCGTGACATCACCCTGCTCCCGGCGGTGAGCTGTCAGATGCCGGGGGTGATCACTGGACGGAGGTTTAAGGGGTAGGGGCTATTAATCTCTTCCTCCCTAGCCCCTCTCCAGCTATCACCCCTGGCACCTGGGACATGACTGGGGGACACAGGATCAGAGGTGAGTGTTAAAAAAAATAAATAAATAAAAGTCATTTTCTCTTATGTATGGTACCTTTTTTCAGTTAACCCTGTAACCCGAACTGTACCAGTTCACTGTAACCCATTTACAGTGAACTGGTAAGGGTTCCATGAGACCCCTATACAAGTTTAATAGGCTTGGGGCTGGCAAGTCACCTGCAGCTAGCAGATGAATTGACATTAACCCACAGCCCCCCAATATCTGCCTTCCGCAAAGCCCAGGAGAGGGCAGAAGAGCCCAGGGCCACAGAGGCTTTCCAGGCTTGTAGCCTGCGGGGTAGGGGGCCACAAAAGCTGGCCCTTGTGCCCTGTTCTACAAGCTCTGCATAGCTGGTTATGCTTGGTAGGGGGGAACCCACATCAATTTTGGGGGGTTTTAAGGATTTTTAACCCTTAAAAATCCAAAAAATGGTGTCCCCCTAGGAGGGGGTATCCTATGTAATTTTTTTTGTTAACCCTTTATGTCCTGTTGCCCACCGGGTATGAAAGACTTCCAGCAGCAGCAGGAGAGCAGAAACCAAAATAAGACACCTGGTGTATTAAAAAAAAATATATTTGTTCTCCCTCTGTTTGTTTTTTACACTAAACCATTTGTGAACTGGTAAGGGGTTCATTAGACCCCTATACCAGTTCACAAGGCTTGGGGCTGGCAAGGCACTGTCTATGTGTTTGCACCTAATCTAACCCTACCCTTCCTCTCCCACGTCAAGAGTCCCTCCAAGTGGCACCTTTATATGGCTGCCTGGGAGAGTGGTTAATGGTACTGGAAAAAACTTCCTACCTGGTTAACTTATTACATTCTCCTACCTGTAAATTTCCCTACCCATGTACTACCAATTAATATAGCATATACAGTCTCCATGCCAAAACACATTTCTTGTATGTATGCAATGTATATACAATATCAATACATCTAAATATGAATCTGACAACCTACATTTCACTTAAGACATCTTTAGGGCAGGAATTAGTAGGGTATCCATAGTATAGGTAGTGTGTATTGAGGTAGTCAACTTGAGGGATATGCATCCCCATATGAAGTCAACTGCATTAGGATATGGGGAAAACCTTTAGGGTAGATCCTCCAGGTCTTTAGGTTCCCAAATAAAACCCCATTTGTAATTTTCCATGCCATAACTTGTTGGTGCCTCCATGATGTTACACCCAGTGATGTGTTTTGTGGTGCAGAGAGATACAGACTTCGTAAACGTGTGAACAGCTGGTGAGCTGGAAGATTGGATGTAGTATCACTGGCTCTACAGTCATGCTAACACTGTGGGGGGGATGGTCTATACATGTTTATGCTGAGGTTGGCATCCCAATGAACATCCTGTAATAGAAATAATGATGTTTACTGAATTTTCAGTGGGTAGAAGAACTAGGATATCTACATTTGTTTACTTTTACAGTAATATGAGTTTTACTAAGAAACAGTTAGAACAGTAATAGTTAATTTAAAAAGATTGTGCCTAGACCCTTTCTAGAAAGGTCTGGATATTGACTAGCCATATGAGCCTTATGTTAATGTATATACAAAATTGCAGACGAGTGAAAGAGGAAGCGGACCAGACAGCCACCAGAAGCTCTTTCATAGATGTTCCCGTCACACCTCTGTGGCCAAAGTATGGGGTGCTCCCATTTAATTCAATAAGTGCCCCTGTAGACAGAAGTTCCAGGTGTATGGAAGCACCCTCTGAATGTATTGGGAATACTAAGGTACTTCCAAAAATATAATAAAACACAGAGCTCAATAAGTGATTAATTAGGTGAAAAATGTCCCAGTTAGAAACATATGTGGTATCCACCGTTGTGTGCCCGTCACCAGTTTCACAAAGCGCTTACCAGATAAGGGTTTAATTTTTGCAATAAAATAGGTGCAAGACACCTCCAGTATCCAAATTCAAGAACTCCAAAGGATTGGATAATAAATGCTCAACATGGGGGAAATCCAGTTAGAAACGACTTCAGCTCTCCTTTAGTGTAAGTTGTGGTTCAAAATGCAAACTTCAATACCACAATTCCTCATGGCCAAAGATGTTACTCCAATCCCGTGCAAAGGAATGAGAGAAAGATGAAAAAAACTAGTGCAACATTGCTAGATAAGAAACAAACCAATTTAATACCAGCAGAAATGCACTCACAGACAAACAGAGTAAATCAGCGTATAAAAGGTTAAAACCGCGAACAGCTCTCACCGCTCCCGGATTATAGAACTTGCAAGTATCATAGAATGCCTCCGGTCATCTAGGAAGCCCGAGCCTCCAACGCGTTTCGTCGCTCGTAGGCGACTTTAACTAGGATGCTCGGCGCCGCGGCAGAACCGGTATTTATACCGGCATCTCCTGAAAACGAGGGCAGATAGCCCCGCCCACCTCGGTGACGCAATACGCGTCAACCCATTGCATATTCATACAACGGGGCGGTGTAGTGAAATACAACAACGCCCAAAGGCAAGCTCAACTAGTACGTCACTTTCTAGCCACCAATACATGGATACATAATCAAAAGCAAACGGCGGCTAACTAAATCTATACAGCCTTAGTAGCAAGTCCTTTAGAAGCGGCCTAAAAGGGAACAAACTATTATTCTAGTAATACAATAGGGAAAAGACCAAAATATTGTAAAGCTCTAATCTTACACCGCCCTGTTGTATGAATATGCAATGGGTTGACGCGTATTGCGTCACCGAGGTGGGCGGGGCTATCTGCCCTCGTTTTCAGGAGATGCCGGTATAAATACCGGTTCTGCCGCGGCGCCGAGCATCCTAGTTAAAGTCGCCTACGAGCGACGAAACGCGTTGGAGGCTCGGGCTTCCTAGATGACCGGAGGCATTCTATGATACTTGCAAGTTCTATAATCCGGGAGCGGTGAGAGCTGTTCGCGGTTTTAACCTTTTATACGCTGATTTACTCTGTTTGTCTGTGAGTGCATTTCTGCTGGTATTAAATTGGTTTGTTTCTTATCTAGCAATGTTGCACTAGTTTTTTTCTTCTTTCTCTCATTCCTTTGCACGGAATTGGAGTAACATCTTTGGCCATGAGGAATTGTGGTATTGAAGTTTGCATTTTGAACCACAACTTACACTAAAGGAGAGCTGAAGTCGTTTCTAACTGGATTTCCCCCATGTTGAGCATTTATTATCCAATCCTTTGGAGTTCTTGAATTTGGATACTGGAGGTGTCTTGCACCTATTTTATTGCAAAAATTAAACCCTTATCTGGTAAGCGCTTTGTGAAACTGGTGACGGGCACACAACGGTGGATACCACATATGTTTCTAACTGGGACATTTTTCACCTAATTAATCACTTATTGAGCTCTGTGTTTTATTATATTTTTGGATGTATTTTGGACTTTATTTGGACTTGAGTCACACACGTTGAGCTTTTCTGTTTACGGTTTATGATTTAGCGCGGTATTTGTTAAACATTTTTTGTTTATTTCTTTAATACTAAGGTACTGTTTTTTTTTTTTTTTAAGTGAGAACTGCATAAGATTGGAATACTACGGGATGATTCCATATAATGCACACACTTCTATTTTACAAGTTTACTTTCCCCCATTTTCCCATTATTTGATTTCTGCACATTAGTTGATTTCTGCAATATAAACTAAACTCCGGTAAATTCCTATATATATTCCTAAAAGTAAAACATTTAAAAGCTATACTTGGACAACAAGACTATACCCAAACCTGAGTCTGAAACAACCGATTTTCTAGTGTACACTTATCAAGCACTGCCATTTCCCAGGATCCATAATCAAAGCTGCTTACCCACATGCCAATGAATGTCACTGCTGCTTTAGCTTCCTATGAAGTATTAACATGATGGATGATAGGAGTAAAAAAGTCCTGCAGTGGTTTGGGTACATGTATTTTGCAGCCCTTGTATTGTTTTGATGTCAAGTTACATTATTTGCAATACCTTTAAATAATTATATGGGGGATGTAGGCTGGGTTGCAGTGCAGATGAAGTGATCTGGGGTTTTGGCTGAGTTCCAGATAAAGTAGTCTGGGGGATCAGGTGACAGTAAAGACGATGTGATTTTTTTTTTTGGGGGGGGGGGTGTTGGGCTCTGCTCATGCTCTGTGAAGTTTATATGCAGTACAGATGTCCACTGCTAACTTTCTGCTTGCAGATCAGGCACTGTGCCAGGTTTTGTTCCTTTGGGAAGGTACAAAAGAATTGCCACATGACAGAATACCATACAGAGCTAGCCTTTCCACTGCCAGACTTAGCTTCTTCTCTGGCAGACTTTTTTCTGGAGTCTGCGAAAGAAGCATCAGTGTCCCCGTCACCAGCTCCTGAGTGGACCATACTAGCAGACCTAACCCTGTGTTGTTTTGCAGATGATCTGGCCCGACCTTGGCTTAACTGAACTGCCAGTGCAAGAAGTACCCTCCTGCTCTGATGACATTCCTTCCTTGTTGCCTGGTTCCCAGGTCCTGTCCAAAACTACTTCATATTCCTCCTCCTGATCCCTGCCACTTCCCTGTTCTGATTTTTCATCATGGTCTACTTGACAATGCTACAACACAACCAACACACCACAACCACCTTCATAACTGCCAGTATGTCCATGCCTACCACCACCCTCACTGCCACAGCTATGCATCTCGGACACTGCTTTCACTACCACCACCTCCGCTACACACTCCAAAGGCTGACTGTCATCAAATTCTTCCATAGAAACTGGGCTGCTGAGAAAAGCTGGCGCTCCACTAGAAGGGGGCAGTAAAGAGACAGATTAATGGAAGAGAAAGGCTTCTTTTACTGTGACGTGTAGCTGTAGTGGAGGAAGAATCCACTGAGTCTCAAAGTTATTGCGTCAGAGTCTTCCTCCTCCTGAGATGAGCAAGAGCGAGTCAGCAAGTCCACAATGGATGCATTGTCCAAAATAACACGCCCACTGGAGGAAATGGACCACTCTGGCTTGCTGATGCTGCTACTACTACCGCATACATTGCTACTACTAGCAGTGCTGGGCCTGGGCAAATGGGTGCTGCCACTACTATTGTTGGGCCTGGGCAAAAGGCTGGTATTACTTTTACTGGGCCTGAGCACTTGGTTGCTAACCACAGTGTTGGTATTGGCATCAGCATCCTTATCCTTAGTGTCAGAAGGAATTGCAGGGATCTCTTTTCCTCTACCCCATCCTTTCCTACCCCTTCCTTTCCCAGACATTTCACTTAGTATTTTTTTTTTAAATATTCAGAGTAGCGCACACAACAAAATGACACACTTGAACAACCCAGCTAAAACAGCCCTAAAATATCGCTTGGCTGGTGAAAAATATATATATTTTTAAATTGTACTAAACACTGAGGTACCGTGGACTCCAAGTTAGAGAGAGACAGTGCGTGCACACTTAGAGCTGTCCCCCCCCCCCAAAAAAAAAAATCCTTGGCAGGTGACAAAGATTGATTTTTTTAACTATATTAAACACTGAGGCACAATGTAGTGACAGGGGCCAGCTAAACCAGGGAGATGTGGCCAAAAAAGAAAAACCCCTCACTGAAGTTTACAGGGGGGACTACAGAGGCAGTGTGGCATTTCCCCATCCCATTCCCCATAAGCAGTGTAGCATTCCCCCCTCCCATTCCCCATAGGCGGTGTGGCATGCTGCTGGCCAGGCTGTCACAGCCACTGGAAGGCCAGAAGGTGGAGGAGCGTTGGGCGGAAAAGGTAAAGGTATCTCTAAAACTGTCACCAGGCGCACCCTATATTATGTGTAGGTGCCCAAGGGAAAAATATGCATTCCCATTCTCTAAAAAACTGTAGAGTATTATGATCTTCTTTTAAGCAGTCTCATAGGCAGCTAATCAATGACTACATGGGCCTACTGTTTTACCTCTGCCTAGGCCTGTCTTTGTTTTCCCTATTCTCAGAATTTGATTACCAAGATTATGGCCCTGATTCATTAAAGGTCGAATTCAAATTTTCATTTGTTTTTTTGAGAAAAACTGCGATTTTGCGAGCTAAAATTCCACGTGCAATTCATCAACTTAAAATAGTGTTGTTTTCCGATTAGTGCAAATTTATTTCGAGTGTTATCAAGTGGATGCGAAAATTTTTCATTAGTCGAATTTAATTAGTGTAGATTTTGCGATCGCAAAATATTTCGGGCGATTCAGCTGTCATTGATTACCTGCACACATGCTTTAAATTGTGGTGTTTCACACAAGTTTTTTTAGGTTGCTCACAGGAGGAGAGAACTCTGTTGTGGAGGACAAAACTGTCTTGCTGTTGGACCATGGAGCCTTTTTATTCTGTTTGCATTCAGTTTGAGCATCTGGATGGTGATTCAGAGGAAAAGGCACAGATTGCCTGTTCCTAGGGTGTTTCGACCGCGGTTAGATATTGATAATTTATCTGACCGTGCACTGTTTGAACTCACCAGATTGAATCGGACAGGTTTGCACGACTTATATATGCGGCTGCACCCCTGTTTGACGCCTTTCATGCAGATTTAGGATACCCTCTGTCTGAAACCTTCTGGCCCTATACACTGTGATCCGCAGTAAGCAGACAATGGCAAGGAAAGGTTTGTGCCATCAACTTTCAAGTGGACCAAAAGCCATTTGTGCCTTGCAACCTTTATCACTGGGCTATCCTGATTGTGAGTGCACCGCTGTGTGAAAGCTCAGGATCATGTCAGCAATCCTCTGGAGCATGCATGGGCTGATGCATGCTCCTGCACCAGGCCCATCTGAATGGCTAGTATTGGAATGCATGGAAGTAGGCAGCAAAAGGTGCCAGCAATCCATTCACTCTGAATAGATTGGCGGGTATAATTATACACTGCAATGTATTCTAATTGTCTTGAAGCTGTGCATGTGCTGTGGGAGCATGGTGTGAAATATGAGCAGTCAGTGAGGTGGGTATACTGGTAATTCAAGGGAATGCACACAATGGGACATGCCAAGTTGGTCTTTAAAAGTCCAAGGCCAGTTGATGAGGTTTTTGGTCCACTTGAATATAGGGTATGCAGCTTCACAGCAAGTTATACTGACAATTTGGAAGGCCACCAATGTCAGCTATGTTTGTCAGGCATTTGTGAGAGAGGGGGGTGAGACAGGCAACCCAACCAACCAGCCAAAGCAGTGGACACACACACTGTCAGCAGCAGGAGCAGCGCAGGGGGGGGGGGCAATATGCCACCTCATAAACATACTTGCCTGCTGATGCAGGCGGTGGTGCATTTCATCGTCGCATTGCTCGCCTCCCTGCTGACAATTTCCCCTATTTACCACACTGTATGTGAAGGTCTTTCCCCACCAGATGCGGGGGAGGGCAGCTCAGTTTCACATAAACTGGAGGGCTCACAGTACATCTATGCATGTATTTGTAGCAGAGAAGCGCTTCTCCTCTCACGTGACCACTGGTTACACTAAAACATCTGGGAGATGCATGCCGAGAAAAGCTGTTCTTCTGAATACGGTCTTCCTCAGGTGTCCGTGGGCACTCCCTCTTCCTAGGGTCTGTGCAACCCGTGCTGCTTAAAGGGAACACTGCTCTCTTGAACACTCTCCTCCACCCAAACACTTTTTCTGTCTGTGTTTAACCCCTTGTGCCCTCTCCCTACTGCAAACTCAAGGGGCTTGATTCATCTGCATTTAAATCTCTGACCTCCCCTCTCGCCCAATTAGGGCACTTGGAAAAAATTTGCCTAGTCCCAGCTCAACATCAAAAACAGTCCTGCTAGCAGAGCGCAAAGGCTATGTGGCAACCAAAACTTTACTTACAAAATTCTGAAAGGAATAGGTTAACAATATCAGGTGCACCCATGGCATCGAGTGTATAAGATGCCAAACTGTGTACTACAGCCAGCTGCATCAACTGCAGCATGCACACCAAAACCGGTAAAGAGGGTGCAGCTCTTGACTATAACTTTGACATTCATCTACAATTACTAGAGATGAGCGAACCGGTTCGGACGAACCGGAATTCGCTCCGAATTTCAGGAAATATTCGATTCGGCATGAACCCGAATATTTTGTGGTTCGTGCCGATCGAATTTTTCCTGAAATTAAAAAAAATGCCGGCATGGTGGGAGCGGGCCGGCCGGTTCCGCTGTCAGCGGTAAAGCGCCGGCCGGCGGGCCGGTAAAGCGCAGCGGAGCGGGCCGGCCGGTTCCGCTGGTTCCGCTGACGCGCCCTCAGATGACAGCTGAGAGCGGCGCGGCCTCCACGCTCCGGACCTGCAGGTAAGTGTTTGCTTTTTTTTTAAATGCCGGCATGGTGGGAGCGGGCCGGCCGGTTCCGCTGACAGCGGAGCCGGCCGGCCCGCTCCCACCATGCCGGCAAAAATGCTTTTTTTTTTTTCTTTTTTTTTTAAATGCCGGCATGGTGGGAGCGGGCCGGCCGGTTCCGCTGACAGCGGAGCCGGCCGGCCCGCTCCCACCATGCCGGCAAAAAAGCTTTTTTTTTTTTTGTTTTTTAAATGCCGGCATGGTGGGAGCGGGCCGGCCGGCTTTACCGGCCCGCCGGCCGGCTCCGCTGTCAGCGGACTGACAGCTGACAGCGGAACCGGCCGGCCCGCTCCCACCATGCCGGCATTTTTGATGGGGAACTTCGTAAAAGTTCGATTCAGCCGAACCCGAATTTCTTTGTGAAATTCGGCGAATCGGCCGAATCGAACTTTTCAAAAGTTCGCTCATCTCTAACAATTACATCTATGCTTGTCATTCGACTCCACAGCATCTGCAAACCTGTTCTCTAGAGGCCAGCCATGCCACTTACATACAACTAGATACAAATGTTTCCTTCATCTACTGCAGAAAAATAATCCTACCACAAACTATCAATTCAACCAGGGAACCTATGTGCAAAACACATGGATAAAATGTGGCAGTTACAAATAACATCAATACAAGCATGAATTCATAGTATAAAACTAAAGAGCATTTTATTAGCTACACAAATATTAAAAGTACATTTGCATCCAAATAAAAGTGGGTCACCACAGGGGAGGCTTCAGTAGTAGACTGCTCTTTAAAAAATTCTTACAAAGACTCTTATGCTTACAGGAAAACTCGAGCCACAAACAACACATTTTTACAATTGTAAAGTCATTTTCGCACGTATTTTCGCAATGATTTGACTACACAAATTATGTTCATCTGCAATGTTGAATCACTCGTAGATTTTCAAAAATCTCCCATGCGAAAATATTTTTCAAGCGTTATTTTTTTTTTCTACCTTTAATGAATCAAGGCCTATGTAGCAGGTCAGATCAAGTTAATGGACACAGGCCCAGTGGCACCCAAGAATTTCACCGCTGTCTCCTAGTACTAGGTGTCAGATTCTAAAGACTTTCAGAATCCCTGAAGTTCCCTGGTTTTCACTAGAGCTGGATTAACAGCTTGGTTAACCAGGGGATGACAAGCATGTGAAAGGAAGCCTGTGCCTTTCGTAATCTTTACTGTAAAGTTAAAAATGGTACAATTATAATGCCAGATGTAAAGTATAGCAGTATGAATAAGATTTAGTATAAAAACTTTTACCATGCAAACAAGACTTAAATATAATCTTTGTAAAATGTCATGACTTTTCAAGAACTACAGCACAAAATGTAACTTCCAACTACTTTGCTACCAACTGCTTTATTTTAATTTTCTCAAAAGAATTGTTTTGCTGTCTGTGAAACAATGACAGTAGATGGCAGTAAAGTGTAGTTTAAATGTCAGCTGAAACCATATTGTATATTTTTACAAAAGTGCAAAGTAAAATGTAACATTTTTTAAATCCCTAGATTTAATATTTAACATCTTATTTTTTTTTTGGGTTGCCTGACATTATATGAGTGAATTTTAGCTGTTTATTCCTACATTTATCTCCACGTTAACCTTTTGAAGACCAAACATTAGGCTCGATTCAGAGGCACATTTGTCTGGACTTCCGTAGCTGTGTGTGAAAGTTTTTGTGTGTGTTTGTCATTTTTTGGGTTTTTTTCGTCCATTTTTCATTCGTACAAACGTTCGGGAAAATGCGTACATGCGCTTTCGATGAACGAAAGCAAATCGGATCATTTGCGTTAGTTCGGATCATTTTCCCAACAAAATCTGATATTTTTCGTTCATTCAGATAACTTACGTTGTTGGGATGGGCTTGCGTCTGATTCAGAGAGCTGATTGCCGAGGGACCACCACCCTATTAAGCGGTTTCATTTGCGATCCACTTACGGGACCTTTGAGGGCTCGGATTGCTATTGTTGAACATGTTTTGCGGCTATGTGGAGGAGTCTGCGCGCCTTTAGCACCAAGGCATTGCATGTATCAGCATGGCCGAGGCCATACATTGTATAGTAATGCATACCTGTATCAATACTTTTCATGTATGCCTTATAGAAGCATTTTAATGCTGACCTTAATTAGTCCTTAGCATGTAAACATTTATTTTCCCACACATCCATATAATTGCTATATTTTTTTAGACTTATGTCCTTTGTGAATTATATTTGGATTGTTGAACTTGAATCTTAATTTGTTGTAGGAGTTATTTTTTTAGTTGGTTACCTTTGCTTTGTGTAATTATTTTATATTTGGTTGCAGGAACCGCAAGATGTGCCACTCGCACAACATACAAGCAGTGTTTGGTCCAGCTATGCGATTCCTCAGTGTTCTTGCAGGGCATCCAGGGTCGTCCCATGATGCTTATATATTGCAGAGCCCCGGCTTATTTCGTCAGTTTGAGTCAGGAGAATTATCTGGTGGATGGCTCCTGGGTAAGTTTGCTCACATTCCATCAATCCATTTTCACTGTATGGCAATGAATATAGTTGATGACTTATGTCTTAACCTATGGCTGTTTTTAGCCCTTGATGACATGTTAAACAATATTGTATTTGAGTTATTGAGTGGATATCCGCTCCTGCCCTTGCTCCTGATGCCCGTTCTTTGCCTGCAGAATGCGGGCCAAGAGTTCTCTAATCGGGCCCTATGCAAAACCCAGGCCGTGGTGGCGAGGGCCTTCGGGCTTTTGAAGTCCAGATTTAGGTGTTTGGATCATGCGGGGGGGGGGGGGGGGGCACTGCAGTATGACCCCAACAAGGTTATACCAATAATTTAATTTACGTTTTTTAACAGGGACCACACGTGCCAGAGTGGCACAACTGAGTGTCAGGGTCCTTCAGTTGGTGGGCGAGATGCAGGACCTGCGCGACTCGTTGGGGACCACAGATGAAGAATAATGTTCAGTGGCCTGCCATTGCTATGTATTTAGTTTTTTATAGTTGTAAACATTTTAAATTTTCAAAATATTTTAATATTTTATATTTTATGATGGAAAAAAAAGTGTCAGTGTCATTTCATATACAAAATACATTAACAAAAACTAATGGGCCCAGAAACATTTAAAGATGAATATTCACATGACCGAGAAGTGATTTGGGTAAGTTTTAGGGGGCTAAAATGGAAGAAGAACCTAACCGCGAAGTGGTTTAGGTGAGCTTTAAGGGTCCAAAAGGGAAAAGGGAGGATAGCGCTAAGTGATTTAGCTAAACATTGTAGTAGAATTGAGGGTGGCAAATATGTAGGCGAGCACGTTAATGAGTTAAGTTTGTAGTGCGCAGGCGCTAGATCGTAAGGTTTTTCGTCTGGACGATTATTTATTGAAAAAGGGAAACTGAATCTATCGGGAAACGTAAAGGATTCGTGGGAGGAGACGATGGAAAAGGGCAAAAACAAAAGCCTACGTTGTAACAGGAGAAAATGAAACGGAATAGTCACGCTGGAAAATGACATCCTCATATTCGTACTCTGCCGTACGAACAGACGGAAACTTTACAGAAGGATTGCAATGCATGCATAGAATCGCTCGCACACTCATACGAGAGCGGGAAATTTTCAAAAATTAAAAACAGATCGGCACAAAAACGAAAGTCTTTTTTTGTCTCTCTGAATCGAGCCTATTATCGGGACCTGAACTATCTGCGTACAAATGGAAGTTCTTTTACTTTGCAAAAATGCATACTTTTGGTCATTTTAAACATTGCAACAGTTGGTATCATTAAAGTGAACCTACACTCTATCTGACCACTCTGCCACAGGGTAGGTCCTGGTTTATAGGGACAATATCTAATTTAACCAACCCCCTCCCATCATCATTGTGCCCTGCTTTAAAGAAATACAGGAGTCGCCTTTTCCTATCTGATGGTGGGCAGATAAAAGCTGCGCATCCATGTGGCAGCTGAACCTCCTCCAATAGCAGACATGTTTCGTTGCAGTATGATTTTGGCTTCCTAGGGATCTTTAACTGTAGGGGCATCCCAAATCAGTGGGGGAGAATGTTAAAAACGTATTGTTATTTTGGACTGGAGGACAGAAGCTTTAAAGGGACTCTGAATGTAAAGTGCATAAATTATCAATCAGCAGCTCACCTCCTAATTGCTGCCCCTATTCTCCCTGTCTGAACATAGCTGCTCCTGGAAGTAGAAACAAGACACATAGTAGTGCCACGTCCCCTGAATTATTTTGCCATAGACCACCAATCCTAGAATTCTCCTGGTGGTCTATAGCCCCGCCCCATTTGTCAGCTGAGCAAAACTCCACTAGTATTATACAGCCAACTTTACATTCAGTCCCCCCACGGCCATGACCCTAAATAGCATATGAATAACTACAACTAATTAGCGTTTCAATCACCATCACATCTAATTAACATTTCTAATTTGCATTTTAATTTTCCATGGCTGTCTGTGTGCTTGGGTTTGGAACAAGGCAATTGACCCTGCCCCCTCTCCCTTCATCAGGCTGTTATCAGATCATCAGACTGTGGACACTGTGGATTGGAGGTGACTCTGCTAGCCTGTAACAAATGATTGTATCCAATGTATAAGAATACATTTTAATTGCTCTGGCTGTCTGTGTGCTTAGGTAGGTTTGGAACAAGACAATAGACTCTGCACATCCTCCCTTCATCAAGCTGTCATCAGATCATCAGACTGCGGACACTGTGGATTAGAAGTGACTCAACTGATCCAATGTGTAATATTAGCAACCGGGAGAGAGGTAGTAGCACAGCCAAGGTGTTTGAAGCATAATATCAGGCTTTTCATATGGTGAACTGTAAACCTTGAGCTCTCAGCCATTTCTTCTTTAACTTAAAATGGAAAAAAGTTTAGGACAGTGCCAAATATAGCCTGACATAATGGTCTAACAATTTCCTTTCCCTGCTGTATCCCTTTAAGGTATAACTATCTAAACGAAAACAAATTGTAATTACTTTTGGTGAAGTCATTTAACTTTTCTTTTTTAAAGTACCAGAATCAATCTCCTATAGCTAATATAACAGCACCTAGCTGAGCTTCTGAGATAGCATGGAGGCGTTTCTTACATTACAGCTGCTGGCTGAGCCAAAAGTAGTGATAGCAGAGGACACTCCTGTGTATGTAAAATAAAAAAGTTAAATAATGCGATTCTGGCACCATTCCCAGCCTGAAATCACATTAATTTGCTGGCAGTTGGTGCCAAGGGCTTGGGCACTGGATACTGTGCAGATGATTTAAAAATTTAAAAAGAAGCTTCTGTTGCATATCAATGGTTGTTCGTCGCTAGATTCTCGCAGATGTGTTTCACCAAGGGCTAAGTCCCCTTATTGCAGTCAATGGAATATTATTACTTATGCAAATTGTATTTTATGTTTTATGTTATCCACTAACAGTTTAAGGGCGACCCTTTTCTGTTTAAGTATGACATGATATTTTCATAAAGATATAGCTGTGTGTTCTTTAATGCCCAGTCCCAGAACAGATATATTCATTTTAACTTTGGACTGAAGGTGGATGGGTTATAGCCTTTTTTCATTTTCATTTTATCATCTGTTAACATCACTTGAAAACGTATCTTTACCATCTGCCTGCAGTGATCTACAGGAGAATACAATAGACCAGAGGAGCGTCAGAGAACAGGTCCCACAATTTATATTGTGCTGATCATTTTCTCATCCCAGTGACCAAGGCAGTCTGGTATGGAATCTGGACACATATCCTACTGCAGGAAGGCTTAAAGTATTGTAGGCATAGTGTGTCATGTCTGTGTGACCTATTGAGGTTCATAGGATATCATAGCTGGCAATTCAGGAAGAGTTGTGGGTCACAATGTAGGAGATCTGAATGGATAATTAATATTATGGCATCTAAAATAGTAATGTGAAATCCTGGAGGAGGTGGGCAATGAGAACCACTTTTAATTATTATATATTATTTTAATTATTGCCTTATTATTGTTTTTTAATAGATAAGGGAGAGCACAGTATTGTATTGTATTCACTATATTTTCTTCTGTGCAAACTATTTTTTTACCCACTGGTGTGCATGTTTGGAGGCAACACCTATTTTGAAATACTTAGGCCCTTATTCATCAAGCGATAGCGCCAAGTAGTGTCTGACGAGCGCCAGGTAGCGGCAGCTAACGGCGACTACCGACTCAAGTACGCCCGGCGGCGCTCACAATGACGCATTTATCAAGCAAAATGAGGCTAGCGCCGGCGAGAGCGACGGCTAGCGCGGCATTCATCATGAAGCCGCCTGGACCGAACAGCGCCGCTGCAAATTCCCTCACAGCGCCAGGTATGAGCTGTCGCTCCCTGGCGATGTCCAATGCATTTCAATGGAGCAATCTATAATTATTCATAATTAATTGGTAATTTTTTTTTTTTTTTTTTTAATGGCAAAAAATCGGAGAACACTTCTGCAATGTTAGGATTTATTTTTAAGTAAAAAAAAAAAAAAAAAAAAATATGTGCAGAATTGATCTAACAGGTCTGAGATTAATGTATTCATATTACAAAATGATTCTAAAAACATGTATAATGTTACATTCAAAAAATATGGTTGTTTAGGGGTTAAAAACTAGTTAATACACATCGCGGCAAGCGCTCTGGGGTTTAAACAAGGAATGGACAGCGACAGCACATTCGGAGCGTGATTTGTTGATGAATATGAAGCTAGCCGTTCGCTCTGGCCATTCGTTGTCAGGCGCTCACATACAACGCTGGACCTGTGAAACAGCGACCCCCCAGCCCGTATTCAACATTACCGCACACCGACTGAGTCGCTGTCATCAAGCTAATGCCGGCCAAGCACAGCGAATACTGGCTGGCGCTGAAAAAATCACGCTACAGTCGCTCATCTGTCGCTACCTGGCGCTATTAATGAATCGGCCTCCCCGCATAGCCCCAGTAATTAAAGAAAACTATCACAACCAAACTTAGTTTAAAAAAAAAATAATTTTATTTAAAAACATTTTTAGATTTAAAACAGGCATTTACATATGACATATTATTCCTTCTTTCATTCATTTTGCATTGTAAAAATACATTTTTATTCATGCTGGTTTAATTGACATACATTTCTCACATTTTTAGTGAACGACAGGCAAAATAGTACATATTTAAGCAACCTGCTTTGTATGATCTCGTATTAAACCTACCTTATATAGTGCATATTTACAACTCATGTTACAAGATATTTGTGCAAAATAAAAATGTTTTTATGTTCCATATATTTAGTACTATATGTATTTTTTGCATTTCTGGTATAAATACAGAAAAAACACTTCCCGTATATTTAAAAGTGACCCTGCATGTTTTTCATAATGTTCTTTAAAGACATTGAGTAAGATATAAAAGCTGTAGGATAAAATAAAATAAAATTAGAATTTCTTAGTCAATTATTTTTCTGTGACTTTTTCAAACTATTTGTTTTTCTGTTTAAAGTGGACCAACACCCAGGGGGGATCGGCCCGGGAATGCCGATCAGATCCCTCCCCGCGGGGCATCTGAAATCGGGATGTCCCGCGGGGTGAAACCCTCCAAGAAGCCCACAATCCTACCTTTTCCATGTTCCAGCGGCGCATGCGCATCCGCCGCTGCTGCCTCCCGCACGCCCCTCTAGCAGGGCGCGCTCCCGTTTGTGAATGACCGCCGCTGGTGCGCTCCCTGTAAGAAGGATCGGGGTGCCCCACCGAAGTGGACCAAAACCCAGGATTGTCAAAATCCTGGGTGTTGGTCCACTTTAAGTACTTAAGACAGAAAGAACTTTGCAGTAATTTCCTTTGGGTTAAACATGGCTTGCTGTTTAGTAGTGAAGCACATCAGCATTTTGCACAGCATCTAAATCTATCCCAAAATATTCTGGATCATCCTTTGATCTTTTTCATTCTAAGATTTTAGCTTCGATTCAGTTAGTGTTGAAAAAATTCTCATGGTATTAAAGAATTCACTTAATGAGAAAAAAACATGAAAATGTCACTGTTAGTGATTCACCAGATAGAAAGACAATGAAAGTCAATGGCACTTTTTTACTGCTTACCGAGTTACTTACTACCGTAAGTAAAATGGTGAAATTGTTACTACATTTTACACTGTAGTAAAAAGTACCATTGACTTTAATTCTCTTCCTATCTGGTGATTCACCAACTGTGACATTCTCATGCTTTCTCATAAATTTTTTACTACCATGAGATTTTTTTTTTAACTCTTAGGCCCTTATTTATGAAGGAATAGTGACAGGTAGCGACTGGTGAGCGACCGGTAATGACGGGCACCGCCACGAGAACGCCGGCTCCCCACCACAATCACACATTTATCAAGCCGATCCTGCTTAGCGACTGAGATAGCGCCAGATAGCCACTCATTCATCATTATTCCAGCCTCAGCCCACAGCGCCAGTGTCCGACCTTGAACAGCGACAGGTATGACCTCTCGCTACCTGGCGCTCTCCAATGCATTTCAATGGAACAATCTTTAAATATTCATAATTAATTGTTATTAATGTTTTTTTTTTTTTTTTTTTTTTTTTAAATGTGAAAAATTCTGTGACCACTTCTGCCATGTTAATCTTTTTAAGGTAAAAAAAAAAAATAATAATTTCTGCAGAATTGATATTACAGGTCTGATATTATTGTATTCATATTACTAAATTCTTTCAAAACTTTTTTTTTTTTGGTTTCCAAAAATATAGTGGTTTGGGGGTTAAAAAACTACTTTTAACACATCGCCGCCAGCGCTCTGGGGTTTAAACATGCATTTCACAGCGCGAGAATTTTTTGAGCGTGATTTTTTGATGAATGTGGTGGGAGCCGGTCGCTCTGACCAGTCGCTATCATTCGCACCCATACAGCGCGGAACCTGTCAAATAGCGACTCGTCACCCCGTATTCAACATTACTGCACACCGACTCAGTCGCTATCAACAACCGAACAATGGCCAAGCACAGCAACTACTAGCGGGCACTGTGAAAATACTGCTACAGTCGCTCAACTGTCGCTACCTGCCGCTATTAATGAATCGGCCTCTTAGTAAATCTAGGCTGTTATCCTTGAACCTACTCACATCACTGTTTCCACTAACAAAAAAAAATGTAGTGGATTCACCACCACTTAGGCTCTTACTTTTTCAGGGCCAAAACGTCTAGAGATTTAAAAAGGATCCAGAAGGGCACCCACATCATATCCCTGGAACAAATGGTCCCCAAGATAATATTGAAAAAAAATGGTAAAAATTTACAATTTTCCTCTACATACACACAGAAAATAAGAATGAGATGATTCACATTGCAGCAAAGATTGCAACAACCAGATAGCAAAGATAAAATAACATGCTGTGCCTCTTCCTAAGCACAAGGCAGTGCCCCCCTGGCCATGACTAAGGCCAATATCTGGGGTTTGTGGCCAGCCTGTGGCCCTAAACCGCCTGTGGAAACATTCACAATGTCCTAGAAATGCCACTGATCTATGGTTATTTAGATATATACACATATAATGTATATCCAACACAATGATCTAACAATGCTTTAAAAAAGGCTCATATCATCGAATAGGCAATAGTGAAACTATAGTGAAAACATAAAAACTGCCAGGCAAATAAACAACTCCAGATGCATAATTACTCTAATATTTATTTAACTAATGTTAGCTTGTAAAGCAGATAACCCTAGGACCTGAAGTCTAAAAGGTTCAATTGAAACCCTTCTCTAGGGACATCTCAAATTGGGATGTTTGTTTTTCAGTGCACCACAGTGTAAACTGCTTGCCATTTGGCTGGCATTCACTAACATTATAAGCGTTTCACCACACCACCAGTCTGGAGTTCGCCAGGTGGGGTACCCTAACTTTGTTTTGAAGGTAGAGACATTTCCAAATATTACAAAATAAATATTTCTTATGGCTTGTGAGCTCCCAAAATGGGATGACTCAGAGATTCAGCCACCTAGTCCAGTGCTGAGGCAAGAGGAGGAGTAAAAAAAAAAACTCACCTGGTCCCCACAGTGCTATTTTTATGGACCGCAGTGAGGTGCACAGAGCTGCATCTTCTGCTCTACGCATACTCCCAGCCCCCAATAAAGTTAATGGCCCCAAGGGTGTGTGCACAGGGTGGGGGAGACGCGGGACTGGGATTGGGTAATACGGTAAGAAAAATTAGAGATAGACCTTATATCGCAGTGTTCAGTGGGAAAATCCTCATAACCCACATTGTTTTTAAAGGAGGACTATTACGAAAATCCAAATAAATATCCTGGATGGCGAGAAGAGGGGTCACTTATACACCCGTCAAAAATAAATATCCAACCAGGCTTGTTTCTTACTTTTTCTGGAAAGGAGATTTTACCAGGAGGGACTGGTTCTGTCCCCCCAATACAATCAAACCTGGCACCCCTGGATATTATTCCTACCAGAAGAAAACCATAAGCTTGGCAGGAGTTTTATTTAGTTCGGGTGTGCCCCCTCCTCTCATTAGACGATGTGTTTATATGGATTTTTAAAATTACACAATTTTGCGATACACTTCCTTTTACTGCACACTATCCTTATTTTGTAATTTTTTTTTCATTTTTTGTTGAAATGATATATCCGTGAAGATCCCTGCATAAATACATGACAATCAAGTGCTGTAAAAAATAACTTACAATCAAAATGTCTTTTAATGTCAATTTTAAGTTGGATTTTTATTAAATCATAGTTTTGCTAATTACTAATATATAAAGAAAATGTTATTAATTTTTATTCTGATAAATAAAATATTAAAATAGAACTTTATAAAGTAATGGCTTTGTATTTGCTTCATTATTGTATCCCTGTAAGGTCTAGAGGCTAAAATTAAAATTTTGCAAAGATGTATTCACCTTCAAAGTCTAATGAAACCTTCCTCGCCATTGTAAAGACCTAACCTTCTGGTCGCTCCACATCCATATGTCCTCGGTCATTGTGGCGGGTGGTATCCTCTGCATGGCCAGAAATTAATTGGCAGCGCAAGCTGATAATGGCTACCAGCTCTTTGTCTTCAGCCCATGGAAGCTGAAGGGAACGGGCCACCATCAGGGTGGCCAGATGCCGTCCTGTTGCAAACTATCAGGGGTCTGGAGGGGCTTACAAGGCCGAGCCCCTCAGCTGACAGTCCTGGTCCACTGGGCCAGTTAGTGATTAGCTCCCTACCTCTTGGCCAATCACACATGGCCCAAGGAGATTGATCAGCATTTGAATAAAGCATACCATGTTCCACAGATCTCTGCCTGTAATAGCTTTTACATACTGTATATAAACCTTTAACCATTTGCTCCTTGCTGGATGAGCCATACAGTCCTATAGCCCAGTGTCCCTGTGCCTTGGGGGTTCCCTTGCTTTCCTCCTTTGCGTGATATAAGTCGTGGATGCAACCATGTCCAGTGATGCGTAAGCAGTGTCCCAACAAGCGGGGGATTTCTAAAGGCAGAATCAGTGGGGGGATTGTGGGTTGTGATTGGCAGATATGAAAATGGGCATTGCATCCATTTCCTAAAACAGAAACCTTTCTGTCCAGATCAAAAGGTTACAGTCAGAATGCAAAGCTATGCATGGGTTTAGCAATACTTGGGTAAGCAACAACCCCCTGAGACAGTAACATTTGCTCAAGTGGTGTGTGTGTGGGGGAGATATTCCAAAAGTAATGTTTAAATGCTAGGACTAAAAGTATATTTACATTTAGTTCTTAACAATGAGGTTCAATACAGGCTTAAACTAAACACACACTAATCCACTCCCCATAGTAACCTTCCACTCAAAACCACCTTCAAAAGCACCAAACCAGACCAATTTACTTAGCTCCGCCTCCCTTTAACAGAACATGCTCTCAATGTGACTGCTGGCAACCAATAGGTTTGAATAAATAATGGAAGTCATGCATGGAAGTATAAACATCCTGCCAGGGAACCCTATTTGTCAACAGCAGGTACATAGTAGGCTGTCACACAGAGGAAGCTCCACAGGAGCACAGGCAAATGAGTAAATAGCCCAAACAGGAGTCCTTATTTCAGATACCAAGAGAAGGGGGATCACACAGCGGCCCTAACAGATATTTGTTTTATTAGCTACCCTGAAATGCTTACATATTTACAGCACCCCCTCCTGTTGGATGAATACAATTATTATTATACATCCCTCTATTAGTGCCATTTGCAATATGTATACATATATACATATATATATATGTATATCGCACAATTGTGTGGAGCCCCACCCCCCGATGGCTGTCATGCAGCACCGATGAGCTTAGTGAATGTATGTATAGCATGAACACAAGTGATTGCACTGCAGCTAGTTGCTAGTAGCTCGATTTGAACGTACAGGTTTAACAGGCGCTCCCTCATCCTCTGCCACATGCTATCTAGTGATGTGAAGGGAGGCATAGCTGGGCTGTTTGCTTGGAATTAGAGTGTGGGGGAGGGAAAGCCACAGCCAGAGTGTCCTTTACTCCCCTCTCATAGGGGATGAGAACCCTGGGAGATCTTCCTGCTGCTTCTCACAAAGTGTGTGCTTACATAGTTTGCTGGCTCTCTCGTGTTCATGTGAGGATGCTGAGGCTTTTTCTCGCATTGTGGCTACTAAAAATGCTGTGAGATGACAGACAGCATGCAGGGGAAAGAGGGAATGTGGGGCTTGCAGGAGAGGTGCTCAGGGCTCACTGAAGAGGTGTGTGTGGGGGTGAATAGGAAGACAGACAGTTTAGCAAGTGTGGACAGACACAGGAATGTGATGGGGGGAAAGTGCTAGAGGGGAAGGGGTGAGGGCTGGGTAAGAGGTGGCAAGTGGTACAATTGGGTTAGAACTAGCACCAAACCAGCTCCACTGATTCCATCTGTACCATACCCTGTCCTCCAACTCAACACATCTGCATCAGCCTCAAACCCCCTTCCAGGTAAGTGAAAGATTAAAGTAAAATACAGTATGTTAGCAGCCTAGTATATTATGAATAGCCCTATTTAAATTCGTTGTACCATTTCCACCCCAGACACTATGGCACTCCCCCTGCATTCGCTGTGGCCTAGGGCAATCTATACTTAGACTGGACCAATAGGCATCCGAAATCATGATTCCCAACCATGTACCCACGCAAGCCCGATTCTGAGTACCCAAAACTTAGGGTTGCCTCCCCCCATCACTAGCCCCACTATAATATAAAAAAAAACAAAATAGCTGTAGTTAAGCTTTATTCATGAGGAATAAATTTGGCCTGGAAAAGATAAGTATAACTAGCTGGGGGAGGGGATTCAGTAGAGTATTGTTAAACAGCTCTCTATGGCCCTGAAGCAATCCTTCATAAACCCTCCCCCCCCCCCATCTGCACCTGATTTGGGGGTTTCATAAAAAGTTACGTACTTGGAGCCTCATTATGGCCTGACATCACAGCGGCAGTCTGATGTTGCTATAGACAATGACTGCTGCCATTACTACAGGTGTGTTGGCTGCAGTTTTACCATCAGCCCTTATGTGTTGCCCACACACACATCAATTTGCTTCTTTCAATCCCAAACTTTGGGTCAGCTTTGATTTGGGGGGGGGGGGGGGGGGCAGATAAAATAAAATAGAAAGATGGATGATGTAATCAACCTGCCCAGGAACCCCAAATTTAGGAGATCTTAAGCTTTTCCTTATGGAGCTCTGACTGGAGATCAGGAAACAACTGCACACTGCAGTTAAGCAAGACGGTTATTGGAGACGCAGCTGCTGCAGTAGTGATCAGCTGTTTTCTGTCTCTGTTGGATGGCTTTCTATTAGGAAAAGATGAGCATTTCTTTACTGCAGGTGGTGGGTTTGTTCATATGTATGTTATATGTATATTGTTTTTATATACCATATTCTGTCATTTTAAAACAATAGTCAGGTGTGAACACACTGACTAAATTAGGGTAGAGCCACCCAGATACCACCAATTTTCAAAAGTTTATTAGGTGAGTAGGCAGCATACAAAACACAAGAAAGCGATAAAAAACAAAAAGGGGTGAGCACACCCCTCCAGGACTGTTAACAGGAATGTTAGTAATGTAACTCACACGCCACTACCAGGACCAGGCAACGTGGGGAAAGTTGTTCACAAGTTTTTTGGGATTCTGAGGGAGCTTGGGTTTGGGGCCTGTGGAGTCACTACACACCTCTTTCCAAAATGTATTACACACAGCAACTTCATCAAATCATCAGCTTCAGTAAGCAAACACACTCTAGGGGCTGGTACTATGCCATACCTCCCAAGTGTTCCTGATTTGGAGGGACTGTCCCTCTTTAAAGTCCATGTCCCCCTGCCCCTTGCTGTTCTTCTTTGTCCATCTTTGAGGTTTAATATGCAGATCTGCATCAATAAATGATTCATTTGCCTATTAAAAGTGTTTCTAGTGTTGTAACTGTTACACCCTATATCTCCTATCATCATTCAATGAGGGTGTGTGGCCTAATTTAACAAATGTCCCTTGTTCCCACCCTGAAAAGTTGGAAGATATGCTATACAACTGCAGTACCTTATATGATGGTCTTTAGTGTACTCTTCACGCTCCTCCTAGGCCCTCATGGATTTCTCTCTGAGGCATGCTGGCTTGCCTGGATATCTCACTCCTCACTTCTGTGTGTGTTAATGCTCAAAATGGTGCTTCTGTTCCCAACTCTGTCTCTCAGGCTGCTTCACTAGGCCTCCTGAGCACTGTATGTTACTCTGGTGCACTCTCCACACTGCTGTGCACACTACATGACTCCTACTGGCTATTCCAGGAAGTGGCAGAAGTATTTAACACCTCTGGTTGTGATGTCACTTCCTACAGCAGCCACTGGTGGTTAACTGTATAACCGCTGTTCTTTAATATACACAGCTAGGCTGTTTCTGTACAGGGATTTGTATTCTATTTTAAGTAATCCTGTTTTCACCCAGGCCATATTAAGATAAAGGGTGCTGATCCCGGCTACAAGTAAATGTATATAGCAAACCTGGCCAGGGGAATACAAACTATAGTGCATGAGGAATAAATTGCTAAGTGCTAAAAATCTGAGTGAGGAGGCAAAAGAAATCACACATAGGGACTAAATGCGCATGTGCTAAATACAAAAGTACAAAGGCAATCAAAATCATACATTGCCAAAACCATGGTACACAATAAAGAAATGAATTACCAGGTCTACTACACGTTAAAAAACAGATCAAAACAAACTTCCCTGGCAGAAATTGCAATCAATACAGTACACCTGAGGGGGGCGCCACCCCATAGCCACGTCATGTGCTTTCCCACACCACTGCAAGGGATGAGGGCGACTTTAGTCCCCATGTGTGATTCTTGGTGCCTCCACAATAGGCTTTCTATATTTAGCACATTAGCACATTGAGGTTGTCTTATTCGTAGTATAGTTTGTATTCCCTGGCCGAGTTTGCTATATAATTTTACTTGTAGCCGGGTGAGCACCCTTTATCTTAATAACATTTGTCTACAGTCCTGGAGGGGTGTGCTCACCCCTTTTGTTTGTCACTGTCTTGTGTTTTGTGTTTTTATGCAGTCTATTCACCTAATTAACTTTTGAAAATTGTTGGCATCTGGGTGTGCGCTCCCCAATTTTAGTCAGTGAGTTCACATCTGACTATTGTTTGATATAGTAGAAAAGGGATTAGCACCCCTTTTGTGTTATTGGCTGTGTGATTCTATTCTGTAATTATTACTATATCCCTAAAGAGGAAGTCTAATAATTTACATTGTCTCCTCTCAGCCCTTCCTGTTCCTGTGTTAAACCCGATTTGAGCATTTAAGTAAAAAAAGAAATCTCACTTGATTGTCGTAGCCCTTCTCCAATGCTATGAGTTGCAGGGGGGGGGGGGATGATGGGGCTCAGATTGTTGAAAGAAGATCACGGTTGTACAAGGTGTGCTAAAAATTGTATTTTGTTATACAAATAATGTGATTAATTAGGGCCCCAAGACAAAACTTTGCATGGAGCCCCAGAAATGACAAGCCCACCCCTACCCCATGTTCATTTGGATTCACTCACCTTTCCAGAGCTCCCACGCCATGCCTGAAAGCTGTAGCCGCACCCTCCACCTACTTGCAAATGAGCCGCACTCCTACGCCCTTCCGTTCAGATAGGCTGGAGGAGGAAGTGGGCTACACATTGCAGAAAGGCCAGGGATGTGGCCACTTTCACTCCCTTTTGCTAGACCCTGTGCTTAAACATAATAATGCATGGCATACAATGCTGATTGCACAAAAGCTCGTGCATGAAAAGTGGTACCAGGCAAAGGTGAGTTTCTGGGGTGAACAGGAGGGTTGACACGGCAGGGCATCCTAAGGCAGGAGGTCCTGACTTGCCCCATCTGTAAAAAGAATCCCCCTGGGCCTACCCTGGGGTGTAAAATACTCCAGGGCTGAGAGATTTGCTTGCCTTGGGGGATCCTGATTAGGGATACCTCACTTTGTGAAACCCTAGTGATTGATGAGTAAACTCACCTAGCCAATGATCCAGCAGCACATGCAGAGTGCCACAGCTGTTTCCCCGCTATACTTTTAGCTAGTCAATCCATGGGGAAACAGCGGTGCATCCCAAATCAGAAATGCTGAGCCAGAGAGGAATACTCCGGAGAGTGAACGTCTTGGGTGTTATTCCTCTTTAATTCAGCTCTGAGTCCACTTTAAATTATCTGACTAAATTCCACCCAGAAATCAACCTCGGATTGCCAATGTTCAATTTACAACAATACTTATTTTTTGCAAAGTTTAAAAATGAGTTTTATATTCTGTCATTCTAGTCTTTACCAGTTTTGATTAACTCCAGAACCATTTGTATTTGCAGCACTCAAATTAGTTAGAACAACTTGTTCTGAGATTCTTGACACATTATCAAAATTGCTGATTTGTGTAGTCAGCGATTTTCTGCTTTCGGTGCTGGTTCTTCCTCGAATGAGATGATCATCTTGATTTTTATGGACATCAAGGCAGCAGCATGAAAAGGCAGCTTTAAATTCTTCTCTAAATTTACCTGTGAATACAAATGGATTGTTATACTTAGTGCAGGCTACATGGAGTTACATCGGGATTTCAACAGTTGACATTCATGGCTGTAAAGCTTTACCTGAAAACCTACTTTTAACCCTATAAGATGCACCTAGGATTTGGAGGAGGAAAGTAAGAAAAACATATTCTAAACCAAGTGGTGCGCTAAAACACCCCATTACAGACAGTGTGGCATTGTGGCATTGTGGCATTCCCCCATCCCATTCCCATAGGTATTGTGGTGTACCCGCCATTCCATTCCCATAGGCAGTGTGGCATTCCCCACATCCATTCCTCATGGGCAGTGTGGCATCCCCCTCCTATTCCCCCTCCTATTCCCTTAGGCTTTGTTGCATTCCCCCATCCCATAGGCAGTAAGACATTCCTCCATCCCATTCCCAGTCCAGTGTGGCATCCCCCTCCCCTCCCATCCCATAGGCAGTGTGGCACCCCCCCATCCCATTCCCCATATGTTCAGTGGTATCCCAATCCCATTCCCATAGGAAGTGTGGCTGAATCCCCCCCTCACAGGGAGCAGGGAGACGGCAGGGTAACTCAACCCCGACCACTGTCCCGGCTCTGGCCGTTGCAAACACTGCCTCTGCTTCCTGGGCTGGCATGTGCACACACCCGGTCTGTGCAGCCGGTGGGCGTGGCCTGCGGCCGTGTCCCGGCTGCATGGACGGGGTGTTTGCACACGCCGGCCCGAGAAAGCAGCCAGAGCAGGGAGAGTGGACGGGGTTCAGTTACACTGCCGTCTCCTTGCTCACGGCTCTTTCATTGGCCTTACGCCGTGGCATTTGGCTGCTGTAGTTGTTTTCCAGAGACTCAAAAGCACATCCTTAATTTCCCCCTATAGACTTTAATGGGTTTTGGATTTGAACCAGAATATTGCAAACTATTTGGCAGTCCAGCACCAGAAAATTCTAGGCTCATCAGTAGTCCTAAATACATGTAAGGGGCTTATTAATGAAAGCTTTTACTTTTGTCTAAAACTCTCTGCCCAGAACAATGACGTTTTCAACAGTGGCAAACACACCTACCAAATGAGTTTACAAGCTTGTATTGGTTCCTAGGAATTAGAATAGCACAGTCAGACCCGTCCATCTGTCACTTCTACTCTATGCTTACATGCTTTGTTTAAGGTACACAGCTGCATTATTGTGTGTATTAAAGGGGTTAGGAGACACATCCTGATTGGAAGAAAGGCAGATGGCTTCCTCAGTACAGACTGTATTGTTTGAATTGTATTGCTTTTATTAAAGCTTAGTTTAAAGTAGGAAAACATAATTCTATTAATATCCTCTCTCTATATACATATCAAGGTGCTTTTTAGTAGTCTTCCAATACAACAATCAGATGATCCTCCTGTGGGCCCCAGCAGTAACCACAGAAAGAAGCCCCACCACCAGCAATAATGTGTAGTGGTGAGCAGCAGACTGCTGGCATTGAGAAGCACTGCCGGCATCAAAAGAAAAGCAGGGCCAGCTGCCCTACCTGTTGCCTGGTACTTTATCATCCAGTGCGCAGTGATCGCAGCCTTGCTGACTGCCCTAGCCCCTCCCTTGACTGTCTACACAAGGGAGAGGAGGGACAGGGTTGGGCTGCTAGCCTGTGTGGAGTATTGTGGATGGAGGCACAGCCATGATGAGATAAACCAGCTGGTTTAACTATTTAAATGCCAAGCACATAGAATTTATGGTGTTGCTTCTCTGACTGTTAAGCTCCAAGCCTGTTGATTCTATGTGCTTGGTGTTTCCCTGAGTTTTCAGCTCAAAAAATGCTCCCCTCTATCCAGGATCCAGCCCCAGGGGTCTCCTCTTCCCTCCGGGGGGCCTCCAACTCCCCCCCAGGGTCTTTAGCAGGGCAGAGAGCACCTGTTCCCTACCCTGCGTGGTGGCTTCTAAAACTCGCTTGCTGAAGCAAAAAGGGACTTTTATGCCAATGAGTGAGTTCACTCAACCAGTATAAAAGGCAGCCAGGTGTGGAGCAGGGGATGCCAATCCTCTGCTCTGCTACCAGCTTTCACCTATCACTTCCTGCTGTCAGATAGCAGTCGGATATCAGCTCAACATGGGATAGCAGTGAAAAACATTTTTATATTATTTTACATTTAGCCCTTTGTGAACTGGTAAGGGCTCCTTGATACTTGCCGGCAAGCATGTGACCTGCCATAGGGTGACAACAGCTTTAGGTAGGCTGGCAATAAAGGGGTTCAAGCTGAAATTGTGACAGCTTAACAAATCGCTAGGTCACATTTTGATACCAAATTTGAACTGCCATTTAAAGTTTAGACTGGGGCTGGGGCCAGTGCTATTTTGGAGGATTGGATCAATTTCCTAGGGGCATTCTGATTTGATATGACCTGCTTTATTGTAGCCAATAATTGGCCTGATATTCAAGATTTTTTCATTTCATTGGGGCATCCCCCTGGTCTTTGCACACACAATGCCAGACAGACGTTAATGGCTGCTGGTAAGTGTGCATAGACAGGCCACCCATTGCTGTGGAGTTTGACAAAACAAGCTGTAACCTGGCCCTGGAGGCTTTTCGATTCTAGAGCTTGGTTACATGCGTTCTGGGGTACTTTAACGTGAACCAGAAGTCAAAAATTAAAAAAAGGCCCGGAGGACTTACTCACCCTCCTACCTCAGGTCCGGATTTCTCCACAGCGCACAGCTGACTATTGTCTGCTTTGCGGCTGCTGTTCCTAGCTGCTACATGACCCATTAGAAAGTTGCAGGCTACTGGCCAGCTACGTCAGTCACCGACCAAAGTATACAGCTTCTTTCCTCAGGGACCGCCAGTCCTTTAAACACATGCAATATAAACCAGTAAAATGGCTAATAACTAAATCCCAACATATCAAATTTCATGTATATACTTTATTTTAAAAAAATCTTCTGATCTGCCCTTTTTTTCCCACTTGAGGCTTGAATTACTGTTACTTCCACATTGCTAAATGTTATGGTATTATCAATTTTATTTTTAATAATAGTAGCGATTAAGTAATATTGCTCAAATATGTTTGTGCTTTTTTATTGGCGCAGCAATTTTTTTTTAATTTTCTGTCCTGAATCGACATGATTTTAAAGGGACTGTACATCCACAAACAATATTAAGACAGCAAACAGCTCCCCTAATGCCTGCCCTATGTGCCCAATTTCCAGCAACGCCATGAAGCAGCAGAAGCAGGGATCTGAAGTTTGTCCTCTTTTTAATTTTATTTCTTCAGGACCACACAAAAAAGTGGTCTAACATCCACTCTGCTTCTTGGTGCTCCCAACATGGGTGAGCACAACAAGCCAACGTGGTCCCACAGCTGTATCTGACTACAGAAGAGCATGCTCAAGACATAAAAAGCTGCGCCATGACATACCGTTCCCAGCATAGCCACAAATCGGAAATTGAAGCAGTTTCGCTAAGAATACCTAAGGTATTTACATTTAATATGAGATGTTAACATGCTATGAAATGGCCTACTTTACAGTGGGAGGAAGTGTAGGTCTTAGGAGCTGTAGTAGACCAAAGTAGACCATACCCAGGATTTTGACTATCCTGGGTTTTGGTCATTGCCCCCCGGGCACCCCAAATGGGGGTTCCCCTCTGTGTGAAACCCCCAGGTCACTCGATCTCCTTTACCCTTCCCCGGTCCGACGGCCCATGCGCAGCCCTCTCGTCCAATCAGCGTGCTTGGATCCGCTCAGTCCCCTTCATCCAGGATCTTGTCTAATAAGAGCGGATCAGAGTGTACTGGTGGCCGAATCCTCTGCTACCCTTTTACAGGGAGCATGATATTCACAAATGCCTGGTGCAGGCACGCGCCCTGCAAAAGGGATAGTAGGGATGTGGCCACTGCTCGCACATTGGATCAAGAACAAAGGTGAGTTTTTGGGCGACCTGGGGGGTTTCACACAGCGGGGCACTGCCGATCGGGGTGCCCTGGAGGGAGCAAGTATGCCTGCCTTGCAGCCTTGTACACTCCAGGGTGTGTTTTGTCCACTTAATGCCTTTAATAATGAATGTGCATATAATGCAGCATCTTTCAGGCAGTCCTGTGTCCCAACAGTCACAGTGAATGTGCATACCCTCTCCATTCACCGCAAAGGAAGGGTGTGCATAGACACTGTGACTGATGAAAGGTGTGAGTCTCGACAACCAGTAAGTTTTGTGAGGAGCCCAAGGAAGTTTGGGGGCAGAACTGGGGAGCTACTGCAAGTAAGAAAATGCGAGCAACCTTACTTATCGAAAAGAAAATTATTTTTTCTATTAAAGAAAACTCCAAACAGAAAACATTGAATAGTCATAGTGATTATGCTATGGGGGAGGGGTGCACCTTGGGTTGTGAATTGCAACCTGCATTTCAGTGAGATTTTTAATTTTACCAAACAAGAAAGTACAAAAAAAAATGTTTGATCCATTTTCCCCCAAAAAATCACTTGTATCTGCAATGGCGCATTTTACCGATACAGATCAAGTTTTTTTGGTACATCATTTTTTGAGGATATTTCATTAGGAATTTAGAAATAACAGTATCCTATGGGGTATGCATAAAAATGAAAACTTATTTTACATAGCCTAAAGGGTTTTGTTGTTCCAAACTTTAGAATATATATTGCTACCTCACAAATGCCTAATCACAGGAAAGGAACATTTTATTTTTTTTATTGCCCTTTCTTGTGTGGTAAAATGAAAAAGCTAAACCAGAGGCAGGTGGCAATTCACAGCCCAGACATATCGGTTGTGCACCTTGCTTCACCTAATATTTTGCAAAACCCCCAACGTATTCTACACACAAAAGGTAAAATTCTTACCACTAAGAAAGTTGTAAATGATGGGATTAGCAGCACTATTTGCATACACCAGCCAATGAGAAAATGTAAACCAGGCGTACACTGTCTCTCTGTCCTTAGTATGGGTGAACATTCCAAAAACTCTGCGCAAAAAAAAATAAATAAATATATATATTATAGCATTACATATAAAACATTTAATGGGTCTAAGTAATACAGTATAATTATATTGTCAGGATTTGGCACATCTCCTCCATTGTAATGAATGGAGAGAGCGTGGCAGCACCACTGTTACTGGTGGTGGGGGTGTGAGCCCGAAATGAAAGCGCCAGTGACTGAAACCCAGGCAGCAGGGGGATAAAATCCAGGGTGAGGGTAAGTTGTTGATCTCAGACCAATCAGCTGCAATTTTTTCTTTTGGGTGGTCAATCAATTTAAAGGCATCTGCAAAGGGGATAAAATCCAGTGTGAGGGTAAGTTGTTGATCTCAGACCAATCAGCTGCAATTATTTCTTTTGGGTGGTCAATCAGTTTAAAGGCATCTGCAAAGGCAGTTGAAAGCCTCTGCTGTCCTAAGTTACAATGTGTAAGCGCGCAATACCACGCTGAGAGCGAATTCGGGCATGCAAGACAAAGCTGTGGACCAGGGACAATCAGTTTTATCATCTGTTTTAGTAAATTATTTTTATGTGCCCAAAGATACCCTTTAGGTTTGGTACCAAGTCAGCTTATTCTGACTTTAAAGGATCATAACTCCAGGGGACCCCTGTACCAGTTCATGGTAGTACCCCGTCCAATTACCTGCACCCCCATTTGAGACACCAGGGGTGCATAAGAGCCCAGTGCCCATCAGTTTTGCCCATGGCACCCCTGGAAGAGCACCAAAGCCATACCAAAGGGCATAAGGACTAGGGGCTGGCCGGATGGCCTCTGAGTCCTGGGTTACAAATGTTTATGCCTGGTGCCCGGGCTTGATGGTTCTTGGTGAGTGGGGAACACAATTTTTTTTTTTTAAACTAATAAATTGGTTAAAAAATAGAAAAACATATATTCCAGCTTTCATTATCATTGAAAAAACTTGTAAACAGAGTAGTAAAATGGCGCACGAAGACCAAATTTACTTATGGCTTGGCATTTGAACATGTGCCATGGATTATATAGAAACATAGAAGGTTGACAGCAGAAGGCAAACATATGGTCTTTCTAGTCTATGCTCATGTGTAAGATTGAGCGGACCCGATGTGGCACAGACCGGAACTTTGTGAGTTTGGGTCCCCGATCCCAAACACGGATTTCAAATTGAGTAATGACATACAAGTACCCTGAGCAATTGTATACTACACGGGGACAGGTAAGCATGGACAAGGATGTTACATCTCATAACTGCCCCCTGGGTCAATGTAGTGGTAGCTGGGACTGAGGTGGGAAGCATATCCTTCCACCACCCAGGATTGCTGGAAATCAGTTGCCTCCTGTAGCCTCCTCCTTCTACTCTGCTTCCTCCTCAAGCAGTCAGAGCTGCCCCTGCATGCAGTGCGAAAAATCATCTGTCTGGGCAATAGATCCCATGCTGCCCAGGAGCTGTGGACTGGCATCTAGGAGCAGACAGATGCGAGGCTGCTGTCGTTGCATCTGAAGCCTGGTGCATGGGCTCAGCTTGGTGGTCCAGAGTTTCCTAATCCATTATCCAGACATGTCGGAGCTGCTGCATAAAGTGCGTAACATGTGCATGCTACGGCGTTCCCACCCTGCTACTGCTCGCCTGACTGCAGAGAACTTTGGACTTCCCACCCACCGCCTCATATGTGACTTGCCCACCAGGTGGAATTCCATGTTGTCTATGCTGGAAAGGGTGTGTGAGCAGCAGCAGGCAGGCAGGCAAAATGCCCGGGTCAGTCGAACTGCAGACCAACAGCACTTCACCACCAATGAGTGGGCCTCCATGAGGGACATCTGAACGGTACTGCAGTGCTTCCAGATGCCACCAACATGGTATGCCAATGCCCAGCCAACGGACAGTTTTGGACGATTCAGAGGAGGAGGAGAACTTTCTCTCACAGCAGTGTGGCACCCAGCACAGCTCACATTCATCCCTGGAGCAGCAGGAGGGAGAGGCACTTGACACGGACAGCGTCTCCTTAACTCAGGGCAGCCTGGCTCGCATGTGCCACTACATGCTCCAGTGTCTGCGCAAGCACAGCGGAGTTGCCCGCATAGTCACCAGTGCTGGGCAACTCTGCGGATTACCTCCTTGATACCAGCACTGCAGTGGGAAAAATGAGAGAGTACAAACAGGGAAGGAGGAGCATAGCAACAATGTGGAACAACTTATTGCATTGTCCACCACATTAACCACCATCAGATAGTACTAGGCGGCAGACTTTGACTCACATGGTGGAGGACTACTCGTCCACGCATGTTCTGGGGTGCCCCAGAGGCAAGGACCAAAACTCAGGATAGTCAAAATCTGGGGTTTTGGTCCGCTATAAGTATCTCCCAATTTAAGTCTAAGTCCTTCCACCATTTTTGTTGCCTGTCTTTGGACCCATAATATTTTAATAATGTATTTTTGTAGACATGGTATCCAGAACTGCACACAAGATTCTAGCCGTGGCCTCACAACCTCCCTCTTCCTACTGTTGATGCCTCAGCTATGCTGCTGAGCATCCTGCTTGCTTTTGCTACTGCCTGGTTACAGTGTCCCCTCATCTTGCAGATTTTAGTAATCAGTAATCCCTAAAATTTCACTCTTCTGAAGTCCTGGCTAATACATTACTGACCATAGGGTACTCAGAGCAGGGATTCCTTCTACCCAAGTGCATCATTTTACATTTAGAGACATTAAACTCTAGTTTCCACTATTTTATTTATTTATCCAGTAAAGCCAAATAAATTTTAATGTTTTTTACACCTCCATGAATATCCACTTTATTACTCACGATTTGTATAATCAGCAAACAGGCAAACTTTACCTACCAAGCCTTCTCCTATGTCACTTACTAACATATTAAAAAGAATGGGCCCAAGACAGAGCCTTGGGGTACACCAATTGTAACTCCCTTTTTTATCAGGTTGCACACCTTAACAAAAAAATCTCTGATACCCATCCTTCAGCCAGCTGTACATCCACCTTAAATCAGTCAAAGGTGCAGCAAATCACAACTGAGTTCCATTAGAACTCTGTGGTAGATGCCGTCTTGACCCATTACCTTATTTACCCTTAAATGTGCAAGCTCAGCCAAGACATCTGCCTTCAAAAACTTAGGAGCTGGATCCTCCCAGCTGGATGCTATGTTATGGTGATACATGCTATGGGTTTGAAAGCCACCATCTGAAAATACTGAACAAAAGCAGCTATTCAGGTCATCAGCCAAAGCCTTATCTCTGTGTGATAATTATTTTATCTATTTATAATTTTTTAAACTGCCATAACAGGTTTTTAAAAACGGTTTTATCGCCCTCTTCACAGATTTGGCCATTTCTTCTTTCTTTGCTTCAGCATTATTAATCAGTTAATTTTATACATCTCTATATCAACTACAATTCCACTTTCACCCGGGTCACTGGGTTTGGACACATGGTGCTGAAATGCCCTTCATGACTGTGAAAGTACTGTGGTTAAACTGTGCCCAGTCACACATAAGTGCCAGAAGGAACATCTTAAGGCCCAACAAAATGCTTCCTTCCCCAGCATATTTATCCTTAAAATTCTTGGCGCTGTATTTTTCCAGCGCTGGTTACCGTTTTTCGTTAGTTACAAGAAATCACTGCTGGGGACAAAGGAGAAAAACTTAACAGTGAGTTTCGTTGCATTTTAGTTGTTGGTGTTCAAATTATACATTGTTAAGCAAAAGGAGCCATTAAAATTTTAATAATACCCCCCAAAAAAAACATTTTGGCCAATCTAGGTCATGGGTTTCAATTAAGTGCAAGTGTAAGTGCGAGAAACATGAAACACTACAGTCCAGTTCTGCCCATTGTGCGCTATGGGATCCTGAGCTACAACGCCAGGTTTCATCTGGCGCTGCTTCAACCAGGGTGCCCAGAGCTGCATCATTTTCAGTGCTACTGTTAAATAAGTCCCAAGGGCAAATATTTCTTAAAGTAGATATTTAGATACATTTACAAACCAACACATCCATTGTTAAAGCCCTTCACCTTTTCAGAATATTGAGAATACTGATTGGTAGGTAGCATATGGCAAACACCAGAAGTACAACCATTAGCATGCGAGCAGTCTTCCTTCTAGCCTGAATCTGTTTTATTTCAGCGGCCACAGCATTTGTTCTTGGTTTAAACGCCTGTTGTCCTTGACCTCTAGATTGGCTTGGACCTTGCAGAGGCTTCCACTTCCTCTGAACAATAGACGAAGTTCCAGGAATCTGCCCAGCAAAGCAGAAGAACATTTTATGAAAGGAAATTGAAGAATACATTAGTCATCAGAATGAACACATAATTAGTTTGAACTTTAAAAAAAAATAAAAAACTTTATATTCATAGCACAGCATTTTCTGAATTCAATTAACTGCCATGGTCCATGCTACTTGAAATAACTGTCCGTTGCTTTGTTCCAATATATACAAATGATTAAAGGCATATGACATTGCACTAAATACATTAAATGCCTCTCAGTTTGCCAGGTATGTCATTTCTGTGATCCACATATCACTTTGCATTTAGCAGCCACATGTGCTCCATTATCTTAAAGGCACAGCCTGGGCAATAGCAATAATAAGGCCGCAAAAAGCTTACCTAAAGACTGTTTCGTTTGCCTATCCCTGCATTTCCTGCAGTATATTATAGATGCTGTAAGCAGATCTCCAGATTTTACCTTTCTATCAACTCAATGTCATTCTTCCACTCCAAATGTGGTTGCACGCCCTTCCCTTGGCCTTTCCAGCGTGAGTTAGTCCAGCAAGCCACGGTTGTCACAGTTGAAGGGCTCACTTATCTATGAAATATGTTTTCACGCTCTGTCAAGTATGTTCCTGCAGTGATTTATTAGGGCCAGTCATGGCAAACAAGCAATCAATTTTGTAAATATGTAGGCAAATCTGGCTGGATTGGAGTGTATGAGGGAGGGGTATTACCACTTGATATTAAAACACCGCTTTGGCTTCACCCACTCACTCAAAAGTTATACATGAGAAGTCCATAAGAACAATTAAAGAGCTTGCTTACGTGGGAACATTGAGGAACAGTGGTAGCCATGCAACTACAGGTAGTCACGGAAAGGAAGGAAAAGACTAACTTTGAAGTCCTGGTACAGCATCTAAAGCGCACTGCAGGAAAAGGAGGAGAGGCACAAGGGACAGGCTTCAGGTGTGTTCCTTGTTGCCTTATTACCATGACCTGGACTGTCCGTTTAAACAGACCAGATGTCCAGGTTGATGTCCCATATTTGGTCAGCCACCATCCCTCTGAAAACTCTGGGATGCTTAAATGTCAAATTTTATTGAAATTTCAGGATGACTGTCCCTCTGAGTCCAGGAAATCTGGTCAGTTTCTTGTGCATAATTGTAGACGCCAAAGGGAGGGAAAGCCAGGGGAATCAGGAGATGGGGTTGGATGCCCTATTAGGACTAAGCACGTCACATTCTGCTCCCAAATACTGTGCAGTTTCCTCTCCAGCTGTGCTTCTTAAAGTCCCATTATAAGATCATCAGCAGTAGCTCCTAGTCTTTTTCTAAAGCTCCAATGGTTAAGAAATCCTGTCTGTCTCTACCAACCTACTCTGTACCAATTCTAAACATAGATTGGCATTAGCCCAGCTCTACTTGAAAAGTAGCTTATCTGTCTTCTATTATGTTAGCTTTCTGGATTGTGTAGGTGTCAAGCGTTTAGGGTACAGGTAGCTTATATACCATACTTATATGGCTGATATTGAAGCAGTTTAATACATATCCGACCATTCTGCTAACACCATGGCACACTATATACAAGATAAGACTACATAATCCTACAGAACAACATATACAAATAACACTAGACCTTACACCTACTCTGCACATTAGCAAATTAATATACACAGCACAGCGACCCAGAGCTGAGCAGTAATATACGGGATCAACTGCAAATGGCTCCACAAACAATGGCTACTGAATCCCAGAGTAACTGTATGCTGGCTGTAAAACAGGGGATGACAGGGATCTGAAAATACAAAGCAGAGACTAAGGTAGGAACCGGGATGGAGGCAGGAGGACCAGGATGATCGGAAGCTTAGGGAAATAGGGGGACCAGAGCTAGGGACTGTGACTGGATAATGGAAATGGCCAGGTAGCAGGCCTTCGGATAGTGATAAATTAGGGGATGGCTAAGCACAGCAAAGGCAACAGAATACTGGATCACTGGCCCCTTGCCTGCCGCAAAGGCAAAATTTGATTTGATCCAGGGGAATTTCGTACAGTGGGATATCCCAAATTGGGATATCCTGGGACGATGAATCGGCCGGACCTGTAGTCTTTTAGTCTTTATGGCCAGGTGAGCAGGGTTTTGGTCCTCTTTTAAAATGCTACAAATATGAATCTCGTTGTCTTGAGCTTTTATCGATTAATAGGAGATGGTACAAAGTGGACGTCTAGACTAAGGCCCTAATTTAAGAAGGCATAGCGTCAGGTAGTGGCTGGGTAATGAGAGGTAGTGACAGGTAGCGACTGGTGAGCGCCGGACACGGCACGCAATTACACATTTATCAAGCAGAATCTGTTTAGCGACTGGGATAGCGCCATGTAGCGTCTGATTCATCATTTTCACAGCCTCAGCGAACAGCGCCAGCGTTCAGCCTTGCACAGCGCCAGGTATGACCTCTCGCTACCTGAAGCTCCCCCATACATTTCAATGGATGAACCTTTTCTTCTCTTGAAACGGGGTATTTGTTTTTTGTTTTTTTTCCAAAAATCACAATCAAAATTCTGTGACCTCTTCTGGTATTGAAAAAGCTGTTTTTTCACAATTTTTTCAGATTTTATATATTACTTCAAAAATGACTTTACAGCTCTGCCATTAAAGCGTTCATGTTACAATGTACCTACAATGTAATTCCATATGTTTTCGCTTTGTTACTAGTGGATAGATGCTGAAAAACAGACTTTAAACACACAGCCTCCTGCTCTCTGGGCTTTAAACAAGCATTTTTCATAGATTTGTGAGGCTGTTTTTTTGCTGAATATAGTGTAAGTTGGTCGCTGTGAGCAGTCGCTAACATGTGCTCCCATACAGCGCTGTACTGGTCAAATAGTGACTCCTCACAATGTATTCAACATTACTGAACAGCGACTGAGTCGCTATGAAGTAGCGACCCACGGCAGAGCACTGCGACTACTAGCGGGCGCTCTGAAAATGCCTGCTACAGATGCTCATCTGTCACTACCTGCCGCTAATGATGAATCAGCCTGTTAGCTGTGTTCTGAAGCCAAAACAAAGAGTAGAGCCTAAATGTTGCATGGCTTCTAGTGCCACAACTGCTATTTACAGACTAGCGATACAGCAGTTGGTATACAATAAGATACCTAGCTGCCACAGTTTTTCACTAAAAAAAAGCTGTCTCTCTACCACTATTGTTACTTTTAATGTGAAATGTTGTCAGTGACAGTCTGACCACTGTCACCAGGTCCAGTAGGTCAGTTCAAATAATGGTAACACTCCAACTCACATCCTTTGTCTATATTAAACAATAGAGAGGTGAAGTGCCACTAGAGTTGGCATTATAGCATCTTTTGCCGAAACATGTCACTGTAGAACTATTCATGCAAATGGCATTTTATCTTTTATAAATGTATGCATAAAATGACAGCTGTGAAGGACCAACCAGACTATTATGTTAGTCATGTAAAGCAATTTCCTATGGCAGGCTGGCATGAGTGCCTGACAGTGCCAATACCAGTGTTTAGCACATTACATTTGATCTTGACTCTTTGGCCTCGATTCAATAAAGGTAGAAAAAAATTCTCATGGTAGTAAAAAATTCAATTCATGAGAAAAAAGCCTGAGAATGTCACTGTTATTGAATCACCAGATAAAAAGACAATGAAAGCCAATGGCAGCTTTTACTACAGTGTAGAAAGGAGTAAACAGTTCTCTATTTTTCTTAGGAGTAAAAAAGTGCCATTGACTTTCATTGTTTTCTTAGATGGTGATTCAACAACAGTGAAATTCTCAGGCTTTTTTCTCATGAATTGAATCTTTTACTACCATGAGATTTTTTTTCTACCTTTATTGAATCAAGGCCTATGTCTGCAAGTGACAGTAAAATGGAAACTATTTAAATTTGCTGTACAGCTTTATCAAAGCACATGGGGGTAGCGACTCAATGGATACATATGTGGCACAAAGTTACATAGTCCTTCAAATGTTTTTGTGAGGTGTGAAATAAATTGTAGACAAATCCTAATTCCCAAATCGGGATGCCCCCTAGGGATAATAGGTAACAGAATGAAACTCAAACATGAGGTGTAAAGATTTCTTTAACGCCTCAGTGGAAAAAAACATAATGAAGAACACAATATTCCAAAAAAGCTGGCTGAACTGCATCAGATCAAAACGGGCCCACAGATACATCAATCCGTAAACTCATGAGGTTTCACTAGCTCAGAATAAAGAAACTAGCAGAAAAGCATTGAAGATTCCAAGATGGCATTGTTTACTTGGCTCAGTAAAAGGTTTGTTTTATCTCTGCTTCATCTGTATATAAGCAACACTACAACTCATGTGGGGGGTGTTTTCTTTGAAACATAAAAAGGTATCACCTTCAATGGAAGAATAACTAAATCTGCTGCACAAAATTTTCCACTGTTCCCAAAAGTTTAAATAAGGCTCTATACAATATATTTTTTAATAATAGAAATGATCAAAAAATAACCCATATAAGCAAGTTCTGGCCCACATGCTAAAGCTGGAAATGTCATCATATTTTTTAAACAATCAGAACCTTGGCTAAACTAAGGGCATGTCAGAAAACAACAGGCAATAGGGAGGACTCCCTAAAGAAAATTCTTGCATGATTCACAAGACACATGCAAGACAATCTCACACTTGCAAAAGCAGTCAAGAAAGCTGTTTGAGATCTCTTGCACCGTGCCCAATTTAAGGGGGTTATTTATGATAGCGGCAGGCAGCGCCTGGTGAACGCCGGGCGCTGTATGCAAAACCACATTTATGAAAGCGAATCTGGTGAGCGACTCTAACAGCGCAATGTAGCATCCGATGTACAGGCGGCTCGGCGTATAGCGCTAGCGCCCTAGCTTCCAGAGCGCCAAGTATTACCTGTCACTACCTGTCGCTCTCCCATACATTTCAATGGCCATTCATTTGCTTGTGTTTAAACAGCATGTTTGACAATTGTTTTTTGCTCAAATCATTGTGTGACCTCTCCTGGCTGCAAACAAACACTTTTAGAAACTTTTTGGGCTTTTTATATTTTTATGCAGAATTGTCATTACAGTTCTGGCACTAAAGTGTTAATGTCACAGTGTTATAACAATGTAATTCCATGTGTTTTCGCTTTGTTACTGGTGGATATGTGTTCAATAACAGACTTTAATCACTCAGTGTCTGAGGCTCTATGCTATAGCGACCAGATTTAGAGCGCCGACACTGTGTGTGTGTCCTTTTTTGCTAAATACGGTGTGGAGCGCCGAGAATCGGTCGCACTGAGCTGGCGCTACCTCTCACTTCCTGCAGCGCTGTACTGGTGTTAGAGCGCCCAACATACATCACATTCATCAATGCCTGTCAGGTTACTACAGCGATTGAGGCATTCTGTTACAGCGCCCGATACCCGCTTACAGCTTCTACTAGCAGTCGCTCTAAGCGCCACTGTACAGACGCTCATCTGCCGATACCTGGCGTTAGTAAGGAATCAGCCTCTAAGTAAGAATTGAAAACACTCTTGCTTTCTCATTGCAAAGTATGCTCGCATGAATTCTGCAGCTCCAAATTTTCAGCTGTCTCTCTATCACACTTTGGAGAATATTGGTTCCCCATACTGATTTCTTGAAATGTAATATTGTTTTAAGTATATTAGCATTTATGCCTAACATGTATGTTATGACTTGCCTCTAATACTTCTTAAATCAGGTTTATTTTTCCATTATCTTGAATCGACTCTAACATGTTAAAACATTTACTGCATCCCCTAAATCCCCAGAGATTCAAACTCAAATCACTAAATTTAAAGTCCACACCATTTGGTCATGCATTATCACAGCATACTTGAATAATTGTCAGGGACAAAATCAAAGCCATGTGATACTGTTCCCTTCTGCTTGGCGGGTATGTTCTCTTGTTGAGAAACTTATTTTTGTTCAAACCATGACTTTTATTACTTGAAATATAGACAACCCTTATCTCACCTGCCGACACCACAACTTCCGAAAAATTTGCAAATAGGCTAAAATCATTAAGCATAATGGAACCATATATGTTATAAAGAAGAAACACATGTGATACACTTTGGAGTAAAATTCACCTAAAATGAAAATAAAATTAAACAATTAGCTACATTTGATGACAGTTTACAAGTATACTCTATAGATATTTAGTTAAGCATGACATACTGTTTTCGTTACCTACTCCAACTAAACTAACTAAAGCAGGAGAACCACAAATGCTATGTATATAACACTAGCAATGAATGAACTTATTGGGACCAATGAAAGAGATTACTTACTTCTGCCATTACAATGTGAAATTATGACCCATAACAAGTGGGTCTATTAGGCATGAGAGGATTTAGGGCCTTATTTAAGAAGGGATAGCGTCAGGTAGTGGCTGGTTAATGAGAGGTAGCGACAGGTAGCGACTGGTGAACGCCGGACACGGCACGCAATTACACATTTATCAAGCAGAATCTGTTTAGCGACTGGGATAGCGCCATGTAGCGTCTGATTCATCATTTTCCCAGCCACAGCGAACAGCGCCAGCGTTCAGTCTTGCACAGCGCCAGGTATGACCTCTCGCTACCTGACACTCTGCCATACATTTCAATGGACGATCCTTTCCTTCTCTTTAAACAGGGTTTTTGTTTTTTGTTTTTTTTTAAATCTCAAATAATTCTGTGAGCTCTCCTGGCATTGAATAAGCAGTTTTTTTTCACATTTTTTTTTATTTATTTCTTCTGAAATGACGACATTACAGGTCTGGCATTAAAGTGTTCATGTTAAAATGTTATTACAATGTAATTCCATATGTTTTTGCTTTGTTACTAGTGGGTAGATGCTGAAAAACAGACTTTAAACACACTGCCTCCTGCTCTCTGGCCTTCAAACAAGCATTTTTCAGCGCCATAGATTTGTGAGGCTGTTTTTTTGCTGAATATGGTGTGAGTCGGTCGCTATGAGCAGTCGCTAACATGCGCTCCCATACAGCGCTGTACTGGTCAAATAGCGACTCCTCACAATGTATTCAACATTACTGCACAGCGACTGAGTCACTATGAAGTAGCGACTCACGGCCGAGCACTGCGACTACTAGCGGGCGCTCTGAAAATGCCTGCTACAGACGCTCATCTGTCGCTACCTGGCGTTAGTGATGAATCAGCCTGATAGTCTTTGTTGATTTATCAAACATATTCGAAATTTTGCTTACATAAATGTAAGCATATATGTATACATGTTTAGCCACTAACAGAAAAAAACATGTTTATTTTACGGAATTTTTGATTTTAAACCAAAGCCTTTTGCATTTATGCATGGGTGGGCTTATCATTTCTGGGGACCCATGCAAAGTTGTGTCTGGGGACCCTAATCAAAGGCATTTTTATATATAAACAAAATACAATAATAAAGAGGAACAAATGGTGGAGAGAGGCTGCTTTCTTTCTCACGTAGCTTCAGCACAACTAATATATATATATATATATATATATATATATATATATATATATATATATATCGTATTTTTCGCCCTATAAGACGCACCTGCCCATAAGACGCAGGATTTGGGGGAGGAAAATAAGAAAAAAATATTTTAAACCAAAAACGCACTATTACAGACAGTGTGGCATTCCCCCTATCCCATTCCCATAGGCCGTGTTGGATGCCCCCATTCCATAAACAGTGTAGCATGCCCACATTCCATTCCCCATATACCAGTGTGGCTTTCCCCCCTCCCCCCATTAGCATTGGCTGTGTGGCATCCCCCTCCCCCCCATTAGTATAGGCTGTGTGGCATCCCCCTCCCCCCATTAGCATAGGCTTTGTGGCATCCCCCTCCCCCCATTAGTATAGGCTGTGTGGCATTCCCCTCCCATTAGCATAGGCTGTGTGGCATCCCCCTCCCCCCATTAGCATAGGCTGTGTGGCATCCCCCTCCCCCCATTAGTATAGGCTGTGTGGCATCCCCCTCTCCCCCCAGTTGGCATAAGTAAAAAATAAAAAAAAAGTAAAACTCACCTGTCCACTGACATCGCTCCGTTGAGCCGCCGGCTCCGTGAATGGGGTGGGGTGTGGCCTCCGCCGCATCAGCGCAGGCCACGCCCACCCTATTCACAGAGACGGCCAGTAAGAAGCAGCAGGGGCTCTGTCCCGGCCCCGCTGCTGCGATCGCTGTCTTTTACCGGCAGCGATGACAGCGGCGGGGCCAGAGACAACGCCCCCGCCGTTCCTCCAACTGCTGCCTCTTATTGGGGCCTTAATTCCAAGAGGCTCCCTCGCCTTCCCTCCCTCTGTGGTGCCCAACTCTCACCTGCCGCCGGGTCTTCTCCCCATTCTCGGGTCCCCAGTCCGACTCCCGCCGCACTGCACTTTTCTGCTGTGGGAGCTGGAGATCTTCTCCCGCCGTCGCCTCTGCAGCTGGCCTGTCGGGGGGGGCCTCCCCCTCCCCGCTCCGTGGTTCTCTGCCCTGCCGCTCCTCCACTGCAGGGCCGCCGATGTGGAAGTCGGCTGCGCACGTGGGCAGTGTCGCTCCCCGACTCACCTCCGGCTCCACGTCCAGGGCTGCAGCTTCGGGCTCTTCTGCCCCAGTCGACCAGATGCTGGACGGCTGCTGGCTCCAGGGGGGCGGCTGGACACCTCGCCCCCCCCCCCCCCCGTGCTGGGTGAAGGGACGCTCATGCCTCCCGGCCGGACGCTCCTCCACTTCAGTGCATCCGGCGCGGAGGCCGATGGCGCACGTGGGCAGCGCCGCTCCCCGCCTCATCCCCGGCTCCACATCCAGGGCCGCTTCAGGCTCTTCTGCCCGGACGCTTGATGGTCTGCACGCCCACCCGCTGCCCTGCCCTGCGCTGGGAACGGGTGAGTTTTTTTTTTTTTTTTTTACATTCTCCCGATAAGGCGCACGGACATTTTCACCCCACTTTTGGGGGAAAATAAGTGCGTCTTATAGGGCGAAAAATACGGTATATATATTATAGTTATTTTATATTTTACACCACTATTACACTCCAGCAACTTCCAGGGTTCAGGCAGCAGAGTTATGGGGGACACCTGAGAGGTGGGAGCACCATGCAATTGCATGGGTTGCATGGTGACAAAGCACGCCACTGTATTTATGCTTCCTGCTGCACTTTTACATTTAGATGTGACTCTTACCTTCCCAGCGCTCATCACAGACTGTGAATAAAATGGTTTTATTAGATAAATCTGGAAACACACTGTTACACTCCATGACAATTGCCTGAGGAACCATTATGACGCAGGATACAATCCAAATAATTATAATGCTTTTTCTTGCTCTCTTGGCGGTGCTTTTAAACATTAATGGATGGCAAATTGCATACCATCTATCCAAGGCAATGCAACTGAGCGTTAACACAGAAACTGATACTGAAACAGTCTAAAAATAAGAGAAAAAAATATAAAAAATGTTAAACCTCTTAATACAAAACATTAATGCTTCAATACTCAAAAATTCTACTATAAGTCTCCCCCCAAAAAAATGTTATGATCAGTTATGAAAGAAACCAAATTGATTGACACTTCTATAGGGTGCATTCAATCTAGAGAATTTGAAGTTATCCAGAATGCCTCCACCACCATAGTTTCTATGAGCATTGAATTCCACGTGAATTCCATTTAAAGTGGTTGCCAAGGGGCAAGGACTAACAATTTAATTGCTGTTCAGAGAATACTAATCATAAATCTTATTGCTTCTGTAGTTCCCTCATGGGTGGTTCCATCTTCTAGATCTCAGAGTTTAATTGTCTAATATTTCTCATCAGTCAACTTCAATGAATCCTAAACCTTTCCCTTCATGTCCCAAAGTTCAGTAGAGCATCCCCCTATAAGAAGGGTGGCTAGATACCAGAATGGGGTATGATTCCCAGTCCAGCCATTTAAACCAATAGGGTAACAGGGGCTTCAAATACTGGAGCTCTCAGAATGGCCTCGATTCAATAAAGGTAGAAAAAAATTCTCATGGTAGTAAAAGATTCAATTCATGAGAAAAAAAGTTACTGAATCACTAGATAAAAAGGCAATGAAAGTCAATGGCACTTTTTTACTCCTAAGAAAAGTAGAGAACTGTTTACTCCTTTCTACACTGTAGTAAAAGCTGCCATTGACTTTCATTGTCTTCCTATCTGGTGATTCAGTAACAGTGACATTCTCAGGCTTTTTTCTCATGAATTGAATCTTTTACTACCATGAGAATTGTTTTCTACCTTTATTGAATCGAGGCCAATGTCTGCTCTTCATTCTGTGTAGCATGTTGCAATCATTAATGATCATCTTTAAATGTTAAAAGGTGTCCCATCTATAAGCTTGGGACAGAACTTATCTTGTCTGTAAATTAAAAAGTTCAGCTTAAAGATTGTAAAGAGGATTGTTTCGAAAATTCTGCAGAATAGCTTCCATGCCTTTTCAGAAAATGCCCTGCTCATGTGGGAAAGTTCAACACACTTTATTACACTATTGTATCATCCTTTTAAAGGGCTGACTTAGATGTGAAAAATATATCCACCCCTCTGGAAAACAAACCATATTGGCTATGCTGAAGAATTTGCCATTTTATTCTGCATAACTTATAGGGTGCTGTTGTTTCAAAATGTTAAAGAAAAATTTGAACTAACATTTTTATTGCATATTTTGTGTGTTAAATTAAGAAAGGCTCACTCAAAGGTAAGTTTCAGTTCACACCCAATAGTGGACTCAAAGTTAAACTAGCTTTACAAAAAAAAAATAACATGACCACATAGAGCATGAATTAGAAAGTAAGCCTTTCTGTGCCATTTGCATTATTTTGATGGCATATTCATCCATCTTGGCATGGCCATGTCTTTTTATAGTTCGGAGCAATTTACTTTCCAGAATGTACCCAGGGATCCTTATGCAGACTTATACGGCACCAATGAGCGGTACTCTGTTGCATCAACTTATACATGTCGTATGCCATATTTGTTGAAGCAATTTCTCTAAAAATAAATGTATTTTTATTTAATAAGTATACACCACTTAAATACAGTTCTGCCCATTGGGCTCTATGGCATCTTAAGCTTCAGTGCCACTATTAACTGTGTTGCTTATACAACAGTGCTTGTCGGTGTGGTGAAGAAGGAGCATGTACTAGATTTGACACCATCTGGCATACACATTGTCATTAAGTGGCGCATGCTTCTTAAATGAAGCATAAAATGTCACTGTGCTAAAAACATTGGTTGTAGTCCTGGTTTTAACTGCTTTTATCATTTGATATTCATGCACATTCCTCTGTGCTTGTATTTTTGTTTTCATTTATTAAACATTCAATTGAAAACGTACCACTTTGTATTGGTGTGCACTTATATGTTTTCAATTGCTTGCTATTTGGGTCTAGATAGCCCGATAATAATTGTTGCACCCATATTTCCTATTCATTTAGTTAATGCATTTACGAGTGTCCTTACCTTTCACTTATATTGTTAAACATTTAGCATTGTCAAGGATCACAAGTTACTCATAATAATTTATCCAACAGCTTGTCACATGTGCCACATGTTTAATAACATTTGAGATTCTGTTGGCATTCAGCATGCTTTTAAAACATTATGCTAAATAGATTTGGCCACATTTTTGCATACAAAATAAAACCATTAGAAAGAATACATTCATTTTGCAGGGAAACTATCATCAAAATGTTCAAATATTTTATTTAAAAGATAAAAATGCATTGGTAACAAATGTGACATACGTTTATATGGCTAATTGGCTATGTTAACATTTATATTTAATCTTTTTTTTTTATTTCATACTTAAAAGCAGTTTTAATGTGATATTTGTTGGACAGGCTTGGCAGCAGTGAAACCTAAGATATAAAGTAAAAGGATAAAAAGTAAAAGGGACTGGAAACCCAATGGCAATGATAAGGCAGCAAGCAGCTCACCTCATGCCAGTCTCATGTGCCTCCCCTCCATTTCCTGCAATGCAGGGTAGAAGCTGAAGTAGCGCTCCAAAGTTTGCTCTACTTTAAATTTCATTGCACCAGGACCACATAAAAAAGTTTTCTAGCAGCCACTCTGTCATTTGGTGTACTTAGTGTGAGTGAACCACTCAAGCCACAGTGGTCTTACATCTGTCTCTGAACACAGCAGAGCATGCTCATGACTCATAAAGCTATACCCTGACATGCCCTTCCTAACTCAGCCACGATCCAGATATTAAAACAAAGAAAGTGGCTTTGCTTTGAAGGACTTTCCATATACTCTATGGTTTGAGATAGTTTACAATGGCTTCCTGACACTTACCCATGGGGGTAAAGTTAGTGTGTACCTGGACAAGAAATTTAAGTAAACTATTGAAAAGTTTGTGATGGAAGAATTATTTAATTTTTAATCTTAGAATGGATTCTCATTACCTCCTATGTCATTTTAATTTATATTATGTCATCATATCGTAACCTGCATGTTACAGTCAGTTTATATAATTGATATATCAATGAGTGTTGATTGAACACATTAAGAACTGTAAGAGCTAAAAATGCTCATACAGCTACAGTAAAATGTATGACTTGTATATTCGACTACATTAATGGACAAATCAGATTTATTGGTACTGCAATTTCTATCATTTTATAATTTTTATATATTTGACTATAACATTTTGGGCGAAGTTAAACATAAAATAAAGCTGAAAGAGATTAGATTCCTACAGCCTTTAAAAGTTGTATCTACCAATTTGTTGTTATGAACTCTTTCTAAAAAAAAAGTATTTAAAATAAGTGTTTCATTAACTGTATTTTTGTTCATGATCATGAAACAACAGGTTAATTTTTAATCATTTAAAAAATAGTTAAGTCTATAAAAGAAAGACAGATAAAGATTCCTACCTCTTATTTGCTCCATTGGTGCCATCAAAGGCCTTGTTCCTCATCTTCTTATTGTGGGGATAGTCTAGGCCCTACAGATAAATAAAGAAAATTACCCTGGCTCAGCTTCTTCCTGGTTTCTGTTAATTATACTACATCAAAATCATGCTTTCTATAAGAATCATTATGTCTTATATCAGCCTATACATACAGATGAATACTACATAACTACAGCCATTAACTAAAGCATCAGTTTTATCTTCAGCTCTGCACTATTTCAGTGGAGGACAAAGTTTTAAAATTTTACATGTGATGCCCTAGTAAGATGCCTTTAGCAAATATCATCCAGGAATTGCTCTATTTTCCTTGGTTAGGAAATGAAAGATGGCTTAAAGTCGAAGAGTCAACATATATGTCACAACAGGGAGCTACAAAGCTGCCTAGACAGGCTTCATATTACTTTATTTTATATATGTATCTACAGTATACAATTTTCATGATAGTTTCCCATTCAACATTGAATGCATTACCAATGAACTAAAAACTTTGGAACAAGTTCTTATTAATTATCATTTTCTTTATAATTTAATGGACATTTGCAAGCAATGAAATAGTAATACACAAAACAAACATATATTAACATAAATCAGAAATGTACATATGAATATTCCTTCTTAGGCATCACTGCATTTCTGTGCTAAATATTTAATTAGCCTTTTAAATCCAAATAAATCCATCACTGACTATACATAATAATGTGATATATTAACACTGATGTTTCCAAGACAGTAAGCCACTTACAATTAATGAAATACAATATTTTAGACAAGTATTAATAATCTAAATAGCAGCATTTAGAAATGATTATACAGTGTTGAGATTGCAGTGTTAAAAGTTATTCAATAAATAGTGATTAAATGTCTCTACTAATTTTGTATAATGATAAAGTAATAAATGGAGATCAAGCAATGTTATTATATCCAAATACAGTAACAAAGGCGAAACTATAATTTTTATGTTTTTAAATATATAAAATATCTACCTAGACTATGCACTTATGAATACTAAAAAATGTAAATTGAAAGTGGATAGGGCCTTATTTATGACGTGAGCCATTTAAAATATTTTTTTGTGGCTATAGCGGCAGTTCTGGAGTGCCAGCAGTTTGGTCTTATCTGGAGCTGGGCTGTGGACTACATTGACGCTAGCAGTCGCTGTGCCGAAACGCTAATTAGCTTGGATTGTTGCACTACGTATTGATTGGCCTATGTTAGCGCCTGTTGGAACTGGCTGCCAATTATCCTAGTGCCAGTGAGCGCCACTTTGGCCCAACATTTTTCCGGCACTTAACTGCATATTTATGATTTTTTTCCAATTGAATTTTTTGGCGCTGTATATTCCTGGTGCTGGTCAGCGTTTCATCATTACAGTGACAAGATTAACAGCTGTGGACAAACGTTACAGTGCATTTAGGGCGCGTTTTAGTTGTTGTTGTCCAAATGACACATTGTTAAGCAAAAGACGGCATTAAAATCAATTTTAATAACTCCCCAAACAAAAGAGACATTTTGTGACAAGTCAGACTTGCGTTTCAATTATTGACAAGTCCCAATGCAAGTTCTGTAGCAATAAATGTGTTTCATATGAATTATGAAGCATTAAAAACCACAATCCAGTTCTCCCTATTGTGCTCTATGAGACCTTGACCTACAGTGCCAGATGATTTCATCTGGTGCTGCTTCAACCAGGACTGCACTAGTGTTAAATTAGATGCTAGCTGGCAGCCGCATCTACGCTGACATTTTTTATTTCTTAAATCCGATGCTGAGGCCAGAAAAGTGGCACTGTGTGGCACTGACGCTTCTTAAATAAAGATCATGTTTTTTGCTCAGAGTGGTCAGTAAACATAATTTGCTATGATCATGAAGTCTGAAGTAAGCTCCGTATATTTATAAAATAAGGGGTGGTAAATAATCCAACAACTCAGTAGAAAAAAATGAACATGTTTTGACCTTTTTGTTATCTATTATGCTTGTAATAAAATATCACGATGGGCTTGGTAGTAATACGTTGCTAAATTTGATGTTTGAATTTATAGTTGCTAATTTGGCTAAGCATCTAATTGAAGGCTCGTAAGTTATACTCAAAAATAATATCTAATTTGTTCTAATACTAATTCATTAACAACACAGATTTTAATTCCATGGCAAAAGCCACTAAACTGAAAACATGGAGAAGTGTGAAAGAAAAAGTGTAGATTTATCATTTTGATATACTGTATAGAAATATCTAAACCCACAAAGTATCACAAGTATTTTTCACATTCATTAAAGTGGACCAACACCCAGGGGGGATCGGCCCGGAAATCTATAAGATTCCCGGACCGATCAGATCCCTCCCCGCGGGGCATCCGAAATCGGGATGTCCCGCGGGGAGGAACCCCCCAGGAGGCCCACAAACCTTACCTCAGCCCCGTTCCATCGGCACATGCACGAGCCGCGCCCGCATCTCGCGCTTCCCTCTAGCAGGGCTTGCACCCGCGCCAGCCGTTCGCGAATGGCCGGCGCAGGCGCGCTCCCTGTTAGAGGGAAGCTCGAGACGCGGCCTCCAGAGCTCAGAGCCGCTGAGCTGCTATGCGCGTCCAAGCGGCCTTGGACGCGCGCTGTGATTGGCTGAAGCGGTCACGTGGGAGCGGGGAGAGGTGAGTTTTTGGGGTGTTCTGGGGGGTTACACACAGCGGGGCACCCCCGATCGGGGTGCCCCACCGAAGTGGACCAAAACCCAGGATAGTCAAAATCCTGGGTGTTGGTCCACTTTAAGTCATTTCTTGATGTATAGAGGGCCGGTACCTATCTAGCCACAAACCAGCAAGATAAAAATAAAATGTATTGCCCATTTGTGCCATAAAAAAGTTATAATAAAAGAAATAAAGTATACCTGTAAATAAGGAATGATTTTGCAAAGTGTTTTTCCAAAAAACCATGTTTCCGTTATATCAACTACCAATGTTGCTGGAAGACAGGTTATAGTAACCAGCACATCTGCAAGGGACAAGTTGACTATGAAATAGTTGGTGACTGTCCGCATGTGATGATTCTTCCACACTGCAACACAAACTAATATTGTATACATGTATTAATAAACAACAAACTTGCATGCCAATTTGATAATTCATAGGTAAAAAAAAAAACAATTTAAACACTCCAATAGTCAAAATCAAAATTGTACTGTTTATGTTCTAATTAATTAATGTATTTTGCTATGAGATATATGAAACAACCTAACTGTATTGTTACCTATAATCCACAACAGAAGGGTTAGGAAAGGTATGTGTTATATAGGTCAAATAACAAGTCCATCCAGTGCTGAAAACACCTGAAAACTCAGTCTTTCATTTCACTAGAGAGGGAATTGCAAGATTTTGTTGTTGTTGTTGTAGTACACACTACTACACTACTACAGCTTTTGGGTGGTATAAAACAGCTTACCAACAGCTACAGTAATGATGTATTTTTATATGGCAAAACTTTGTCAGGTGTCAGTGGGAGCACAGTACTGAAAAGCTGGTTGCCTATAAGAAGAACGTCAAGCTAAAGGCTAAATTAACTTCACAGTAGAAACCCTTTTCAATTACAAATGTAGTAGCCTCTGATTTTTGCTGACCAAAAATAGAAGCCTTTTAGCATGATAATACATTGCAAAGCAAAATTATCTTTCTTGGTAACAAAAAATTAAAGCGTTATGGCTCAAAAGGAGAAGGGTCCACACAAATTAGGAAGAGACCCATTTAGGTTCAATATAGTGACCTTAAAATGACAAATAAAAGCCCACATTTAAGTGTACAAGGTAAAGATTGTTTTCTTAAACAGAATATATTTAAGTGGCACATACAGAACAAGCATTGAACAAGATTCAACAGTGACTCTTAGCAGTGGGCAGCACCATGTAAATCACCTTTTTTCATCTTTGTGATATCTCAAGCTCCCATAATGAGTCAGCCATGTGCGTCTAGTATTTACACAGTCATCTGTTGTTTTCATGTGTTTTGGGCTAGTGGCCCATGTCAGCTTGAACATTTGTCAGAGGCGTAGCTAAACTTTCTGGCACCCTGGGCAAATATCCCCCCGTCCTGCTAGTCACTGCTCTCAGGCAATTCCCATTTTGGAAAATAGGGGAAAATACTCACCTTGCACTGCCATCCACGGCCATTAGCTCTGAGTCAGCCACACACAGGTGCAGCAGCACTAGGGCACCACAAGAATTAGAGGAAGATTGAATGATGCAATGAGATAACAATTTTTCCCCAATTGTCAAAATTTCTCAGGGTAAGTAAACAGTATGGCAAAGGGTGGCTAGGGAAGACTGGAGCCTCTTTTAAAAGTTGTCCTAAATAAATGTCACCCACCTCCTCGAGTGAACACCAAAAGCAAAAAAGTAAGTATATCTGCAAGCTCATGGGCGGCATGAGGATGTGGATAAGGATTATCTGGGATCCCTGTGGACCAGGACCCTCTAGGATGGTTACGTTTACTTAGCAGCAGACCCTTAACCTATCTGGCCATTTTGTGCCTGTAACCAACCTCTTCCCACCCTCCTGTGAGTCCTTTACTAGACTACCTTTTTCTCTGGAAGAAATGGCAACACACTGCGCAAGTGCAGCCATTTCTGGGTCAACCAGATAGGGCAATATATGAACAGGTTAAAGAACTACAACACCCCGAAATAAATGAAGGCAGTGCCCCTGGTTGCATCTCCGCCCCTGCCTCTAGCTGCACGTGCACATTCAGAATGGTGGAGCGGGAGCGACCACAGCAAGAGGTATGCCAGGGATAGGGTCGCAGCACTGACATACAGTTCAGGCACGATGGACTGGTGAGTAGACTGGGCAATACCAAAAAGCGGGGGATTCTCAATTTGGTAGAGCAACCCCACAAGGGTCTGATAGACTTGATGGGGTTATGGCTTCTGGTCTCCTTGGACCAAAAAACTGACTAAGCCCCCTGACTCAAAAGTGACTATGTAGAGAACTTAGGGATCCCCCTTTAGACCCCTAAATAGGTGAAGAAGGGGTAGAACACCCCAGACTCTTGACATAAAAGAGGAGCAACCACAAACATAAACTCACATATGTGTGAAACCCCCCTAATTCACCCAAAACTCACGTAGAGGAAACGTATCATTGCTGCAGCCCCTACCACCATGCATGTGCAGAATAATTGTTGGATCGAGGCATCATTTGAACTGGGGGGGTTTACAAATCAGGATGCCCCTAGGAAGTGGAACAAAATCCAGGGGAGCAGATTCCCAGGTTTTGGTACGATTTAAAAAGGAAGTTAAAGAGCACTTCCTCTGATCTATGCAGCATAGGGGCATCCTGATTTTATAAGCCTCACTATACATTCCTGCCCAGCAAGGCTAACAATCCAGGTTCACCAGACAGGATTGCAAATTATTGGTGCACACCAGCAAAATGGTGGGGCATCTAGAATCCGGATGCTTTGGAGATCAAATAAATAATTTTGTTCTTCCTCTTAAAAACACAAGTCATAAATGATTATTGATATTGATCTAAATCTTGGTGAGCAGCCAGTTTTGGGATGTCCCCTAACTGTTATGCGGATCAGAAGTATCTGAAGTTTGTGACTTTTGATCTGCTCTACATTAAGTCAACAAACTAGCAGCTGAGCGATGAACAACTGACTAAATTCACTTTTCCTCTACAGCACATACTCCCACAACAACACTGGACAGGAGTAAGACTTTTTTAGACTCTTTTCATCCCCCCACTTCTCAGAGTCTAACCTTTTGATACACTGTTTGGCTATTCCTCTTCCTCTGGCTCTTCACTCTTGCACTGATTCCCCTCCTACCTCACCCTGCAGGTTGCTGCTGACCCCAGAAAGGAAAAACACATCTATGCTCAACCACTTCCTGTCTGACTCCACCCTCCCCTGTGCAGCTTTGCTAAACTGACAGCTAGGGGAGGGAACAGAGCAGACAGTCAAGGCAGGGATCATTCCGCGCCCTGCCTGAAAAAGAAGGAAGTCATTGGCGCGCACGCAGGGCAGCACTGCACCTTCATGCTGTGGCCCATCATAATTGCAGTGGCACCTTACACCTGGATGGTTGTCCAGTCTGAGCCTGGTGGGGAGCGCTGTGACATAGGCTGATACTGAGCTAGTGCAGCCACAGCCTCTTCCCTTCCCTTCACTGATAGGGCCAAATTCCACAAGCCAATCAGTGGCCTTGTGCCATTGGCCCCCGCTTGTGTTTCTCTGGGATCCCTAGGATCCCCTTTGGCACCCCCACCCCTCTGTACCCAGGGGACCATGCCAGCCTGCCCCTCCCCACTACACCCCTGCTAGGAAGGGGAATGTTGGAGAAGTGTTGTATTGTGGCTACATATAGTGTTGAGATAGCACCTTTTGGGAACATCCCATTGATGCAACACTACCTAAAATAGAGTCTCAAAGGGTTAGTATGGGCCTTATAATTTGACAAAGCGAATTCACAAATTTGAAAGGAATGAAACATTTCAGTGGAAGGTAAAGAGTATTTCTTTCTCAATAAGGCTGGACTGCTATTATTCTACTATTATTCTAATGCGGTGCAATGGATTGGAAACACCTATGCAGGCAGCGCAGCTCTTGCTTATTATCAATGTGATTATTGAATATTATACATAGAATACTAGGCAGCAACCACCTGTAGTATTTGACACACTCCTTATGCAAACATTGAATAGAGCTGCACTTGACAGTGAGAGGTGACCTGAAAGTATATCTTCTCTTGCAGCAAGCAGAAGCTGGAACACAAGGATCCCTGGGGCAAGGGGTCCTTAATGGACAAGTATAGAGGATCTGCACCTGGTGCTGTAAGGAGGAATCTAAAGACTTTAGTTGCAAAAATATACTGGCTTACAGGAGCATACTGGGACTTAAATATACTTTCTATTCAGTCAATGATGTCCAAACCAGCATAAGTTCGTGTTTGGCAAGTTCGGCCGATGGGGATGGTAGCCCTGACAATATCTTCAGCAGCGCAGGGCACAAGTTGTCCCTCATGGGTGGTGAAGTGCTGTTGGTCTGAACTTAATAATCATAATAATCATTAAGAATGAACTGCACGTCAAGTGGACAGAACTTCTGAACCCCTTTTTGTTTTTTACACAAATCAAAAATCTACAGGACAATAACAAATATTTTTTTATACAAAACTGTCTCTGCACATGGCCTGAACTACTGGAAATCTTTTTTTTACAACAAAATGGTCCTTTCAAGTGGCCTGAACTACAGTGACCCATGGTGTCCGCTGACTGTCCCTAACTAACTACCCTGAAAACGACATTTGTTAATGACCCTCACTGTCCCTCACTTCAGCCGCTGACTGTCTCTAACTAACTGGCCTATCTAATGCCTGAGGACAGGACACAAGACCCAGCCTTTTATACAGCTGGATCATGTGTCCCGTCTGGCCAATCACAGCAATGCCTGGTGTGGACATGGCTGTAGTTGTTAGTGCTGCAAGATGGTTGATTGGCTGCTGTGAAGCCAGTCAACCATCTTTCTGGGTTCCGCCGAAAGCCGACCTAAAACATGGACCTCTGGCTGAAGCATATATTCGGGTTCAGGAACCTGAACTTTGCAGTTTGGGTTCTCCTAACCATATCAATGAGTATACCAGCTGAGCTGAGCTATGTCATTGCAGAGAAAGGGGGCATTGTAGATATGGTCACTCTTAAAGCAATGGTACTAACATTTTAGTACTGTAGGGGCACATATTGGGGCAGGGTTGAGTATGGCCTCACAGGCATGATGCTGAAGTTATAGAGTTGAAGGGACAGAACGTGGGCTAGGATTTCTTGATTTTGCAAAGACAAGTATAGGGAGGTAACTGGCAAGCAGGAAGTAGGGTGGTGTTGGGTGAGTATTAGTTTCTGGCATAGCTCCTGGTAAGATAAGCTGATTTCTGATGACAATGCTCAGCCCAGCCAAGCCCCAAAGCAGTGCCACCCACCAGGAATTCTCCCTGGGCTCTCTTTGTCAAGTCCACCTCTGCTGGCTGTGAATAGTTCTTTCCCTCAAAATATGTGGTACACTACACAGTCTATTCTGATTCCAACATGAACATGATTCGAAATGGGCTCCCTATTTATAGACTGGTTTAAAGATAATTAAAGCATTAGGGGGGCAATTTACAACATGAACTACTTTGTGCGACTTTCACCTTCCCTGCAGTGAAGTGAACATCTTCTTATGGCATGCATTCTGCACTGCGCAGCAATTTCCTATTAAAAATGAGTGGTGTTTACATTGAAAAATGGTTTGGAGAATGCCGGCATACTGCCATATCAGATTTGTTTTAGAAAAAACATGAAATCTTGCTGAAAATACACTTTTATAGTACATGTCAGCATTGGAGGGGTCTCAGAATATATGTGAAAAGCTTAAAAAAAAAGCTGAATTGAAAAAATAAAAGTAATGTAAAAACAGTATCATTAGTTGCCTCACACATATTGGGTAACTGATGTTCACACTTGAAGTTAAAGATGCTAAAAAAAAACCTAAAGACACAATCTCCCTGAAAATAACATTAATTCCTATGGGTTTACCGTTAAAAACTTTCCCAACTTGCCCTGTGCTATGACTTCGGCATAAATCGAACACACGCCAACATTGCCGGGTGAACAAGCAGCGGTGGGAGTTGTAAATGCAGAAAAAAGGAATAGCAGGCAAAACATTCTGTAAATGATCCCATATATATTAAAGTAGGGGTGCTGAACCTTTTGAAGAACGTGGGTAGTAAAAGCAATTTAGAAACTTCTTGTGCGCTGCCTGCAATAAATAGGTTTGGAATTTTACATTTTTTATTTTAAATACCATAACAAAGATTTTCTAAAGCAAATTAGGATACCCTCTTTCTCCAAAAACTCCATAGATTTATTTTACTTGTAGGTCCTGACACCACATCACCCTATTACCACATTTATATCTAACAATCCCCACATGCTACAATACACATGCTGTTTGCTTTACCTCTCCAATAATATGGGTCCCATATTTATAGCCCATCCCCCCATCAATCTGAAATCATAACCGTATTCCCAAAACTAAACCCATCTAAATGCCTTCCAATGCTAAAACATACAATGAAATATAGAAAAAAAAAACGTTTGCCTTGTTATAATGCCAGAGATTTTACCTAGGTGCATTAACAATGTCACCACATTCCTCCAAGCCATCGCTACCACCACTATTTGGCAAAGGATTCCTCTAATATCAGCAGGTTCAGGGCCACATCAGATAGCTTTGAGAGCCACATGTGACCCCGGACCACAGCTTGAGCATATTAAATTATATTCCATAGGAATATTCCACTGTTTTGGCCAGTCGCTACATTTTACATCCCCATTCAAAACACTTTCCCCCCCCCCCCCCCAGTACCTGACCCAGCTGCACCACCCTTAGTCAGAAACCCAGGCCCATGTTCTGGCTGGGGGACTTGCTACATTCTCAGAATCATAGCTTATGTGTGTGTGTGTGTGTGGGGGGGGGGGGGGGAGTTCTTACCCTGCCACATTATCTAGCCCTACAATACAAATGTTTTAGTACCACTGATTTGGCCATATCCGCTCTGCTTGCAATGCTATAACCATAAGCTTGGATTGCACTTGTAGACTGGGAGCACATTAGGGAGTGGTGGGGGGGGGGGGCTGGTCAAGGTTGGTTGGGCCAATAATTTCGCAGTGGGATGTTTGAAATGCCTTCCAGGAGGACATATTTTATTTTAGAAGTTACATATTAACAGCAGCCTATGGAGAAACCAAACCCCTTTGAGGAGACTCATTTCTCATGTGTTTTGTTGCTTTAATTCCCTAACTTTTTAAATAAAATATATACCACATTAAAAATAAATTGTCCCATTGCAGTTCTTCTGAATAGAAGAAGAAAACATTTTTTTAATTGTACTTTATTGTGTGCTAAGTTAGAAAAGCTCTCACTGCCTCTCTCTCTCTCTCTCTCTCACACACTCCAGATAATAATAATCTTAAATCATTTAGATAGCTCTGGATTTTTTATACTTGTTTATAAAACGCTATCCGCTGTGACATGACATGCAGCTTTAGAATCCATTTGATTTTCAGTGTAATACTGTGCACACAGATAACAATAAAGAATTTTAGCAGCCAGCCAAAAGATAAATAGCAACATGCAGCTAGGCTAATTAGAAATGTCAGGAACGTTCTGCTGAGTTAATTAGAATTTTTTTTGGATAGATTGTTTAATTTGGGCTTCTGTAGGTTATGCGTTTTTTGCGTTACATCCAAAATGAAAACATGACAGAATCTTATTAATGCCCAACTTTGTGCAACTTTTCTTTCCTTTGTGAAAGTAAACGCTAATCTCATCAGAGAGATGCAAGGGTCTATTCAGCAGCAGGTACAGAATGTGCACTTACCTTTCAGTTTCTATCTGCAGTGCACTTTTTGCACCAATGTACAAGGTGCTGAATCGCCCAAGAATCTCACTTTCAACAGCACATAACAGTTATTTGTTTTACAGGAGAGGATGTGTTTGGAGAGCTTCTGATTGGGTACATATTTTATTGTAAATGTTATAAAATAACAGCAGTCTAAGAGAAACCCAAACACATTAAAGCATTAGGGGGATTCACCCTAGGCTGATGTTGTTTGCAAACTTCTAAAATAAAGTATCTGCCCCTTGCATTTTACATGTAACTGCCCTATCACAGGTGCAAATATTTTGAAATGTTAATAGATATAATATCATTTATAATATAAATGCATTCACTTTTCTGTATAGTGGATGAGATAATCTTTCCCTCTCCTCTCTAAACTTGGCCTCTCCAGAAAAATCCAACAATTTTTGCAGCTTCCTCTGCAGTGCCACCTGAGGCAGCCACCTCATATGGCCTCATTATAGGTGCACCCCTGAGTGACCCCTATTGTCATTTTCGAAAATAATAATGCTCAGCACTTTGTATTTGAACTTTAATAACTCTTTTTTATGTTCACGACGTCTCTGTGTATTACTTTATTCCTAAAATATTCTCTTAATCTTGTTTTTATTTTATGCAAATAGGGGACCACCTCCTAGAAAACTTTCTTCACCTTCCTAGTGACAAATTCACATTAAAGTAGATAACTACTTTAGCGGTTCAGTGATAATAAGTTGCATTCTTTCTTATGGTATTATATGAATGCATTTAATGCATTTTGTCTATTTTATTTTCAAAAGTATACTTCAAAACAGTATCTGTTGTTAGTCAATTCAGTTACCATATTTTCACCCCATAAGACGCACCTAGGATTTGGAGGAGGAAAATAAGAGAAAAAATTATTAAACTAAAAACACACCATTACAGACAGTGTAGCATTCCCCCTTATTCCATTCCTCATGGGCAGCATGGCATTCTCCCCTCCCATTCCCATAGGCCGCGTGGGATGCCCCACATTCCATAGATAGTGTGTCACATGCCCCTATCCCATTCCCCATATAGGCAGTGTGGCATCCCCCTCCACCTCATTCCCCATATATGCAGTGTACATTCCCCCCTCCTCTTCCCCATATCAGTAGTGTGGCATTCCCCCCTCCCATTCCCCATATAGACAGTGTGGCATCCCCCTCCCCCATTCCCCATATAGGCAGTGTGGTGTGGCCCCCCATTCCCATATGCAGTGTGGCACCCCCCTCCCCCCATTCCCCATATAGGCAGTGTGGTGTGCCCCCCATTCCCATATGCAGTGTGGCATCCCCCTCTCCCATTCCCCATATAAGCAGTGTGGTGCGCCCCCCCATTTCCATATGCAGTGTGGCATCCCCCTCTCCCATTCCCCATATAGGCAGTGTGGTGCGCCCCCCCATTTCCATAAGCAGTGTGGCATCCCCCTCTCCCATTCCCCATATAAGCAGTGTGGTGCGGCCCCCCATTCCCATATGCAGTGTGGCATCCCCCTCTCCCATTCCCCATATAGGCAGTGTGGTGCGGCCCCCCCATTCCCATATGCAGTGCGGCATCCCCCTCCCCCCATTCCCCATATAGGCAGTGTGGTGTGGCCCCCCCATTCCCATATGCAGTGTGGCACACCCCTCCCCATTCCCATATGCTTTGTGGCACCCCCCTCCCTCCATTAGTACAGGCAGTGCGGCATCCCCGCAACGGGTGAATTTCCTTTTTTTCTTTTTTTACATTTGCCCGATAAGGCGCATGGACATTTTCCCCCAATTTTGGGGAAAAATAAGTGCGAAAAATACGATACTTATTATTCAATTAAGTGTTCAATTTGATGCAAATTGCTTATTATTCAATTAAACATTTAATCTATTTAAGCACTCATTTTTAAATAAAGTTTCTATAAAGCTGTATCAATAAGCCTGCAAATATTTTGTGAGTTGGCAATAAATTTAATTGGCATAGTCTGGCAGGGATCAGCAGAAACTTTTGGCATGGAAATTGTGTAGGTGCTTTTGATGCATTAAATTGTAAAAGTGCTGAAATGTTTTTCTCTTCAAGGAAATGCATGCTGTAAATTTTGGGATGAGCGCTAGCTCTCTTCTAAGTCTGAATAATGATGATTCTGCTAGTGATGTACTTTGTTTAACCCTTTAACTGCCAGCCTACCTGGAGATTTTGTCACCCTCTGTTGCCAGTCTGGACTTTAACATGAAATTTCTTATTTGGCCTTGTTTTAGTGTATTCTCAATATTTTTGGGTGAAATATGTGCATACAAAATCTATTTTTTTAAATTTGTCGTTTTTTGTAATAAAAAATAAGTTTTTCAATAAAATCCTATTGCATGAAAAAGCCTAATTTCTCCCGGTTACAACGGTACCACATATGTATTGGTTGACACTTTTTGCTGCCCAGAAGACTCCCCCAAAACGGAAAAAAAGCGCTTTAGGAGATTTTCAGATAAAATACAACTACTATGCACACCTTGCAGTTTAAAAAAAAATAACAACTCTTTAAATTTGTAATACCCCCCACAAACTAGATATTCTCTGTAAGTACACACCACAAGCTTTCTAGCTGTACTAGGCTTGTTGAAGTGGATGCAGATTTCTGGAAGTAATGTCTCAATTAATTCTTTGGTTGCACAGGGCTTCTCTATAATCAAAGCATAATCAAAGCCACATTTCCTCTAAAAAACAATATGTAAACAAGAAAAAACAAGTTAAATCTGAAAAAGCAAGGTCCCCTGAACAAAACAATACCCAACATTCTTAGGTACTGTCAAGTAAAGCATGCGCCTAACAGTAATTTTCCTATGGAACAGGTAGACATGTTTTGCCTCTCGGCTTTCTCAATACCTGAACAGAAAAACAATTGTTTAGTCCCTCTGTGTATGATTAATTGTTATACTAAATATAATCTCAAATGTAGGCATATGGTTATTAGAAACAATGATATTACCTTCTAGGACTCTTTAAATGTACAGGTTTAAAAAAACATGCAGAAATTATTTTCCTCAATATAGTACAGACTTTATGTGGCTTTCCTACCCCTCTGGGATTTTCCTCTGTTTGGGTTTTTTGATTAAATTAAGGTGGGGAATAAATTCCCCATTAGGGAGGACCATCTACAAGGACAATTCTATTGAGATCATTTCATAAGGGTACAATATTGTCATGAAAAAATCTTACTAATGTGTAATTTGTTGAATTTTTTAAACCCCATGGAAAAACATGCGGATGGAAAGCCTTTGGAGAGGAATTAGAAAAAAATAATAAAATACAAATAATTACCTCTTATAAAGTTTTACTTAACAAATGTTTATTTTCATTTTTATTAGCACAATAGCCCTTGAACACTTAATGGGGGACCGTTCTAGGAGTAGAGCAATAGATGAAGTTAGAATAGCAATAAGTAGAGACTCCAAAAACATGGTGCTATACTTGAGTTAGACCATGACAAAATGGCGACGGCAAGGCAGCCACAAGAAAATGGCGCTTGAGCCGCAGACATATATGTTTTTGGTCTGAAACTGGTGAGCGCAGGTATGACGTCCTTCCTGTGGGGGGTATAAAGGTCAAGTGTTTCCACATGGAAGCACAGGGAAACGCTGCGCTCGGTTGGCGGCAGGACGGACCGGGACCTGGGAAATCAAAAGGGAGCTACAACTGCGACCATTATACAGGTAAGAGATCAGGCTGGGTTTATAATTGGGAAAGAGTTCAGGTATACTCGGTTTGATTATATCAGTAGTCCTCAAGCTTCCTCCTCAAGGGCCGAGACAGGCCAGGTTTTGCAGCTCTCCACGCTACTCCACAGGTGAATTAACTGGTGCTCAGACAGAGCTATAGCCCTAATTATTATATCTGTGCATCAGCATAGAGAGCTGCAAAACCTGGCCTGTCTCGTCCCTTGAGGAGGAAGTTTGAGGACTACTGGATTATATTGTAATCATGTTATAGGATTGAACAATATTAGCTGCACAATAATTGAACACGTGGGGAAGCAAGAGGGGAGTAGCTTCTTTGATGTTTTTTGAACCCACAGAGGAAAAAGTGAGAGGCCAAGTGGCCCATAGATAAGCATATAGCATAATAGTAAATTAGATATTAAATGCAGTATTATAAATATTTTTGGCAGTATAGACCCGGGTACCTCCTGGCCAGTTTGCCACAGCGGTCCTACAAAGTGCTTTTAAAAGGGTAAGCTAGAAATCATACATATAGAGAGAAGATACCAAAATAATAGATGAAAATAATATTGGCGTGTAATCTTTTATAGACATTGGCCTCGATTCACAGAGTTGAAAAAAACTCTCATGGTAGTCAAAATTCAATTTATGGGAAAAAGACCTGAGAATTTCACTGTTAGTGAATCACCAGATTGGAAGACAATGAAAGTCAATGGCAAGTTTTACTACAGGTAAAAAGTTCAATACTTTTTTCAGGAGTAAAAAAGTACCGTTCATTTTCATGGTCTTCCAATCTGGTGATTCACTAACAGAGAAATTCTCAGGTCTTTTTCTCATGAATTGAATTTTTAATTACCATGAGAGTTTTTTTCAACTCTTTGTGAATCAAGGCCATTGTCTCCAATTAGAGCTGTTTCATCCGCATTTTCTCCCAGAGGGGTAGGAAAGCCACATAAAGTCTGTACTACATTGAGGAAAATAATTTCTGCATGTTTTTTGAAACCTGTACATTTAAAGAGTCCTAGAAGGTAATATCATTGTTTCTAATAAACATATGCCTACATTTGAGATTATATTTAGTATAACAATGAATCATACACAGAGTGATTAAACAATTGTTTTTCTGTTCAGGTATTGAGAAAGCCGAGAGGCGAAACATGTCTACCTGTTCCATAGGAAGAGGGACAATAGTCCCTAAAAGTAAGCACATGAGAATTATATTGAAGTGTATCATGAACATTGAATATTTTGTGTGAAGTACAACTATGTGTATGAAATTATTCATTCATGGACTATGTATGTTTTAAAGTGGACCTAAATAAAATAAGCACTGAGAAATTTTTAAACAAGTTTGATGAGGTCGAATGATTGGGTCATGGGAATGGGACCCAGCCTTAGGGCCCCAAAGGTTTTGGAAGTGTTGAAAAAGACCCAACTTTTGAACCAATCTAATAAACAATAATCAAGAGACGTCTCCCTTGGGGATCCTTATTAAAGGATCCTCTGTTTGGGTTTTTTAACAGTAATTTTAGTTGAAAATTGCACACCTTGCACACCTTGCAATTTTTCAACCAAAACAACCCTTTACATTTGGAATACCCTCCCCCAGACCATATGGGGGGTCCCTGAAATTACATATGTTAAGAATTCTGGGCATACCCAGCTTGTTGTAGTGGGCTCATCTTTCTGGAAGCAATCCCTTGAACAATGGTTCTTTTGGTTGCACAGGAATGTATAAAAAAAGTATAAAAAAGCAGAATAAAAAACACATTTTCCTAAAATATCGATATGCAAACAATAATAAAACATGCTAAACATAAAAGCACAAGATCAAGAACAATACCCAACATACATAGGTACTTTTAACCATTTCATCTGCCAGCCTACTTGAGATTTTGTCACCCTTTGTCATTTTTCAACATTTTTGTGATACGTTTAGCTGTGATTTTGCAGGTATTTCCATGAAACTTAAATTGTTTTGCAGCAGAGTTTATGCTTTAACATGAAATGTCTTGTTTGTAATTATTTTATTAAAGAAAACTATATTGCATGTGAAAGCCTCATTTCACCCGATCTCAAAGGTATCATATTCCATTCCTGGCCAGAAGTCCTGACAAACTGAAATGCCCTTTATAACATTTACAAATAAAATACAACTACTATCCACACTATAAAGGGTATAGAGAAAAAAAAATTGGCATGTGGTCCCCCCTTCCTAGGTTATGCTATGCTGAGCTTCTAGAACAGGGTGCAAGGGACAGCTTCGGTGCTTTTTACCTTTATATGATGCCAGCGGCAGCTGATGCTGGAGGAGCCCTGGGTGAAGAGGAGACCCAGGCCAGATTGTTAGAGGGGCCAGGTGAGAGGCTTTTTTTGCCCGCTAGCAGTGGGTAAAGCCAGGCACATAAAGGATGAAGGAAAACTCTTTAATTGTTAAACTAGATCAAGAGAATGGGACGTGTCCCAGCTGAAAGAGGTTATCTAAGAAATAAAACTCATGTGTTTCTATTTCCTTTATGTTTACGTTTTAAGCTTTGAGCTTTGAGCCTATGCTCAAATTATATGGGAAAACAGTTTGAACACATTAATTTATTTGTTTACTGACAAACAGCACTTTTATGCACCTGCAGCATGATACCTTGTTTTACTTTTTTTATGGCAATTGCAGTATTCATGGTTTAGTTAACTTTTAAATGATGATGATTATCTGAATGTATTTTAAGATGTGCTGAACTGTTGCTGATTCTTTAGCAATATCACAGAATGGACTGTTTTGCACAGTGGAGTTTGTAAAAGCTATTTGCTGGTATCATTGACGGGAATGAGATGCCACCTGAAATGTTTTTTGTTGGCCCTGTTTGCTGTGAGATGAGCTACCGTTGAAGAGTTATGAACATAGTACCTCTTGTGTTGCTGACCTTGCTTTCCTTATGCATGTTTGTAATTTTTCATCAGGTTTTGGCAGCCTTCCTAACCTTTACATGTCCCTAACAGCTGAATAATATTCAAATCCATTGTCTTCATGGCACGTAAGCACAGTTGATACAATATATAACAGCTTTTAATTCTTGGCCAGGGTGCATCGCACTATAAAGAGGAGCAACGCCCCTATAAGACTTTTAGGGGGATTGTTCTACCTCTGTATGCTTCTTTATGGGGAAGCCCCATCGTGTAAAGCCCCCAAGATTGCCACATTCTGATTTCTTTTTCCTGCCCAGCTCATTGCAGAGAAATAAATCTGAATGGACGAATGCCTCTGATAGGCTGAGTGGCATGCATGTTAACAAACAACAGATGTGTTTTCAGGTAATCCATGGGGATACACAGAGCAGGGCATCTCAAATAGGGATGCCCCACCAGAGAGCAACAATACCCAAGAAAGTAGCATTTTTCCTCTTTAAGATAATATATCAGTCACGTATATTCAATGTAAACAGGAAACCATGACTATGGGTTAATTCCCAGTTGCATTGAGTGCAAAGGGTCGATTCAGTACCAGGTGAGAAAACTTTTTAGGAGAGAAAACTGTCATTCACTTTCATTGTCTGTTTTGGGAGTGATGCAGCATCAGGTGAAAAATTACATCCATTTGCTCAATAACTCTCAAGGTAAACATTGAAAGTGAATGGCAAAAAGCAGTTTTCTCAACAGGTGCTGAATTAACTCTCATATGTCAGTTTACCTGAATATATATATATATATATATATATATATATATATATATATATATATATGAAGTTGAGTACATGCTAAAGAGCTGTAACCCTGAGAGCTGAAGTGCTCTAGACCTGGGAGCCAGATAGCTGTGACCCAGTAAAAAATAGACAAAACCCTCAGGTCGACCCATAGTTATTGGGACTGGCTTAACAACTTCAAGGTTGAGTGAGTATCTGGATTAATTTTGTAGCCTTTGGTTCTGTAACTGCTATCATGTTTAAAGGATAGCCAACATGTACATTATTTTTTGTGTGAAGTGAGAGTAACTGATCACACCCTATTTGGTAAATTACTCAGGATTGGTCACAGTCCAAATTGAGTTTCTGAATGACTGTTTTAATTAAAGTAATAGTAACAATTATGGTATAATATCTGTTACTATATACAGATAAAATGCGTAAAATCTGTATGGAGAGCCAAAAAACATGATCTGTTGGTGGCTCGCGGGGAGGGGGTTGGGTAAAATATGTATCTATGGTCATGATTGAACACAAGGAGTTTTCATTCTGGCAGAGATTCATTCCTAGTGTCCTAGTACTATGAAAAGGAGATCCTTCTAACTGAATGAATGTATCCAATTCTAAAAACAACAATTGGGGAATTCAAAGCTGAATATGATCCACTTAAGATACACTTCCTAGATTTGAAGATTGAAACGAGAGGAAGTGGGTTAATTACACGTACGCGCTTTAAGGACACTGACCATAACCCTTATATACCCATAGGTAGCTGTCACCACCCCAGGTGGCTACAGAACAATCCTAAGGGCCAACTATACAAGATTAGAAGGAATTGCACCATACAGGTTGATTTTTTGAAACAAGCTGAGGTGGTGGGTGTACTTTAGCAAGGATTTGCTGAAAGAAAAACAAAAAATTGATAAATGGGTAGGAATAAATTTGAGTGTGTTATGGTTACAAAATACTTGAAAACTGATGATATTTTGGGCCCACACATTCTAAAAAAAAACCAAGAATTATTTTTAGAAGACTGTCCACTTTATCAACACAGCTCACAAGGGGATACCTAGATCCACCCCTCACTAATAAGATATGTACATTAGTAGATGTGAAAGGATTCTTTCAGTTCAAAAGGTGCATGGGGTGTAATTTGGGGATGGTTGACCAACAAAATAGGCATATTAAGATAATAAAATCTAATAGTTTGAATGAGACCTTTAATATAAATGTATTCATTGTAACAGTATAATTACCTCATAGAATGCCCATGTGATAAGCAATACATTGGGTAGACAGGGAGAACCCTTAATATAAGAATAAGAGAACACCCCCTTTATATCATCAGGAGGGGGACAACACATCCCTTAGGCTCATTTTATGGAGGCAAGTGGTTGTAATCCGCATGTTTGACATTTATGGCTACAGATGTGCTTGAACCACATTGGAGTCGAAATAGATTTTTAATATGAATACCTTTGCTCTAAAAGGATTAAACACTGAGGTTTGTTTTAAAGAAGTAATGCTGATGATAACTGCTCCTCTGTCCTGCAAACTTGTAACAGTAGAAAGTGAATTTAACATGGCGCTCTCGTAAGCTGTGTATTTTATAAAAAAGGGATTTGACAGTATTACACTATCTCCTGTTTTTATATTTTCTTGCCTTGCTGGATACTGGCTGGGGAGTGAGCGACCTAATAAGGTCCATCAGCGCTGGTGCATTAACAAGCAGATACAAGGTTTAACGTATATTGAGAAGGATTGGAAAAGGTGTTTTATTGTGTAAGGAGAAGATTTCAAGAGCTGAGCCTTTTATGATTGGTGATTGAATTAAAGCAGGAGGACTAGTGGTGGGCCAACCCATACGAATTAGTGTTTGGCAAAGTTCGGCCAAACTTTGAACAAAAGTTAGGTTTGTGTACCCGAACTTGACACAAGCCCTAACCCCATTGAAATCAATGGAGACCCAAACTTTGGGGGCCCCCCTCTGCCCCCCGGACGGTGGTTGAATTACCAATTTAAAATAAAATAACTGTTTTGGAATACCAGATGGCGCTATTAACCTCTTAATTAATATACGCATGACATGTATTCTAGATTATCCCATGAAATAGGGGCTTTCAGAATATAAACAAAAGCTGCTTTCCTCTCCCCTTGGATTCACTGAGCCCCAATCAGTGGTAGGGAAATATACATGTAGGATGCCTACATGGCTCACATAGCTGGGGCCATATGTGAATGGATTCCTCCTTTTTTCTTTACCCCGCTCCAGATATTATGTGGCAGTATAAGGTTTTCTTACCTTCTATATAGCACATGCAATATGCTAGATCCCCCACATATTGCATATGCTATTTACCTGTAGAAACCTGTGTAGTCGGCAGTTTACTTCAGATTTTTCTCTAGAGTTGGTAAGGTAGGGTTGATATAGCAGTGTCTGCACTAATAGGGATTGTGAAATTGGCAGGAGAGGTGATTGTTGGATGCCCCAACCTGAGGGTGAATATTTAAAGGTTGTATCATTTTGTGTCATGTTTAAGGTTGGATGCTGGTTGAAAATCGGAGAGCTTTCCTTTTTACATTTTGAAATAATGTAACTGTTTTTCTGGACCTTATGGCTGGCCTATTTTTGAAAATCACAGAATGTACAAGCATAGTTTAAAAGCAAAAAATAAATAAAAAATAAAGCATAAATTATGGGTTACAATGAGAATGCAGAGATTATTTCCGTGCCTATATGACGTGGAGGCGGGATCGAGGGGCGACATTGCTTGACTAGATCTGGACTGCAATAGGGGCTATCGGATGCGGGGGATAAAAGATGAATATATATTTTGTGTTTTAATGCCTGGACAATCCCTTTAAAGCAGACCAAAAGCAAACAAAAAAACAAAAAGCCCAGATGACTTTTGGGTGCAGGTCCTGCAGCACACAGCTGACTACTGTCGGCTGCGCTGCTGCTTTTGCCTGCCTCTTCTGTGTCCATGTAGTGCGGTAAATCACACTACCTGAACTTCTCTAAAAAAGCGGAACAGTGGCTGGTCAGTCATTGGCCAGCAGTCTGCAGCTACTTCCGGAGCTACTCCCACCGCTCACCCTGCTGATGATCCTGGACCTCTCACTGCTAATGCTGCTGCCGCTTGCTTGAGACTGGCCACTGTGTGAGATGGCCAGCATTCAGGTGTGAGGTAAAAGGCAGCACCCGAGAGGATTGTGGCATACGCCAGGGTGTAGCAAGATGGCAGCGAGGGGGCGAGAAGTCTAGGAGCTGGGGGCCTGGTAAGGCTATTGATTTTATTTGATTTTCTGCACCTAAATATTTATATATCTTATAAACCATAATCAGTGAGGAGAGTTTCACTGTTTAGTTAGTACTTGTATATTTTATTTACTGTAGGTTTTATTTTCATAACCCCACTGTACCTGAACCTCTGTTTATGATGTTTATGATCTCCACCACCATCGGATATGGCCCCTAGTACCAGGAGTCAGACCTTGACTCACATGGTGAATGAGTATCTGTCAACGCATCTCATGATACTGAGTAATGGGTCCTCCTTGGCCTAATTTCTGGGGCAGAAAATTGAACACCTGGCCAGAGCTTGCCTTCCATAACCTAGAGGAGCCGGCAAGTGTCCTTTCAGAACGTGTATTGAGAACCGCAAGAGGATCCACCTATCCACAGCCAACATGGACATCCTTACATTTGTTAAGATGAACCATGAATGGATCCCATGGCACTTGGCTGTGCCAGCACCTGATTGAGTGGTTAAAGTGTTGGCTAGCTCCTCCTCTCCCTTACACCTAGACTGCCACATCCACCTCCACTTCCTCCCATTGGACCTCTGACACCTGTTAAAAAATAGTTATTTTATCTTTTTATTTTTGTGTTTTTATTTTAATTTATTTCTTATTTATTTAATTGTTTTCCTCCTATACATCTCCCACCAGCACCTATGCAGCCACTATTCTCCTCTGCCCCAGCCCACCACAACTATGTCCTGGGATGCCTGTACAGACAAGTTAGTGGAAGGCACGATGTGTACGGATTCCACCATCTACAGCCTTGACCCACCGTCAGAGCCAACTACATGCTCGCCAATGTCACACCACAGAAGTTTCCACGATCGTGAGCAAGGACCAGGGGCAGATATTTATCATCAGCATCATCGGGGGGGGGGGGGGGGGGGGGACAAATGAATCATGCTGCGGGACCTCTGGAAAAACTACTCCACCAAAGAGCGCTGATGGCCCCATCTACAAATGTGTCATCCTTAACCCTTTAAATGCCAAGCCTATAACTCTCACTTGGTTGCCTCTCCTGCTATCACGTGAGAGTTACAGGCCTGGCTTTTCCTCTGCTAGCGGCTATAAAAAACACTCACATAACCCCTCAATTGATCTTGCTGATTTTCTTCTTACCTGGGAGGGCATCGGATGCCCAGAGCTCCTTTGGCTTCAGGAGAGGATCAAAAAAGCCCCCCCTACTTCTGATGAGGTGTAAAAAAATGACATTTACTCACCTGCGGCCCTCCCACCAGGTCTACTCCTCACCTGGGTGCCTCTGATTCCCTCCATGCTCTTCCAGTTTGAGGAGAGGGCATAAAATAGGCAATCTTCCCTAATTCTTCCATCATCACTGCTAGCCCTGCCCGAAGACGCTCAGTAGTACCTAGAGATCGGTGGGGAGAGAGTTGTAGGGGCAAGGGACTGTGATCCCTTGCCTCCCCAGTACCCCCTTCACCGATCACCCCAAATCTGTCATCGGATCGCATTGGAGGATCGGCAGAGGAGCCCAGGGCCACAAAGCCTGCAGGGTGGGGGGGTCACAAAGCTGGCCCCTGCATCCTGTTCTTCTGCCGCATAAAAAATATTCCTGAAAATTCCTGCAAAAATCACAGTTAAACATAGCATAAAATTATTAAAAACGACCTGTCAACAGAAAGTGACAAAATCTCATAGGCTGGCAGTTAAAAGGGTTAAAAGTACTTCTATATATATATATATATATATATATATATATACACATTTTTTTAGGAAACCCCTGTGTATCCAAAGAATTCCTTGAGGAATTACTTCCAGAAAGATGATGCAGAGATAATAAACTGGGTACACCTAGAAAACTCAATAGGCTCGATTCAGAGACTTCTGGACTTCCGTAGCTGTCTGTGAAAGTTTTAGTGGGTGTTTGTCATTTTTTGGCTTTTTTTGGTTCATTTTTCATTCGTACGAATGTTCGGGAAAATGTGTATATGCGCTTTCGAAGAACGAAAGCAAATCGGATCATTTGTGTTAGTTCGGATCATTTTTCAAACAAAATCTGATATTTTTCGTTCGTTCAGATTACGTTGTTGGGATGGGCTTGCGTCTGATTCGGAGAGCTGATTTCCGACGGACCACCACCCTATAAACCCGTTTCATTTCCGATCCACTTACGGGACCTTTGAGGCCTCGGATTGCTATTGTTGAACATGTTTTGTGGCTATGTGGAGGAGTCTGCGCGCCTTTAGCACCAAGGCATTGCATGTATCAGCATGGCCGAGGCCATAAATTGTATAGCAATGCATACCTGAATCAATACATTTCATGTATGCCTTATAGAAGCATTTTAATGCTGACCTTAATTAGTCCTTAGCATGTAAACATTTATTTTCCCACATATCCATATAATTGCTATATTTTTTTAGACTTATGTCCTTTGTGAATTATATTTGGATTGTTGAACTTGAATCTTAATTTGTTGTAGGAGTTCTTATTTTAGTCGGTTACCTTTGCTTTGTGTAATTATTTTATATTTGGTTGCAGGAACCGCAAGATGTGCCACTCGCACAACATACAAGCAGTGTTTGGTCCAGCTATGCGATTCCTCATTGTTCTTGCAGGGCATCCAGGGTCGTCCCATGATGCTTATATATTGCAGAGCTCCGGCTTATTTCGTCAGTTTGAGTTATCTGGTGGGTGGCTCCTGGGTAAGTTTGATCACATTCCATCAATCCATTTTCACTGTTAACCTATGGCTGTTTTTAGCCCTTGATGACATGTTAAACAATATTGTATCTTAGAATGTGTATTTTATGTTAGTATTTTTAAATTCTTTCAGGGGATTCTGGATATCCTCTCCTGCCCTTGCTCCTGATGCCCGTTCTTTGCCTGCAGAATGCGGGCCAGGGGTTCTCTAATCGGACACTATGCAAAATGCGGGCCGTGGTGGCGAGGGCCCTCTGGCTTTTGAAGTCCAGATTTAGGTGTTTGGACCATACGGGGGGGGGGCACTGCAGTATGACCCCAACAAGGTTATACCAATATTTTAATTTACGTTTTTTAACAGGGACCACACGTGCCAGAGTGGCACAACTGAGTGTCAGGGTCCTTCAGTTGGTGGGCGAGATGCAGGAACTGCGCGACTCGTTGGGGACCACAGATGAAGAATAATGTTCTGTGGCCTGCCATTGCTGTGTATTTTGTTTTTTATAGTTGTAAATTTTCAAATTTTTTTAAGATTTTATATTTTATGATGGAATAAAAAAAAATGTTTCAGTGTCATTTCATTTACAAAATACATTAATACAAAACAAATGGGCCCAGAAATATTTAAAGATGAATATTCACATGACCGAGAAGTGATTTGGGTAAGTTTTAGGGACCTAAAATGGAAGAAGAACCTAACCGCGAAATGGTTTGGGTGAGCTTTAAGGGTCCAAAAGGGAAGATGGAGGATAGTGCTAAGTGATTTAGCTAAACATTGTAATAGAAGTGAGGGTGGCAAATATGTAGGCGAGCACTTTAATGAGTTAAGTTTGTAGTGCACAGGCGCAAGATCGTAAGGATTTCTGTCTGGACGATTATTTATTGAAAAAGGGAAACAGAAACTAACGGGAAACATAAAGGATTCGTGGGAGGATACGATGGGAAAAGGGCAAAAACGAAAGCCTACGTTGTAACATGTGAAAATGAAACGGAAAAGTCATGCTGGAAAATGACATCCTCATATTCGTAATCTGCCGTACGAACGGACAGAAACTTTACAGAAGGATTGCAATGCATGCATAGAATCGCTCGCACACTCATACGAGAGCGGAAACATTTAAAAAAAAAAACAGATCGGCACTAAAACAAAAGTATTTTTTTGTCTCTCTGAATCGAGCCTAATGTGTGTACTTTCAAGTAAAATTGTCCTTCTGCGCACACTTTACTTTGGGGTGTATGGCAACTCTTCCCTTGACAGTATCTATGAATGTTGGGTATTGTTTTGTTCAGGGGACCTTTCTTTTTCAGATTTAACTTGTTTTTTCTTGATTACATATTGTTTTATTACATATTGTTTTTTTTAGAAAATGGGTCTTTGATTCTGTTTTTTTATTCTTTTTTTAAGGGAAATTGCTTGAGGGATTGCTTTTAGAATCCTACGCCCAAGCCAACAAGTTTCGAATGTAAAGGATTGTTTTTCTAGAAAAACTGAAAGATGCGCCTAGCAGCTGTATTTTATCTGAAAATCTCCTAAAGCGCTGTTTCAGTTTAGGGGAGTCTCCTGGGCAGGAAAGGGTGTCTACCAATACATATATGATATGGTTGTAACCAGGAGAAATTGGGCTTTTACATGCAATATGATTTTTGGGAAAAAAAACTTTTTTTGTACAAAAAAATACTACAAAGTGCAAAAAGATTTGTATTTTTGTACACATATTTCAACCAAAAATATTGAAAATACACTAAAAAATGGACCAACAAGACATTTCACCTTAAAGCACAGACTCTACTGTAAAAAACACAATACATAATTTTCCTGGGAAATCCCCTCAAAAATCAAAGTTTAACACGTGTAGCTGAAAATAATGAAAAATGGTCTGGCAACAAAGGGTGACAAAAACTATAGGTAGGTTAGCAGTTAAGGATTAAAGGAGGGGAGGGAATCCACTGTGGAGCTCTGAACCAAAAATGCTATCATACAGTAAAGTACCTGAAGAGCATAGGCCATGGGTCCCCAACCAACTCGGGAGCCAAATGTGTTTCACTGACCCTTATTGTGTGGCTCACAGATTGTATGCTGGACCAAAACGCTTGTGAAGGTCTAGTACACTGTTGAGGCTGGGAAGGTACATGGCTCCCTGGGTTAGGCTTTGTACTACCATGCAGGGGTCAATACAGATTAAACAGGTGGAGAAATATGCCAGTATTTCCTATTTTTCCAGCATTCAGTTCCATATTCCTTTCCCCAGCTTCCTGGTAAGTGAGAAGGATGGAAGCTGGAAATTAGAATTGCCTTTTCTGCCCATATCTACCATTTAATCACTTTGTGGCTGGGGGAGCCACATCTGTAGAGTGGGTAATTAAAGGCAAAGAATGTCTATTTACTATTGTTTTGGGTTCTAGAGAGATCAATGTTGAATAAACTATTGTGTTTTATGCCTTCAAGTCCCTCACTGCATTTTAAATTATTTCTTGTTCTGTAAGAGTTATATGGCATTTATAATCTATTGAAGTGCACCTCCAGTCATCAGTGACATAAGCTTGTTGAGAGGGATTAACGCCATGCAGATGTTCGGAATAGCAGGCAGATTCTGCACTATTAAACATGCATGGCAGTTGATGTGGATTTTGACAGGTATTGACAAGAGTCATGATTGTACCTCACCAAATCTAATCTAGATGCCAGTAAGAAGCTGGGAAAGTGTTTTGTCCCCAAACTCATTCCCAGTCTTTCATCGTATAGCAAATATACATACAAAGCTCCTATCATCGAATACTAGAGTACAACTTCCCCTAAATATTTTACTGTGTACATGTTATTCCAGTGAAGATTTTGGATCATCATTGAATAATCTTTTTCAATGTGGAACAACATACGCCCAAGAATTAACAGTAACATACCATCTAGACCACAGCTGATAAACCAGCTCCTGAGGGGCCACCAAGAGGCCATGTTTTATAGATCTCCACACAGACACCCAGGTCGAGTAATTAGTGCTCAGACAGGTCGAGTAATTAGTGCCTAGCCATATGAGAACCTGATTAATGGAATTCACATGGTATCTGTCAATAAACATGGAAGGCTTACTTATGTGCCTAGTTTAATAGGGTTCTTATGCACTGGAACTTGGACATACTGCACATTATCCCCTCTACCCAGACTATTTTAAACATATTTGGTTACATAGTCAATGCTTCTGGGCCTACACATATCTCTTAATATGTGTTTATTTAACCAATAATATAATCTATTTTAAAGTTCTTCACAGTAAACGAAGACAGTAATACTGTAATACTGTGTGCAGTTCTGGAGACCTTACCTGCAAAAAGACATTATTCAAATAGAACGTGTCCAAAGGCGGGCAACGAAAATGGTGGAAGGACTTAAACTTAAAACTTATCAGGAGAGACTTAAAGAACTTAATTTGTACAGTCTGGAGGAAAGAAGGGAGAGGGGGGACATGATTGAGACCTTTAAATATGTGAAAGGATTGAATAAGGTTCAGGAGGGAAGTGTTTTTAAGAAGAAGCTTAATGATAGAACAAGGGGGCACAACCTGAAGCTAGTCGGAGGGAAGATCAGGAGCAATATGAAAATATTATTTTACAGAAAGAGTAGTAGATGCTTGGAACAAACTTCCAGCAGAGGTAGTTGAAAAATCAACAGTCACTGAATTTAAACATGCCTGGGATAAGCACACATCTATCCTAAGATAAAGAGAACATACAGTATACACATAAGGGCAGACTAGATGGACCGTATGGTCTCCTTCTGCCGTCAACCTTCTATGTTTCTATGTTTCTATAATATGAATCATACAACAAAAACAGAAACTCAATTTATATTTAATTTTTCAGATGTATTTAAAGCATTTATTGACACTTAAAAAAACATTATAATGCCCCCAGTCCTTTTACATTTAGGATGTCTGTAGGACCATTCATTTGGTAAAACAGTCAGGGTGGAAGGATTTTCTAGCCCCCATGTGTATAGTCTGTGTTCATGGATAGCTTGCTGAGGGAGACAGGCTTTCCAACCAATCACAAAGCTAGCAGCAAAGCAGCAACCCCCCCCCCCCCCCCGGATATTTCCACATGTGCTGCTATGAGATCTGACAGACTGTAGTAAAAAGAGATACAAAGATACTCTGGAGAGCACCAAAAATGATGCTTCTGCTGGTACTCCCCAGAAGGACAATTTCCCTGTCATTCAAATGAAATGGTATATGTCTGCAGTCAGGCTTCAGCAAACTTGTTTGTTTGGCCTGCATCTTTTTACCTACTATGCAAGGACCTGAAATTGAAGAAGGGAGACCTGAGAAGACTGCTGTCAGTCTACCTGTGGGGACCATGGAATTCCCTGGATAATTGGGGGCATGAATTCCCTGAGAGTAGGCCTGGGAACAGTTTTGTAGCCTTACATGTCCCGCTTCTTTTTTACCTAGTGGAGAAGTGAAATGACTCATCTGGTGACCGCCGGGATTGCCCCCATTGCTTGTCAGAAGAAAAGACTGTGGCTGCCAGCATGGAGGATCCTGGTAGCAGGGGCATAACTATAGGGGGTGCAAGGGGTGCGACCGCACTTGGGACCAGAAAGTCAGGGGGATCCACCATGTTTATAATAATTGTGCACACTTGGCATTATTGAAAAAAAGGAAGTACCATTATCTCTGCTGTTTCTGTGTTGTCTAGTTGCATCCAATTTAAAGAAAAGACAGAAAAGAGTTTGCTGTAAGAGTCTTGACAGGGCCATGTTTAACGTTCACACCAGGGCCCCATCACATTTAGTTACGCCGCTGCATGGTAAAGTATTAAAGGCTTTCAGACTTCCAATGGCTTGTTAAAGTGGACCAAAACCCAGAATAGTCAAAAGTTTTGACTATCCTGGGTTTTGTTCCTTTCTACAGGGGAAGGGGGTTTGACACAGTGGGGCATCCCCAATCGGGGTGCCCCACTGTGTTAAACCCCCCCAGATCACCACAACAACTCACCTTATCCCAGTCCTGTGGCGCGTCTAAGAGCAGCGGCTCTGACGACCGCATCCTCTGCCTCCCTCTAACAGGGAGCGCACATATGCTGGTCATTTACAAATGCCTGGTATGGGCACGCTACAGGGGAGTGGAGGATGCGGCCATCAGAGGCACTGCTCTTAGATGCGCTGTGGGACCGGGATAAGGTGAGTTGTCTGTGGCGATTTAGGAGGGTTTCACACAGCGGGGCAAAATCCTGGGTTTTGGTCCACTTTAAGGAGCGTTAATTCCTAAATCAAAATGACCCAGGCAAGGTTGAACAAAGGACTAAATTGGAAGATCAAAAATTAACCTTTCACTATTTCAGGCACAGAGAGTCATGCTAATTATTTCGTGAAGCCACTGTGACTTCTTCTGTCCATTGCAATCTGCATCCCAGTGAGCTTTTTAGAATTAACACAAAAAAATTCAAAAAAATAAATCACCTGTACCTGTGATGTGGCATGATTACAGATAAGGTACATGCCAAATCGTTCTGTTGTTTCCAAACTTAAAATATCCTTACCTCATTAGAAAAAAGATGTACCTAACCTGCAAACCTGAAAAATGCCCCATCACAGGTACAAGTAATTTTGGGGAAAAAAAATGTGTTTTGCACTTTTTTGTTTCTAAAAGCTAAAAAGCTTACTGGGATGCAGGTTGCAATCCCCACCGCAATGCACACTGCAGGTCACACTGGCTTCACCAAATATTCAGCATGACCCCAAATGACTGAACTGGCCATATTGACCCAAAGGACACTGAAATAATTAATTCACATAGTGAATTAATTTCCATATAGGCCTGTCCAAGACTTGTGGCACCCTTACATTTATCAATTGAACACAAATGTAAAATATATGTTATTTTAAAGTACAACATGCTGCTGAGAGCAGAAAAAATTAAATTAAAGCTCAGACCCAACAATATGAGTACCTACAGAAAATAGCTGTGCAACAATTCTTTTTGGTTGCCTCTTTGTAAAAAAAAGTTTCACGGCTTATACAAACTTAAATAAAGGCAAAAAATGAAAGCTGTATTGTAAGACATCTTTAAAGGAAGTCATTAAAAATGTGAGAGCACAGGAAATGCTTTTTAAAGGATCTCATTCATCTGGGCGATGGCGTATGTCCATTGAGTCAAAGCAATTTAGCCAGCTGTTTATTCTTCTTCTTAAAGTGGACCAACACCCAGGATTTTGACTATCCTGGGTTTTGGTCCACTTCAGGGGGGCACCCCGATTAGGGGTGCCCCGCTGTGTAAAACCCCCCAGAAACACCCCAATACTCACCTCAAAACGCTCCCACGTGGCCGGGTGACAGCGACGGACAAGCGCTGACAGCGACGGACAAGCCAGCGCGTCCGCCGCCGCCTCCCGCACGTCCCTCTGACAGCGCGCGCGCCCGTGCCGGCCATTCACAAACGGCCGGCGCGGGCGCGCGCATGGCTAGAGGGGCGCGCGGGAGGCGGCGGCGGCCGCAGCCGAGGAGGTGAGTTTTTGGGGGGTTTTCGGGGGGGTTCCTCACCGCGGGACATCCCGATCTCAGATGTCCCGCGGTGAGGGGGGTGATCGGCCCGGGAATCTTATAGATTCCCGGGCCGATCACCCCAGGGTGTTGGTCCACTTTAAGAATGACCGGTGTTCTCTATACTACCTATGTTGATCTGGTAAATCCATTCAAATAAGTGGCAAAATGTCTTTAATATAGCACAGCATGTCTGTTACCTTTGACTTTATGCATTCATTTACACTAACCTAAGTTCTACTTTCAACACAAGAGGTAGTAGAGCTAACACTTTAGTTTAACTTAGAAAGAATTAAGCTAAGCCACGGTTAATTCAGTGGAAGTGCAGAGGAAGAACATAGATTTAACCCTTTCGCTGCCAGCCTACCTGCAGCATTTGCCACTCCCTGTTGCCAGACTGAGTTTGACTGTTTCGCGCTACACATGTTCAACTGTCATTTTTGAAAGGATTTCCAGGGATTTCCCAGGATAATTATATATTGTTTTTTTCAACAGAGTCTGGGCTTTAACATGAAATGTCTTGTTTGTATTTTTTAGGTGTATTCTCAACATTTTTGGGTGAAATGTGTGAAAAAAATTAAAAAAAATATATTTTTTTACAATTTGTCGAGTTTTTTGTAATAAAAAATGTAAGTTTGTCAATAAAATCTTATTGCGTGAGAAACCCCAATTTCTCCCGGTTACAGCGATACCACATATGTATAGGTAGACACCCTTTCCTGCCCAGAAGCCTTTTATAGCTGCTGGATGACAAATGGTTAATTCAAAAAAAAAAATGACATAGGGTCCCCCTTCCCGGGGAGGGAGACCCCATTTTTTTTTGGATTTTTAAGGGTTAAAAACCCTTAAAAATCCAAAAAAAAAAATGACGTGGGGTCCCCCTTACCCAAAGTAACCAGCCCGGGACCAGCTATGGGGGCTTGTAGGCACAGAGTGGGGGGGCCAGCTTTGGTGGCCCCCCCACCCTGCAGCCTACGAGCCCACATAGCCTATGTGGGCCCGGGCTCTTCTGCCCCCCCCTGGCCTTTGGGGAGGCAGGTAATGGGGGTGCGGGGGTTAATGGCAAGCCACCCGCTAGGGCAGGTGACTTGCCACCCCCCCAGCCTTGTGAACTGGTATAAGGGGTCTCATGGACCCCTTACCAGCTCACAAAGGGTTAATGTGAAAAAAAAACACCACACAATAATAAAAAGTATTTTATTAGAAAAAAAAAAAATTTTTTTTTACTGTACTTACCTTCGATTGCAAGCTCTTGTCCCTCGCCGCTCAGCTGACAGATGCCGGTGATCGGCATCCAGAGAAGGAGAAGGCAGGAGATCAGAGGATCTCCTGTCACCTCCTTCCAGGGCACCGATCACCGGCATCTGAGAAGCTGAGAAAGCTGAAGCCGGTGATCGGGACCGGGATGACGTCATAAGCCCCGCCCCCAAGGGGGCGGGGCTTAGAGGCAAGATGGCGGCCGCCATCTTGAAGAAGAGAGGAGAGAGCCTCCCAGGCTCTCTCCTGAAGAACGGTAAGTCCTGGGGGGGGATCGGAGGCCCCCCAGGTGAAGAGGAGGGACAGCGGGAGCCAGCGCACACACAGGTAAGTGAATGTCATTTTTATTTTTTTTTTTTTTTTACAGTTAGCAGCTGCTGCTGCAGAAGCGGGGGGGGGGGGCGGCCTATTCCGGGGGCTCTCCTGGAGCCATCCGACCCCCCACGGGGGATCGGATGGCACCAAATTAAAGAGGAGACCCGGCCGGATCCAACAAGGGGTCAGGTGAGTATTTTTGATTTTTATTTTTTAAACTAGAAGCGAGGAAAGTCAAGCACGTAACACCTACGGGCTTGGCACTTAAGGCCCAGCCAAGCCAGCACGTAGGTGTTACGTGCTTGGCACCAAAAGGGTTAATGAATCAATATTAGGAGCCCAGATCCTGTAAACATCCTGGAACCTGTGCTGACTGACTGAATCACAGTTGGGTTTAAGAGAGACTCTAACCTTCAGTTTAGTAAAAACTAAAAAAGCGTTAGGACACAGTTAGAGGATATTATTCTCCAGTTATTGGATTCATTCTAATTAATGTATTGAATGGAGTGAGACAAGATGTGTGCAGGAGGACAGGAGACAGTAGCCAGAATGACAGAAGGATCCAGCCAGAGCCTGATTCTGTCTTACCAAAGTAGATTAAGAAGCGAGAGGTATACCTTTGGTTCTTAAGGAGGAAGACAAGACCCCAAGCTACCATTAGAAGGGAGAGAACCTGCTGCAGCCTTATTTCTACTAAAGGGGAACTTGATTGCTGTTGATGGAAGTGTTAATTTTGGATTATACCTGGGACCACTGATGTGTACCAGAGGCTTTTTAGAAAGTGAGTAACTACTTTTTAAGAGACTTAAAAATGTGTACCCTGCAAGTATTTGAAACCTGCCACCCACAAGGCCCTCCAGAGCCCAGTTTCCCGAACTCAGTCCCCAGACGCTTGAGTGTTAACCCCTCAGGCCACAGGTGACCCAGAGATAGTGACTTTATTGCTTTGGATTTATCTGACGAAGTTTGGCTGTTTTTGATAACAATGACATGTGACTTTGCTGATGCATATGGATTGTGTTACTGGTACTATGGAGTTTTGCCTGAACTTGTTGAAACTTGTTTTTGACTGGATACCCAACTGCTCGTGCAGCATACTCCTTTGAAACTACGGACTGGGTTGCATAACACTTCCCAGACATGGTGGAAGGGAGTCCACTAATCTCAGGAAGCTACCCTGAAAGTTTGGTGAGTTTATCTCAAAGCACGGCTGAGGAATCGGCAACTGTTATTTTGGATACTAAAACCACTTTTTTCATGAAATTAAGGGGTTAAGTGGGCTGCCAGGTGCCCCCTGTACAGTACCCCTTACTTCCCGTGTGCAGGAACTCTGTCACGTGCAGAGACCAGTGGAGGACGGAGGGGAGGAGCCAGAGGCCTAGCGTACCAGGTGCCCTTTTTGTATTTACCACCATCGCAGAGGAGTTTGCCGCTGGAGAAACCACAGAAAAAGTTTAGGGACTTTGCCCCAGTAGCCACAAAGGGAAAAGAGGGTAAAGGGGGTAAAGAGGATGCTGAGGTCCTAGAAGCAATCCTCTAAGACATAGCCACTATGCCTCCAGTACCCCCAATCATTCAAGATAGAGAGGCTGCAGAGCACCGCTCCACT